>CP097508.1:32677576-33033576 GCA_023547065.1 Musa troglodytarum
TATTGGTATGAGACATCTCTTAGAATTTTTCATGCCAAACTTTTTGACAATGGTGTCTATGAACCTAGACTAGGACAAGCCAAGTATCCTCATGGATCTATCTCTATAGATCTGTATCCCCAATACGCAGGATGCTTCTCCTAAGTCCTTCATAAAGAAGTACCTAGATAGCAAACCTTTACTGTGGAGAGTATTCCTACATCATTCCCAATAATCAGGATGTCATCCACATATAATACCAAAAAGGTGATAATTCTTCCACTTACCTTCCTATATACACAAGGCTCATATTCATTCTTAACAAAGTCATAAGATCTGATCGCCTCATCAAATCTTATGTTCCAACTTCGGGAAGCTTGCTTTAGTCCATAGATGGCCCTAAGCAACCTGCACACCTTATCTAGGTTATCCCTGGACACGAATCCCTCAAGCTGTATCTTATACACCACCTCCTCGAGGTTGCCATTGAGGAATGCGATTTTGACGTCCATCTGCCAGATCTCACAATCATAGTGTACTGCAATAGCTAATAGAATTCGAATAGATTTTAGCATGACGAGTGAGAAAGTTTCGTTATAGTCAATACCTTACCTTTGACGATACCTCTTAGCCACTAGCCTTGCTTTATAGGTCTCTACCTTTCCATCTACTCTGATCTTCTTCTTGAAGATCTATTTGTAGCCAATAGGTACGATACCCTCGGGTGCATCAACTACGTTCTAAACCTTATTGGAGTACATGGAATCCATTTCTGAATTCATGGCTTCTTGCCATTTCCTAGAGTTTATACTCATAATAGCCTCCTCGTAGGTCTAAGGATCAATATCCTCAACATCCTCTCTTCTGTTATGTCCCACATATCTCTCAGGAGGATGAGATACTCTAATGGACCTACGTAAAGTTGGAACTTGTGTGCTAGGTACTTGAACAGACTCTGGTTGTGGAATGATGCTTGAGCTAGGTTCTCCAACCTCGCTCAACTCTATCATGCTCCCACTTGTTGAATCTCAGATTTTGATGATGAAACTAATTGATAGTGTTTTTGTGATCTAACTGTGTTTTGAGTTACACAGGTCTACTCGATCAGGATTAGATAGTTGACGCAAGAGGAATTGATGTTGCACTGGAAGTGATCATGCTAAGATATTGGATGTTGTGTCGGAGGTCCGGTTGACAATCAGTAGAAGACTTCGAACGTTGGGCATCGGCCCAAGAAGAGTGGTGTTGCACTAAGGATATCGGGGTTGTAGAGGTCAACTACCGATTAGGCAATGAACTACAAGAGAGGACGGTGTGCCAAAGATTCGGACGAAGCGCTGATAGGCCAATGACGTGCTGGGTAATAGAATATCAATTCGCATTGTAATTGTCTAGATCGAAGTAGAGTTTTGTCTTATGTGTGTAGGAATAACTACGATAACAATGAAGACATAAAGCAAAGCAAAGTGTTAAAGTCAAGTATGATGGAATCATTGAGAGTTTGAGAGTTTGACAGAAGTTCAAAGATTCATTGGAGTGCTGCCAGAACTGGCCGAGAACGAGTAGTGAGCTTGCCGAAAGATTTTTGGCAGTTCACCGGAAGGTTCATCGAAAGTTCACAGAGCTCACCGAGAAAGATCAGAGCTTGCTGAAGAAGCTCGTCGGAACTCGCCAACGACTCCATTGAGAAGTCTAGGAGCTTGTCGGGTGTCCACAGAATAGTGTTCGAGGATTTGTCGGAAGATCGTCGGAAGTTCGTCGGAAGCTTACCGGAAGAAGTCTTAACTTTTCAGACTTTATAATAGCTTAGGAATATCTTTAAAATTCATAGTTAGTATATTAATTTGGGTTAGGATTAAGTGTTAATCCTATAACCCAAGTAGGGGACCAATTGGGCCTTATTTGGACTGATTTGGGTCGAAGTTAGGGCCCATTCAACTTGCTGGAATAGTGCTAAAATAGTGCTAGAATAGTGCTGGCGGTGGCACCGCCCAAGGACTGAAATCCCAGGTGTTCTGGGTGGTGGCACTGCTACCTCGGGTGGTGGCACCACCCAGTACACTGATAGTGTTAGTGTCAGACTGGTGATGGTACCACTAGTGTTAGGCGGTGGTACTGCCAAAAATCGGGGTGATTCAAATTTGGGCTCCAAATTTGAATCCTCTTGGGGTCTATAAATACCCAATTGTTCTTGCTTGGAAAATAAGAAGTGTACAAGAAAACTAACGGAAAACTCTGTCATTTGAAGTAGAAATCCCTCCTCCAAAGTTTAGAAGTGTTCTTAAGAGAGGTGTTGAGGGAAGCTTTGTAAACAGAGTTTGTAAAAGGGAATTTCGTCTTCACCCATTAGAAGGAAGACAGTTAGTGGAAAGCCGATGGCCTCAAGCGAAGAGGAATCAGGAGTGGATGTAGGTTGGATGATCGAACCACTATAAAAACGGTTTGCGTTTATGTTCTTGTATTTACCTTTCTGCAAACCATCTTTTCTTCGCCGCTCAACTTACTTATCACTATCCCTCTTCCTATCTAAACACTCCCTACTTTAAGCACTTTCCAATACGCATTAATTGAAACCGGGTTTTAGTCGAAACGAAGTTTTCAACATATGAAGTTTCTGAAATTGTTTTAAATCGTCGAAATTTATCGTTGTTCAACTGCTGCACTAATTCACTCCCCCCCTCTTAGTGCCACTCTAGATCCCAACAATTAGTATTAGAGCCTCGTTATTTCTAATTTGAATTTACCCCCATGAGAAATGGCTCTTCACGGCTTTCAAGAAGGTTTTTCGATTGTTCATCCTCCGTTCTTTAATGGATCGGACTACATATATTAGAAAACTCAAATGAGAGTTTTCTTGATTTCTCAAGATTTAAACTTATGGAATATTATTGAAAACGGCTTTCAACTACATTCTAAACTGACGAATGAATGGTCGGACTTAGAGAAAAAATCTTTTTCTTTAAATGCAAAGGCTATGAATGCCTTATTTTGTGCTTTAGACAAAAATGAGTTCAATCAGATTTCTACGTGTGAAATAGCTTTTGATATTTAGCAGACACTTGAAATCACACACGAGAGAACTAGTAGAGTCAAAGACTCAAAGTAAACATCTTATTGCATGATTTTGAGCTCTTCCAAATGACACCAAGCGAGTCTATCGGCGACATGTACGCCTATTTTACGGATGTTGTCAATTGCTTGAAAAGTCTTAGTAAATATTTTTCGAATTTTGAACTCACTAACCAGATCTTAAGATCCCTTCTAAAAAGGTGGGTTCCTAAAGTAACCACAATACAAGAGACTAAAAATTTAAATAATTTTCCATTGGAAGAATTAATCAAGTCATTAATGACATATGAAATGACACTTTTGGAACATTTTGAACTCGATGAACACATGAACCACCTTCCAAAGAATATGAAAGATTTGGAACTCTGGACTATAAAATGCCACTTGAGTGATGACTTGAGTGATGAGGACAATGAAGACGACATTGAACTTTTAATGAATTTTAATAAGTTCATTAAACACAAATCTAAAAATAAAATTGAACTTGAATCGAGAATAAGGTCAAAGAAGAGGAATGCACCTAAGGATGAATCAAGAACTTCCAAAGGTGAAACGGCGAATTGGGCTTTGATGGGCTTCGTCAACGAGGCAAGTATCTCACCCGAAATGCTTTTACCTTTGCTTTATGAAATTACATAATCCCTTTATGAGTTGCTTAATATAGTTGGTAGGAATTTTTTTTTATGTTTGTTCCTTCTAGTTTTTTTTAATTAAAAATATGAATAATAATTGTATGATGTACGTAATGTGTGTACGCCTAATAGAACTAATCCATGCATGTATCTTGATGAGTTACATTGGTTTTCTTTTCATTCTAAACATGATGCTTGACTATTTTATATCATGCATGAGTTTTTGAAGTAATGTTGATTTGAAACTCTATGTTTTGGATTAATGTGTTTTTGGATTAATCGTTCTCATGACCAATTTGTTGAATCTCGGATTTTGATAATGAAGTCAATTGGTGAATTATTTGTTCTAATCCATATTGTCGAGACAAGTGTGCAAGATTAACTATGATAGGATGAAAACATAAAGCGATTTACCAACGTCAAGTTCGCTGAGAGTTCAAGAGTTCATCGGAAGTTCGAAGGATCGTCGAAAGTATTGCCAGAACCAACCGAGATAGTCTCAAGGACTTGCCGAAGGTTACCAAAGTTCACCTGAAAAATCGTCGGAGGTTCCCAGAGATCACTGAGAACATTTAGAAGCTTGCCAAAGACTCGTTGAACTTGCCACAGAATCTGGGAGCCTACTGGGAGTCTACCGGAAGAAATCCAAAGGAGTGTCAAAAGTCCACCGGAAGTTCGCCGGAAAGATCGCCGGAAAAGACTTGAAGAATGTCGATTTAAATTGTTTAGAATTATGTTTCAATTTCATAGTTAGCACGTAATTAGGGTAAGGATGAAGACATAATCCTATTTAAACCTGGTAGAGGCCAACCGAGCCCTTATTGGACTGATTTGGGCCGAAATTAAGGCTCATTCAACTTTGCTGAAGAGCCCGGGCAGTGGCACCACCTAGGCTGGACGGTGGCACTACCTAGGACCCGAGAGCCTAAGCGGTGGCACCGCTCAAAACTTGAGAGCCCAGTACTCTATCACTCGACCTTTGATAAGTGGTAGAATAATTCAAATTTGGAGCCCAAATTTGAATCCTCTTGGGGTCTATAAATACCCCTCCTTTCTCAGCTGAGAGGGCAACCTTTTGAGAGTTAGAAATTAAGCAAAAGCCATAGCAAAGCCTTGTTTTCGATAGCTTAAGTGTTCACCTCCCTCTCTTTGTAAAAATCTATAAGAGTGTGAACCACTTGTAAAAAGGTTGTAAGAGGGGTATTTGGTCCTTCCCCTTCAACGTGACTTGCTAGTGGAAGTTGGGAGTCTCATCGAAGAAGGCTTCGAAAGTGGATGTAGGTCATTTGATCGAACCACTATACATCATGGTGTTCCTTGAATATGTGAGTGTTTAAATTTCTGAATCATTTCTCTACTTAGCTGCAAATCGTTCGGTTTTCATCTCCTTTACTCGAGCTACTTTAACTAAGTCATTTTTCGTCGAATTAAAATCTCCATATGAACTAGCTATTTATGAAATCTATTTTAAACTTACTAGTTTTAACCCGTTGCACTAATTCACCCCCCCCCTTCTTAGTGCCACTTCGATCCTAACAATTGGTATCAGAGCAAGGTTCACTCTCATATTTGGTTTAAAACCCAAGTGAGATGGCTTACTCCGGCATGCAAGAGTGTCACTCCATTACACGTCTGCCTATGTTTAATGGGTCAGATTATACGTATTGGAAGACTCGTATGAGGATCTTTTTTATTTTCATGGATTTTGAGATTTGGAATATTATCAAAAATGGATTTCAAAAATCTTCTTTTCCGATAAGCGAATGGAATGAATTGGAGAAGAAGGTTTTTGCTTTAAATGCAAAGGCTATGAATGCCTTATTTTGTGCACTTGATAAAAATGAGTTTAATCGCATTTCGATTTGTGAATCGGCTTTGATATTTGGCATAATCTTGAGATCACTCATGAAGGCACTAGCCGAGTGAAAGAGTTCAAAATCAATATTCTTGTGTATTCTTACAAGCTTTTTTGAATGAAACCAAGTAAGTCCATCGGAGACATGTACACCCGCTTCACAGGAGACATGTACACCCACTTCACAGATGTTATCAATGGACTCAAGGAACTTGGTAAAGATTTTTCTAATTTTGAACTAGTAACAAAAATTTTAAGATCCCTTCTAAAGTGTTGGGATCTAAAGGTTACGGCCATTTAAGAGGCCAAGGACCTTAAAACTTTTCCTATCGAATAACTCATAGGGTCTTTAATGACTTATGAAATGATATGCCATGCTCATGATGAGCTAGAGAACCCCCTTCCAAAAAATAGGAAGGATATGACATTAAGAACACAAGAAGACCACTTGAAAGGAACATCAAGTGATGAGGACTTTGACGAAGACATTGCACTCTTAACTAGAAATTTAAAAAATTCATTAAAAAAAGGTAAATTTAAAAATGAATCCAAAAATAAACTTGAACAAAAAAAGGATCAAGTCATATGTTACAAATGCAAGAAGCTGGAGCACTTCAAAAATGAATGCCCCCAAGCCAAGAAGAATCAACTCAAGAAGAAGAAGGCATTGAAGGCTACATGGGATGATTCAAGTGACTCTGAGGATGAAGAAGCAAGCAACAAAGAGGAGGCCAACTTCACGCTAATGGCCTTAGGAGAAGAGGTTAGTGAGTTATTTAATGAAGAGTTATCTTTCGATGAACTTTCTATCACTTTTCATGAATTATTTAATGAATGTAGAATTATTAATAAGAAGTTCAATTTATTAAAGAAAGAGCATGCTTTATGACAAGATAAATTTGATAGTCTCCAAACCCCTTCTTTACTCCCATGCTCTAAGTGTGAACACTTAGAAACAATAAAAAATAAGAACTTGTTACTTAAAGAGACCCTAAACAAATTTAAGGTCGGTAGCAAGGGTTTAGACATGATCCTTGCAAACAAGGGTCACGTCGAAAATAGAAGTGAAATTAGATTTGTGAGTGGATCTCATCGAAATCCTACCACCTTCATTAAAGGACCCACATTACATATATCACCTTATTTAAAATATAATTTTTGTTGTAAATCTGGATATGTTATTTACAAATGTCCATTTAGGAAAATTAGTCTACATAAATTGATATGGGTTCTTAAAAGAACTATAAATAATTCAATGCTAAATGACAAAGTTAGTAAATCAATATTTGAGGTACCCATAATCAAATGGGTACTTAAAAATCATCCTCTTTTGTAGAATCATTCACCATCACAAGCTAGGAGCAAGAGATGGTATCTTGATAGTGGATGCTCAAGGCACATGACCAGAGATCCATCTTAATTCTCTATGCTCACTAGCAAAGAAGAAGAGTATGTCACCTTCGGAGACAACAACAAGAGTAAAATTATTAGTAAGGGAACCATAGGTAACAAATCAACTTTTTCAATTGATAATGTGTTATTGGTAGATAGTTTAAAGCATAATCTTTTGAGTATTAGTCAATTATGTGATAAGGGATATGTTGTGAAATTTGAATCTAATGCTTGCATTATTGAAAAACCACACAATAATACATCTATGATTACACTAAAATAAAATAATATCTACACCATCAACATTGATGATCTTAGTAGTGAAATGTGTTTTTCGACGTTGAATGATGACGCTTGGCTTTGGCATAGGAGATTAGGTCATGCTAGCATGAAGCTAATCAATCAAATCACATCCAAAGCACTTGTAAGAGGCATTCCCAATGTTAAGTTCATTAAAGATAAAGTATGTGATGCTTGTCAACTAGGAAAACAAATTAAAACTAGCTTCAAGCCAAAGAATCAAATAAGTACCTCTAGACCATTACAATTGATCCATATGGATTTATTTGGACCAATTGACATAACAAGCCTAGGAGGTAGTAAATATGCCTTTGTAATTGTAGATGACTATAATAGATACACTTGGACCTATTTCTTGGCTTACAAAAGTGATTATTTTAAATGTTTCTCTAAATTTTGTAAACTTACTCAAAACGAAAAGGGTTTCATGATTTCATCGATTCGGAGTGATCATGGTGGTGAATTCCAAAATCATGATTTCTAAAATTTTTATAAATCAAATGGGTATAACCACAACTTTTCTACTCCAAGAAATCCTCAACAAAATGGAGTAGTAGAAAGAAAGAATAGAAATTTATAAGAAATAACAAGAACCATGTTTAATGAACATAGTTTACCCAAATACTTTTGGGCCGAAGCTGTTAATACGGCTTGCTATATCATGAATAGGGTTCTAGTAAGACTATCTCTATCCAAGACTCCTTATGAATTATGGAATAACAAAAAACCTAATGTTTCTTACTTTAAAGTTTTTGGTTGCAAATGCTTTATTTTAAATGAAAAGGATGCTTTAGGAAAATTCGATGCTAAATCCAATGAAGGCATCTTTCTTGGTTACTCTTCCATTTCTAAAGCTTTTCATATTTTTAACAAAAGAACGTTAGTTATAGAAGAGTCTATTCATATAGTTTTTAATGAAATTTCTAAATTTAAGAAAAAAGATTTTGATGATGATTTTGGTCTTGATGGTTTGAATTTAAATGAACCCTCTCCTCAAAATAGCAACTTGGATGCATCTTCTTCCCAAATTTCTTTACCTAAGGAATGGAAGTATATACATGCCCATCCCAAGGAGTTAATTATAGGAGATACATCGAAAGGGGTTCAAACTCGTTCTTCTTTTAAAATTTTTTGTGCCCATGCTACTTTTCTTTCTCAAATTATACCTAAGTACATTGATAATGCCTTGAAAGATGATTCTTGGGTTATCGCAATGCAAGAAGAATTGAATCAATTTGAGAGGAATGAGGCATGAAAGCTTGTTTCTAGACCTAGTGACCATTTAGTTATTAGCACTAAATGGGTCTTTAGAAACAAGCAAGATGAATGCGGTTTCATGGTTAGAAACAAGGCTAGACTAGTGGCCAAAGGTTTCAACCAAGAAGAAGGTATTGATTATGAAGAGACCTTTGCTCCTGTGGCATGATTAAAATCCATTAGGATGCTCCTTGCCTATGCTAGTAATAATAACTTTAAGCTTTTTTAAATGGATGTCAAAAGTGCTTTCTTAAATGGCTTTCTTTTCAAAGTAGTGTATGTTGAACAACCACCCAGATTTGAAAACTCTCTTCTTCCCAATCATGTGTTTAAACTAACTAAGGCTCTCTATGGATTAAAATAAGCCCCTAGTGCTTAGTATGAGAGGCTTAGTTCCTTCTTAATTTCAAATAATTTTACTAAAGGCAAGGTTAATACTACATTGTTTATTAAACATTTTGAAAATAATTTTTTTATTGTTTAAATTTATGTTGATGATATTATTTTTAGTTCTTCAGATGAATCACTATGTGAATTATTTGAAAACTGTGTATGAGTCATGAATTTGAAATGAGCCTAATGGGAGAATTAACCTTCTTTTTAGGATTGCAAGTTAAACAACTTAGTGATGGTATATTTCTTAATCAAACAAAGTATACATTAGAATTGTTAAAACGATTTAACATGGATGGTTCAAAAGCCATCAACACTCAATGAGTACTTCCACCAAGTTAGACTTGGAGGAAAGTGGAGAAAATTTTGATCAAAAACATATAGGTGAATGATAGATAGCTTACTTTACCTCACCGCAACTAGACCAGATATCATGTTTAATGTAGGTCTATGTGCAAGATTCCAAGCTAATCCTAAGTTATCTCACCTCAAAGCTGTTAAAAGAATCCTTAGGTATTTTAAAGGAACTCCTAATCTAGGATATGGTATCCAAAATCTAATAACTTTGATTTAAAAGCCTATGCAGATGCGGATGTTGGTGGATATAGAATAGATAGAAAGAGTACATCTGGAACATGCCAATTTTTAGGACATGCACTTGTTTCTTAGACTTCCAAGAAATAAAATTCGGTTGCACTATCTACGGCGGAAGCCGAATACATAGCTACAAGTGCATGTTGTGCACAAGTTGTTTGGATGAAAAATACGTTAGAAGACTATGGAATTTATTTAAAGAACATTCCCATAAAATGTGATAATACAAGTGCTATTTGTCTAACCAAAAATCCAATTCAATACTCTAGATCTAAGCATATTGACATTAGGCATCACTTTATACGAGATCATGTCAATAATAATAATATCATTCTAGAATTTATTGATATAAAACACCAATTAGCGGATATCTTCACAAAACCCCTAAATGAAGAACAATTTGACTTCATTAGAAGAGAATTAGGCATGCTAAATTGTTCTAATATGTGATGTTGTATATTTCTTTTCTAAAATTTTCCAACTTCGATTTTGATTGCATCATTTTAATATTATCTCTTCATTTTTTGAATGACATCTTTACGATATCATCTTGGCATTTTGATTAAAGCTCTCATTTTTATCTTCCTATTTTAATTCTCCTCTTCAATTGATGAATTTTTGAGTTATGTCATGACTTTTGATGAAATGATTAATTTTTTAGTTTCACATTTTTGCATTTTGATGACATCTTTATATCATGGAGATCTCATTTTTATCTTTCAATCATAATCTTGATGAAAGCTATCATGATGTTGTTTTCCTCTTTCTTTAAATAGTGGATACTAATGATGTAGTAAAAACTGATTTTATACCCTCTTTTAAGTATGACTAAAGATATTTCATGACTTGTATTTTATATGAAGCTTAACATATGCATAAATTAATGTCATGAATTGTACAAACTTAAGTTCTTAAATGTTCATTTTCGATTTTTATTCTTGTGCTAATCGGTATGATTCAAGGTTATATAACTTCCTCCTCATGAATCATTACAAGAATGCCACGTCGAATTTTTTCCTTCAAATTTTTTATATTGATATATTTCATTCATTGAAGTTTTATGAATTTTGACATCTCATTCTCATGGAGTTTATCTTAAAATATTAAATCTTTGATGAATGACTTTAATGATCTATCCTTTAACAATTCTATGCTTGAATTCTCAATCAAAAATTGAGTCTTAAATTTTTCATGTATGAATTCTTCATGAGCTTTTTGAAACTCTAATATTTTTTTCGGATCTCATGAACATGAATAAAAATGATCCAAATATTTTTTGGATTTTTCTGTCAAAGATGACATATTTTGCATTATGTTCAACTCATTTATCATATGCTTGATAATTGACTACTCATTTTTTTTTTGTGGTATGATACCTTGTTGTGGCTACTTCACCTCCTTTTTGTTGATGACAAAGGGGGAGAAAAATGTGAAATTGATGACAAATGACTTATATGTAGCAATATGTTGGAATAAAAAATGACTTAATGTATCATATCTCATCATAATAACTTATATAGTTCATATTACAAATTACTTTTGTCATGCTTTGAAATCAATAATTAATTGCTATGCTTAAATGCATCGTAATGTATCACAATATATCTCAAATGCTTAAAATGTAATTTTTTTTAGATAAGCTATTATTTCATTTGATATTATGCCCTGATTTTAGGCACTTTATCGATATCATTTGATCCTTGTCATATGTCAAATTAATATTTCTTGATGTAATGATGAATGTTTATAGGTGTCATACCTTGACATTATTTTCATTCAGAAAAATACGAAGTTTTGTATTTATGTTAGAGCATGCTTGTTAAGCAAAATGATAAGTTCAACAGTTGGAATTTATCGGTTTCGGCTTAAATTCAAAGGATTGAATTCGAGTGTTTTACTTTCTCATAATATGGCATCTAGATAGGGGGAGCTAAGATTAACTCCATCATCAATTGATTGTCATCATCAAAAAGGGGGAGATTATTGAATCTTGGATTTTGATGATGAAGTTAATTAGTGAATTATTTGTTCTAATCCATACTATTGAGACAAGTGTGCAGGATTAACTACGATAGGATGAAAACATAAAGCGATTTACCAAGATCAAGTTCGCTGGGAGTTTGAGAGTTCATCGGAAGTCCGAAGGATCGTCGGAAGTGTTGTTGGAACCAACCGAGATAGAATCAAGGACTTGCCGAAGGTTTCGGAAGTTCGTCGGAAAGATCGTCGGAGGTTCGCAGAGATCACCGAGAAGGTTCGAAGCTTGCCAAAGACTCGTTGAACTTGCCACAGAATCCGGGAGCCTGCTAGGAATCTATCGAAAGAAATCTGAAGGAGTGTCGGAAGTCCATCGGAAGTTCATCGAAAAGCTCACTAGAAGAAGACTTAAAGAATGTCGGTTTAAATTGCTTAGAATTATGTTTCAATTTTGTAGTTAGCATGTAATTAGGGTAAGGATTAGGAAATAATCCTGTTTAAACCTGGTAGAGGCCAACCGGGCCCTTATTAGGCTGATTTGGGTCGAAATTAAGGCTCATTCAGCTTTGCTGAAGAGCCCGGGAGGTGGCACCGCCCGTGACCCGAGAGCCCAGGCAGTGGCACCGCCCAGAACCCGAGAGCCTAGTGCTTTATTAGTCTGACACTAACAGGTGGTGGCACCACCACTAACAAGCGATGGTATTGCCAACACCGGGAAACCAAAAAATAATTCAAATTTGGAGCCCAAATTTGAATCCTTTTGGGGTCTATAAATATCCCTCCTTTCTCAACTGAGAGGGTAACCTTTTGAGAGTTAGAAATTGAGCAAAAGCCATAGTAAAGCTTTGTTTTCAATAGCTTAAGTCTTCACCTCCCTCTCTTTGCAAAAATCTGTAAGAGTGTGAACCACTTGTAAAAAGATTATAAGAGGGGTATTTGGTCCTTCCCCTTCAACATGACTTGCTAGTGAAAGTTTGGAGCCTCATCGAAGAAGGCTTCGAAAGTGGATGTAGGTTATTTGACCGAACTACTATACATCGTGGTGTTCCTTGAATATGTGTGTTTAAATTTTTGAATCATTTATTTACTTAGTTGCAAATCGTTCGGTCTTCATCTCCTTTACTCGAGCTACTTTAACTAAGTCATTTTTCGTCGAATCAAAATCTCCATACGAACTAGCTATTTACAAAATTGATTTTAAACTTACTAGTTTTAATCCGCTGCACTAATTCACCCCCCCTCTTAGTGCCACTTCGATCCTAACAAAATTAAGATGACATAATGCATGAACACCTAAAAAGATGAATTCCATATATGCTTTTCCATATCGATTTTCAATTTTAAATATGATACATATCTATATATGGATTTTGTTAAAGTCTTTTCAATTGTATCATGCTTATGATTTGAAAATCTCTATATTGGATTAATGGGTCTTAATCATTTTTATGGTGAAATCATTTCTAAATATAATGATGCTTTCGATTTAAAATAAGATGCATTGTTTTTGACACAAAATTAATTATCATAATAATCACATAATTCATGATAATGCTTGCACACTAAATATGATTAAAAGATAGAAGCAAGCATATTAATGATTTTGTTTTTACATGAAAATTTGAACATGCTCAACTTAATTGAAACATATAAAAAGGGGAAAAGTAAAATGTATTATCATGATGAATCAAGTCTTTTGCTAAATGATAATCCATATATATTTTTAATTATTTTTATGACAAATATTTTGATGATGTATCATATTTTTGGTCTTGATGACAAAACGTGTGTTTTGATTTTATACATGATACACATATATGCATATTATGAATCTCTTGAATTATGAAAGAAATTTTGATGATGGTTTGAATGTATGAATAAAAAATCTTTGTCCTTTATTTGACACATGAAATTTCTTGATGACTAAATAATGCTTGAATGAGTTAAAAAGATCGATATCTTGAAAATAAAAGAATTATCATTGGAATTAGAATGATGATATCGTGCTTGATGATTTTTTTGATGAAGTTTACCTCTCACACTTAAACATGGATATTTGCATTAATTTGGCAAAAAACTGGAATATACCTTATGAATACAATTTGCATGAAATGAAAATAATAAATGTATGTGATGATTTCGGTTTTTGATATATTGCTTAGTCTTTGCATAAAAATCGGAACATGTTCACTTAGATTGAAACACATAAAAATAGGAAAATGTACTATCATAAGGATTTGAAGTTGTTATATCTTGATGACAAACTCATATTTTGGTTTTAAAATTTGATACTCATCTTTTGAAACATGAGTACACATATATGAAACAAACAACTTAAAATGAAACACATTATCATGATAAAGTGAATCTCTTGAATCGAATTTTTTAGAAAATGCCACATGCTTAATGTGATTCAACTTAATGATAATTTTCCTTTTCGTCTTGAATGTTGACATTTATTTTTATTAAGGGCAAAAGCATGGTTATAAGAAGCAAATCGCATATAAAAATGAAATGCAATTCTCTATCTAAATCTTCTCAATTTTTCTATAGGAAATTCATGAATCCATGCTTATCATATATAAATTTATTGAATGTGATCTTGACGATGATTCTGGATTTGACAAATGCTTGATTCGTAATTATGACATAAGATACATTTTATAAAAAAATTGAATTATGCTTCAATCAAGTTCTATCTCCCTTAATTCATTTTGTTCTCCTATATTTCCTTTTTATTTACCATAGAGGAGAACCTTCTAAATGAATTATGAAATTGATGATTTGATAATAAGTGTTTATCAAAAATCTATTTATCATTTTGCAATCTCTAAAAAGTTGATAATCACTTCATTCATGTTATGAATCTCGAAAATGTTTTTGATTTGATTAGGAATTTTGAGTTGACAAAATGAGTTTGAATGATTTTATGACTCCTCTCTTGATCACTTGAATTCTTGACTTGAGATATTTTTGCGAATCAAAATATTTTCCTTTATGACTACTTCTTTTTATCATTTACCAAAGAGGAGAATAATTCAAGTTTATGTCATTTGTGAATCTCATAAACTATGTTAATGATTTTGATGATTCGAACTTGAATGAACTTTATCACAATCCAAGTCTTGATATCTTGATATTTGATACTTGGAATTCCTATGCATGAATCAAGTGGTTTTGCACTCAAATGAATAACTTATCGACATTTACGATTTAGATATATTTTATCCTTCAAATGTGATCTTGTTGGCTTGAAATACTTTTTGGAATTTTTAGCATGAATTTTCTTTGCCTTGATGTAAGAGAAATTTGCTTTATGATGAATCATTACTAAAAGAATTTATTAAATGAATCATGTCCCTCTTGATTTTCTTGAGCTTTGATTTCATATCTTTCATGACTTAGAAATGACATGATTACTTTGGCTTGCTTTCATGAATTCTTTGCATCTATGGCTTGTATGCATCATGTGAAAATTTAAAATATTAGTTGATGTAAAATAATGATTGAAATTTTTAGCCATTGAGTCTTCTCTTCTTTTTAATAATGACAAAGGGGGAGTTAGCATGCTAGCTTGGATATTACAAGAGAAAGTGGCAAACATAGCTAGCTAGAAATTGCAAAAAGATAAAACTTCCACTTCTCAAAATGAGAAGAAAGAAATTACAAAGTTATATTATTTTTTAAACTCATGAGCTTGCATGGTTAAAATATTATAAATTTTACAAAAATTACTAGCTCATTGCAAACAAAAAGTGATAGCTTGCAAAGGCAAAACTTAGTTACAAAAGAGAATTGAAAGGAAGCTTGCTTGCGTATCGTAAAGTATGTTAGCTCGCTTATCATTATTGATTGCTTGCTTATCATCTTTTTCCCTCATATCATGATTTTTGACTCCCTTGAATTTATGACTTAATATGTTAAAAATTTATGTTGCAAATTTATTATTTTGTCATCATCAAAGCATTGATGTAAAAGACTATTTGTACTCCACTTCTATTTGTCAATGATAAAGGGGGAGCAACAATTGCAATCTTGCAATCTAAAGAGAAGAAAAGTGCAAACTTGTTGTGATGAATTGTAAGAAGTAAGTGATGGATCGCTATGCTTCGACATCCTTAAAAACTTGCTATGAATGAATATTGTAAATCTAGCTTATATGTTGACTTGCATATCTTTTAAAGTAGCTAGAGCAACTTCTCCTTTTTGTTGATGACAAAGGGGGATAAGTAAATTGATGAGTTCATACAATGTAATGTTAATTGAATATTTTATATATTTACATGATGTTTTTGTTGACATGAATGATACATGTTGCTTAGATTTGGGATAATCCAAGTGTTCTATCAATGACATATTGATAGGGAGACTTTGGTTAAACTCTGGGAGTTAAGATTAACTCTGTCAGTCATCAATTTATTGTCATCATCAAAAAGGGGGAGATTGTTGAATCTTAAATTTTGATGATGAAACTAATTGATAGTGTTTTTATGATCTAATTGTGTTTTGAGTTACACAGGTCTACTCGATCAAGATTAGATAGTTAACGTAGGAGAAATTGATATTATGCCAGAAGTGATCATGTTAGGATATTGGATGTTGTGCCGGAGGTCCGATTGACAACCGGCAGAAGGCTTCAGACATCGGGCATCGAGCTAAGAAGAGTGGTGTTGCGCCAAGGATATCGGGGTTGCAGAGGTCAACCGTCGATTGGGAAACGAACCGTAAGAGAGGATGGTGTGCTGAAGAATCGGATGAAGCACTGATAGGCCAATGACATGCTAGGCAATAGAATGTCAATTCACATTGTAATTGTCTAGATCGAAGTAGAGTTTTGTCTTGTGTGTGCAGGATTAACTACGATAATGATAAAGACATAAAGCAAAGCAAAGTACCGGAGTCAAGTACGATAGAATTATTGAGAGTTTGAGAGTTCGACGGAAGTCTGAAGATTCGTTGGAGTGCTGCCGGAAGTAGCCGAGAATGAGTAGTGAGCTTGCCAAAAGGTTTTCAGAAGGTTCACCTGAAGGTTCGTCGAAAGTTCATAGAGCTCACTGAGAAAGATCGGAGATTGCCGAAGAAGCTCGTCAGAACTCGCCAATGACTCCATTGAGAAGTCTAGGAGCTTACCGGGTGTCCACAGAATGGTGTCCGAGGATTCATCGGAAGACCGCTGGAAGTTCACCGAAAGTTGGCCAGAAGAAGTCTTAAATTTTTGGACTTTATAATACTTAGGAATGTCTTTAAAATTCATAGTTAGCATGTTAATTTGGGTTAAGAGTAAGTGTTAATCCTATAACCTAAGTAGAGGGCCAATTGGGCCTTATTTGGATTGATTTGGGCCAAAGTTAGGGCCCATTTAGCTTGCTAGAATAGTGCTGAAATAGTGCTAGAATAGTGCTGGCGGTGGCACCGCCCAGGGACTAAAATCCCAAGAGTTCTGGGTGGTGGCATCGCTACCTCGGGCGATGGCACCACCCAATACACTAACAGTGTCATTGTCAGACTGGCGGTGGTACCACCAGAAACCAGGGTGATTCAAATTTAGGCTCTAAATTTGAATCCTCTTGGGGTCTATAAATACCCCAAATGTTCTTGCTTGGAAAGTAAGAAGTGTGTAAGAAAACTAAGAGAAAACTCTATCATTTGAAGTAGAAATCCCTCCTCCAAAGTTTAGAAGTGTTCTTAAGAGAGGTGTTGAGGGAAGCTTTGTAAATAGAGTTTGTAAAAGGGAGATTCGTCTTCGCCTATTGGAAGGAAGACAGCTAGTGGAAAGTCGGTGGTCTCAAGTGAAGAAGAATCGGGAGTGGACGTAGGTCAGATGATCAAACTATTATAAAAATGGTTTGTGTTTATGTTCTTGCATTTACCTTTCTACAAACCGTCTTTTCTTCGTTGCTCAACTTACTCATCACTGCCCTTCTTCCTATCTAAACACTTTCTAATACGTATAAATTGAAATTGAGTTTTAGTCGAAACGAAGTTTTCAACGTATGAAGTTTTTGAAATCATTTTAAATCATCAAAATTTATCGTTGTTCAACTACTGTACTAATTCACCCCCCCTCTTAGTGTCACTCTAGATCCCAACACCACTGTCTCCACCAAGAATGTGTTCCTTCTCTAGGAACACTGCTCTCTTGGCTACAATGACCTTTTGGTCTTCAGGGTGATAGAAATAACATCGTTTCATCCTAGATTCTAACTTGTCAGGGTTGTGTCTCTTGACATGGGCAATGCACCCCTAAATCTTAACAACCTTAAGATCAGGCTTCTTCCCATTTCATATCTCATATGGAGTAGACACTACTGACTTAGTTGAAATTCTGTTCAGAAGGTAAGCTGCGGTCTCTAGGGCATATCCCCAGAATGAGATGGGCAGGTTGGCGAAACTCATCATAGAATGTACCATATCTAACAATGTGCAATTTCTCCTTTCTGATATACCATTAAGATACGGTGTATAAGGAGGTGCCCACTGGGATAAAATCTCATGGTCTTTGAGGAACTAGGTGAACTCTGTACTCAAGTACTCACCTCCTCGATCTGATCAAAGAGTTTTAACACACTTTCCAGTCTAGTTCTCTACTTCATTCTTATATTCCTTGAATTTCTTAAAAGCCTCAGATTTATACTTCATCAAGTACATATGTCCGTATCTTGAGAAATCATCAATGAAAGTAATGAAGTAGGAGTAACCACCTATGACATGAGTCGACATAGGACATACATCACTATATATGAGTGGTTCTCTCTCCAATTCTACTAAATGGAGAGTTGGTCATCTTTCCCCGAAGGCAAGGTTCGTAAGTCGCATATGACTCATAGTCGAATGGATCTAGATATCCATTCTTCAGCAACTTTTGAATCCTTCCCTCATGGATGTGACCTAGCCTACAATACCACAGATATGCATTATTCACCTCTTCTAGTTTTCTCTTTGACTTATTTAGACTCATGATGTATCGAGCTATATCTAGTATAAATAAAATATTATGCAACATTCCTCTCATGATGATCTTATCATCTAATGCTATTAAACAACCATTGTTCTCAAAAACTAATTTATATCCACTAATTGTCAAACATAAAATAAAAATAATATTTTTGATAATAGAAGGAACATAATAGCATGCATCTAATGCAATAATAGCTCCACCAGGCAGATATAGGGTGACCTTGCTAATAGCCACTGTAGCAACCATTGCTCCATTGCTCATCTTAAGGTCAATCTCACCTCTCTTCAATCTCCTAGGTCCTGCCAGAACCTCCAATGAATTACAAATATGATAAGCACTCCTGGTATTTAATACCCATGTATTATCAAAAGATTCTAACAAATGGAGCCTGATCATGAATGTACCTGAAGCTTCTCCAAGCTTCTATTTTGCCCTCTCTACAAGGTATTCTTTGCAATTTCTTTTCCAATGCCCATCTTTGTCATAGTGAAAGCATTGGCCTTTGTCCTTTATTGAGTCTTTCCTAGCAACTTTTGCCTTACCTATTTTGCCCTTGCCCTTGCCCTTCTTAAGGGACTTCTCAGTCTTCCTTTTCTTTTTGATCTCACCAACATAAAGAACTGGCTTCTCTTTCTTGATAGTGCTATCTATTTCTATCAACATATTGAGGAGCTCTGGGAGGGTTACCTCAAGCTTGTTCATATTAAAATTCATTATAAACTGAGAAAAGGAATCTGGTAGGGACTGAAGTATAAGATCCATACACAAGTTATCCTTTAGGACCATTTCTAGACCTGTGAGTTTCTCGATCCACTCAATTATCTTAAGGACATGGTTCTGAACTAATGTCCCCTCAGTCATCCTAGCACGGAAAAGACTCTTTGATATCTCATATCGTTGAGTTCTTCCTTGTTCCTCAAATAGTTTATGGAGATGCAGGAGTATAGAATTGGCATCCATATTTTCATGTTGTCTCTATAACTAAATAGTCATAGAAGCCAACATATAATACTGAGCAAGAGTGGAATCATCTATGTACTTCACATAATGAGTGATCTCATCTTCGCTTACCCCTTCATTGGGCGTAGGGATCACTATGTCAAGGATGTACACGATTTTCTCTACCGTGAGAATGATTCTTAGATTGCGAAGCCAATCCGTCTAATTTGGACCAGTGAGGCGGTTAGCATCAAGTATGCCATGTATAGGATTTAAAAGTTATATTTTTTTGAAATTAAAGATATAAAAGAAATAAATAACATACAGACTATATAAAAAATTAAACAATTAAGATAAGGACTTCTATCTTAATCTACTCCCACTAATTTTTTGTGAGACACACAACACTCTCCGGTATGTGAATTGAAGACCCCGGTGGATCTCTAGTGGGGATCGGGATCCAATCGATATCTTAACGTAACCTCGAGGGACTCAACCAATCATGTTAAGCCCGTAAAAGTAGGCAACTCTTGCCAATCACAACTCCTTATGATTCACGTCCTGTTCGGGTCTCCGAACCACCATGGCCTCGAGGGACTCGACCAACCATGATATTCAGTTAAGTCATCACCATCGTTACAAGATAAGTCTGATTCGATGATATACTCTTGAGGGACTCGACCAAGCATACCATGTCCTCATGTCTTCAGTGACATCTCTATGTCATAGATAAGATAGTGAATCGCGATATAGGTGAGTCTCGAGGGACTTGACCAACTCAACCTACACCGAGAATCGGTTTCTACCTATAACAATGGAAGGTCACATGAGTTAATCTAATTGCCTCACATTTACTGGCTTAATATTATTAAGAGAGGGGATTTTAAATTTGGTTTCCTAATATGACATGTCACACACATATATTTAATATATATTTACATCGCATACAAATATATATATAGTAGGTGCATCAACAATCACACATCACATGAGCAATCACACCAGATGATCATAGACCATATCCTAATGTGATCAAACCTGAGCTAGTGGGCCCAATCACTCACATCAAGATCTATGTGTGCTTCGGCGCATCTCCGTGCCCTGTGATCATCCATCTCGCTTCATCAGTTCCGTTGGCATCTCTGTTGGGAAATCCATCAGGGGAGTAACATCTCATGCGCAGCGGAAGAATAGAAAATAAAAAACCCAGATTTTCCATAGAAAGTTTTCGTCGTGGTGCGAAGATCAGTGCGTCAAAACAAATCCGTGAAAACTGCATGTGCTAAAGAAAGTACCTAGGGAGATCGTATATCCCTGAATCCCTGCAGATCTATAGGAGAGGATGAAGGAGGTCAAGCATCCTCCTCTCTAGCAGTATCCATACGATAGGAACTACGACGATGCACCTCTCTCTCTCTAGGGAGAGGAGAACAGGAGGTGGCTACCAAAAAAAACCCTCTGCCTATAGAGCTTTGGTTCCCTCCTATTTATAGAGGCCCCTTGAAAACCCTAATGGATCTTTTGCCCTATTGGTATTGGATCTCCATCTAATTACCTAAGCTTCTTGGATTAGTGGGTCTCTACCTAATTGCTAGTTACAGGTGCCCTACAAGCTAATCATATATGTGATTGCACTTGTAACATGCTTTTTTTCTGCTTTTCCGCTTTTGCATGTGATAGCTTCCTTGTGATTGTGGTCCGATGGTATCTCGAATGAGGTTGTTCTGTTTGTTCGGATTGGATCGGATCTTGTGTTGTGTTTGTTGTGTTTTGGAATCGCTTAAAACGAAAAATTGTTTGGCGCAAAAGCTAACCGTTGCTGGAAGCTGTTGCTGCTCGCTGTGCTGCTGCTGCTTGTATCGCTACCTACACGCCACGAGCCACGCCACCCGGAGCCAGGCGTCAGCGCTGCTGCGGTGGGCGCCCGCGGGGCGCGCGCCCTACGGGCGCCACCGCACCTAAGCGTTGTAGAGGTGTTGGCGCTAGGCGCCCGTACCCGCAGGCCAGCGCCGCAAAGGCATCGGCGTTGGGCGCCCGTGCGCAAGGGGCGTAAGGCGCGCAAGGGGCACCGCTGGCAGGGTGGCGGCGGCCGTAGGCACAGTAAGGGTGAGGGATTAGGTTTTTAGGGCAAAAGATAATTTTACCCCTTAGAATTTTAGAAATTATAGATTCTGTCCCTTTTGATAGAATTACTAAAATACCCCTTAGAATTTCAAAAATTTCAGATTCTATCCCTTTTGACAGAATTACCAAAATACCCTTTTGGCCGAATTACCAAAATACTCCTGGGAATTTAAAAATTCCTTTTATGTCCCTGATTTCAAAAAATTAAATATGTTAATTAAATAGTTTAATTAACTATTATTTTCTTTATCTAGTAGTCCTACAAAATAACATATACATGTGATGTATGATGTGGACAGGTGATCATGGACTTGTGATGTGATGTGTACATATGTGATGATTATTATTGGGGCCTGTGAGCCTCTATTCTTTTCTCATTTATTGTCGGACCTGCGTACTTATAATTATGTTATAATTACATGAGAAGGCGTAGTGGTAGCGTGACTCACAAGGCTGAGATGGATGATCCGACTTATGGAGATACGTTGAGATGCCGACAGATCCGACGAAGCGAGATGGACGATCATAGGGCATAGATATTGATGTGAGTGATTGGGCCCACTGGCTCGGGCCTGATCATATTAGGATGTGGTCTATGATCATCTAGTGTGATTGCTCATGTGATGTGTGATTAGATATACACATACTAGATATAAATATATATATATATATGTATATATATATTTGCATGTGATGTAGATATAATACATATGTGTGTGACACATTATGTTAGGAGACCAAATCAAAAATCCTCCCCATTAATAATATTAAGTCGGTAAACATGAGGTAATTAGATTGACCCATGTGGCCTTCTATTGTTATAGCTAGGAACCGATTCCCGATGTAGGTTGAGTTGATCGAGTCCCTCGAGACTCACCTATATCGCGTCTCGCTATCTTATTTATAACATAGAGATGTCATAGGTGACCTGAGGATATGGTATGCTTGGTCGAGTCCCTCGAGAGTATATCACCGAATCAGACTCATCTGATAATGATGATGATGACTTAACCGAACATCATGGTTGGTCGAGTCCCTTGAGGCCATGGTGGTTCGGAGGCCGAACAGTATGGAAATCATAAGGAGTTGTGATTGGCAAGAGTTGCCTACCTTTACGGGCTTAACGTGATTGGTCGAGTCCCTCGAGGTTATGTTAAGACGTCGATTGGATCCTGATCCCCACTAGAGATCCATCGGGAGTCTTCGATTCATATACCGGAGGGTGTTGTGTGTCTCGCCAAAAATTAGTGGGAATACATTAAGATAGAAGTCCTTATCTTAATTGTTTAAATTTTTACAAAGTCTGCATGTTATTTATTTTTGCTATATTTTTATTTTAGAAAAATATCACTTTCGAATCCTTTACGTGGAATACTTAATGCCAACTGCCTCATTGGTCCAAATTATACGGATTGGCTTCGCAACCTGAGAATCATTCTCACGGTGGAGAAAATCGTGTGTCCTTGATACAGTGATCCCTACGCCCAACGAAGGGGCAAGCGAGGATGAGATCGCTCATTATGTGAAGTACTTAGATGATTCCGCTCTTGCTCAATGTTATATATTGGCCTCTATGACTACTGAGTTACAAAGACCGCATGAAAATATGGATGCTAATTCCATACTCCTGCATCTCCGCAAACTGTTTGAGTAACAGGGAAGAACTCAACGATTTGAGATATCAAAGAGTCTTTTCCAT
This sequence comes from Musa troglodytarum, assembly GCA_023547065.1. Taxonomy (NCBI): domain Eukaryota; kingdom Viridiplantae; phylum Streptophyta; class Magnoliopsida; order Zingiberales; family Musaceae; genus Musa; species Musa troglodytarum. Next base: position 32,700,745 of record CP097508.1, read on the forward strand.
GCCAGGATGATTGAGGGGAGGACATCAGTTCAGAACTATGTCCTTAAAATGAATGAGTGGATCGAGAAACTCAGGTCTAGGAATGGTCCTAGAGGATAACCTATGTGTGGATATTGTGCTTCAGTCCCTACCAGATTTCTTTTCTCAGTTCATAATAAATTTTAATATGAACAAACTTGAGGTGACCCTCCCAGAGCTCCTCAATATGTTGAGAGAAGCAGAGAGCACCATCAAGAAAGAGAAGCCGGTCCTCTACACTGGTGAGACTAGAAAGAAAAGGAAGGATGAGAAGACCCTTAAGAAGGGCAAGGGCAAAATGGGTAAGGCAAAGGTTACCAAGAAAGACCCAACAAAGGACAAAGGTCAGTGCTTCCACTACGGCAAAGATGGGCATTAGAAGAGGAACTGCAAAGAGTACCTTGCAGAGAGTGCAAAACAGATGCAGGAATTCAGGGATGTATGATCTCTCTAGGTATCTTCTTTTACAAGTGCAGTTTTGCAGATTTATTTTTGACGCACCGATCTTCGCACGACGATAGAAACTTTTTATGGGAAATTTGGGGTTTTGTTTTCTATTCTTCCGCTGCACATGTGATGTTGCTCCCCTGAGTGATTTCCCAACACCAATAATCTTTTATTAGCAATTATTGGATCTCATCTCAGGATCTAATAATTCAGGGGCTTAATGGATATCTAATAAGATAGGGTGGTTAGCGGATATCTCATATCCGAACCTCTACTCGTTGCAACACCTACTATATATGTGTGACCCTCTAGGCCCAATATCGAGTTGGCCATTAGTCATACTTGTCAGAACTCCTTCTGACTTAGTGAATTATTATCTCTATAATAATTCACCCAATTTATCAATTATGGACGTACCAGGCCACTACGCCACGACCCCGAGACGATACAGGGGTATCCAATCCTTTGGATCTATCTATCCTTAGTTACCATGTATTTATACTCCCTCATCCATCCAATATCCAAGAGACCCTATACCAGGCATGGTGCTGTCAGACCCATACGGTCTCTCCTCGAGTCTTGCTCTTGTCGGATTCTCCCGGAGAACTCTTTCTCTCTCAATCCGAATAACCTTGGCCAAGGATTTGTTCAAGCAAGAACACATGGGATATTCCTCTCATGATACCGAGAGTAGATGATCCTCTATTGACACTCAATAGCCCTCGTAAGGTTGGCTACCACTCCTAATAACCAACTGTACTAGATCTGGAACTTTCCAAACCTATAAATCTGGTATCAAAGAGTGGAGTACTCATACAGGACATCCTTGGTGTCTCAAGTCTAAGGACTAGATACACTACTGGGACTACAGAATCGCTGTCTGACGTGAGGTATCAATAACCATCCAGCGTTCCATAGGCGGATCAATCAGTGAACTTATTCCCCAATGAGCACCTGCACTGTACCCTTAGTGTCCCCACACGAGTAGCTATGAGACCAGCTACCTCCATCATATGGATGGGTATACAACACACTAGTCTATCCAGTTATCTCGATGTCCTTCTTGAGTAACCTATGATCAGGATAATTTATGGTCTATGTTTAAAGGTGAATCTGTCTCATTATCGTGATCTCATCATGATCCGATTCCCATTGCACAGATCCAAGGACATTACAATATATGCAACACATAAGATAATGTGATAAAATACCTAATAATAAGCAAAGAGAAAAATTGCATATCAAGTCACAAGTGCCATCACTCATGTGATTGGCTTGTAGGGCACATATGACTAGCAATCTCCCACTTGACCTAAAGTCAATCACCAACATGTCTGATCCCTATCAGACCTCTATGATGCTCAAAGACAATCTGAGTCAATGACTTTGTTAGTGGATCTGCAATGTTATCTTCAGATGGAACTCTTTCCATTACTACGTCTTTTCGGGCCACGATCTCTCTGATAAGCTAGAATCTCCTTAGAATACTTTTGATGAGACCCGGTTTCCCTTATTTGAGTAATCGTCCCGTATTTATCGCAATTTAAGGGAATCAACTCCTCACTACTCTAGATGACTCCTAGATCTATGATGAACTTCCTCATCCAGACTCCCTCCTTTACTGCCTCCGCTGTAGCATGTTGAATCTCGGATTTTGATGATAAAATCAATTGGTGAAATATTTGTTCTAATCTATATTGTCATAGATAAGTGTGCAGGATTAACTACGATGGGTTAGAAACATAAAGCGATTTGCCGAGGTCAAGTCCGTCGGGTGTTCAAGAGTTCATCGGAAGTCCGAAGGATCGTCGGATGTGTTGCCGGAACCAACCGTGATCGAATCAAGGACTTACCGAAGTTTTCGGAAGTTCACGGCAAAGATCGTCGAAGGTTCATGGAGATTGCCGAGAAGGTTCGAAAGTTTGCCGAAGACTTGTTAAGCGCACCATACAAGCCGGGAGCATGCTAGGAATCTGTCGGAAGACATCTGAGGGAAGTATCGGAAGACCGTCGAAGTCTCATCGTAAAGCTCGACAGAATAAGACTTGAAGAATATCGGTTTAAATCACTGTTAATAATGTTTTAATTTCATAGTTGGCATATACTTAGGGCAAGGATTTCAAATTAATCCTGCTCAAATCTGGTAGGGGCCAATCGGGCTCTTACTGGGCCTTTTTAGGCCTTGAACAAGGCCCATTCAGCATTACTAAATGGGCCGGGCGGTAGAACCGCTTGGTAGCCGAATGCTGGGTGGTACTACCACCCAGCCTGGGGTGGTAGTACCACCCAACTGCAATGTGCAGAGGCGGTAGTACCACTTGGCACAGGCGGTAGCACCGCTTGTGCCTTTGTCGATCTAACGGCGGTAGCACCACCCTAACGATTGGTAGCATCGCCACATTGATTTCAAATTTGGAGCCCAAATTTGAATCCACTTTGGATCTATAAATACCCCCCCTTTCTTTGCTGAAAGGGCACCCTTTTTGAGAGTTAAAAATTGAGCTAAAGTCTTGTAAAAGTCTTGTTTTCAATAGCTTGTGTTCACCTCCTTCTTTCTCTTTGGAAAATCTGTAAGAGTGTGAACTTCTTATAAAAGGGTTGTAAGAGGGGTGCTTGGTCCTTCCCCTTCAAAAGGATTTGCTAGTTGAAGTTGGGAGCCTCATCGGAGAAGGCTTCGGAAGTGGATGTAGGTCACTTTGACCGAACCACCTATACATCTTCACGTTCTTGAATGTGTGAGTATTTAAATTTCTATTTCATCCTTTTACTTGGCTGCAAACCATTTAGTTTTTCATTAGTCTTGCTCAAGCTACTTCAACCAAGTCATTTTTCGTTGGATCGAAGTTTTCATACGAACTAACTATTTCACCGAAATCGATTTCAAACTTACGATTTTAATTTGCTGCACTAATTCACCCCCCTCTTAGTGCCAATCCGATCCTAACAATTGGTATCAGAGCAGGTTCAGTCTCATATTTGGTCTAAAACCCAAGAGAGATGGCCTATTCCGGTATGCAAGAGGGTCATTCCATTACACGTCCTCCTATGTTTAATGGGTCGAATTATACGTATTGGAAGACTCGTATGAGGATCTTTCTTATTTCTATGGATTTTGAGCTTTGGAATATCGTTGAGAATGGTTTTCAAAAATCTTCTCTTTCGATGAGCGATTGGAATGAATCGGAGAAGAAGGTTTTTGCTTTAAACGCAAAGGCTATGAATGCCTTGTTTTGTGTACTAGACAAAAACGAATTTAATCGTGTATCAATTTGTGAATTGGCCTTTGATATTTGGCGTACTCTTGAGATCACTCATGAAGGCACTAGCCAAGTGAAAGAGTCCAAAATCGATATTCTTGTGCATTCTTACGAACTTTTCCGAATGAAACCAAGTGAGTCCATTGGAGACATATACACTCGTTTTACGGATGTCATCAATGGACTTAAGGCACTTGGTAAAGGTTTTTCTAACTTTGAACTTGTAACTAAGATTTTAAGATCCCTTCCAAAGAGTTGGGATCCAAAAGTTATGGCCATTCAAGATGCCAAGGACCTGAAGACTTTTCCCCTTGAAGAACTTATTGGATCTTTAATAACCAATGAAATGACGTGCCATGCTTATGAAGAGCTCGAGAACCCCCTTCCAAAGAACAGGAAGGATATGGCACTAAGAACACAAGAAGACCACTTGAAAGGAATATCAAGTGATGAGGACAGTGACAATGACATTGCACTTTTAACTCGTAAATTCAAAAAGTTCATAAGAAAGAACAAATTTAAAAATGACCCAAAAAATAAACTTGAACATAAAATGGACCAAGTTATTTGCTACGAGTGTAAAAAGCTGGGCCACTTCAAATATGAATGCCCCCAAGCCAAGAAGAAGCAACCCAAGAAGAAGAAAGCATTGAAGGCCATATGAAATGATTCAAGTGACTCCGAGGTTGAAGAAGCAAGCAACAAAGAGGGGGCTAACTTCGCGCTAATGGCCTTGGAAGAAGAGGTTAGTGAGTTATTTAATGAAGAATTATCTTTTGATGAACTTTCTATTACTTTTCATGAGTTATTTGATGAATGTAGAACTATTAGCAAGAAGTTTAACTTACTAAAGAAAGAGCATGCTTTATTGCAAAATAAGTTCAATAGTCTCCAAACTCCATCTCTACCCCCATGCTCTAAGTTTTAACACTTAGAAGCAATAAAAAATGAGAATTTGCTACTCAAAGAGACTCTAAACAAGTTTAAGGTCGGTAGCAAGGGCTTGGACATGATCCTTACTAACAAGGGTCACGTTGGAAATAGAAGTGGAATCGGATTTGTTAGTGGATCTCACCGAAATCCCACTACCTTCATTAAAGGACCCACATTGCATTTATCACCCCATTTGAAATGTAATTTTTGTGGTAAAACTGGACATGTTGTTTACAAATGTCCATTGAAGAAAATTAGTCCACAAAAATTGATGAGTTCCTAAAGGAACCATAAACAATTCAATATTGAATTATAAATTAAGTAGATCAATTTGTGAGGTAATCAAAATCAAATGGGTACCTAAAAATCATCCTCTTTTATAAACAAACTCATAAGCTAGGAGCAAGAGATGGTATCTTGATAGTGGATGCTCAAGGCACATGACCGGAGATCCATCTCATTTCTCTATAGTCACTAGCAAAGATGAAGGGTATGTCATCTTCGGAGACAACAACAAGGGTAAAATCATTGGCAAGGGAATCATAGGTAACAAATCTAGTTTTTCAGTTGATGATGTGTTGCTAGTTGATGGTTTAAAACATAATCTTTTAAACATTAGTCAATTATGCGATAAAGGTTATGTTGTTAGATTTGAATCTAATGTTTGCATCATTGAAAAACCAAACAATGAATATTCATGATTGCTTTAAAACAAAATAATATTTACACCATAAATATTGATGAATTAAGTAATGAAATATGTTTTTCGATTTTGAATGATGATGCTTGGCTTTGGCATAGGAGATTAGGCCATGCAAGCATGAAACTAATATCTAAGATTTAATCTAGAGAATTAATAAGAGGAATTCCCAATATGAAGTTTACCAAGGACAAAGTATGTGATGCGTGTCAACTAGAAAAATAAATAAAAACTAGCTTCAAACCAAAAAATCAAATTAGCACCATAAGACCATTGCAATTGATCCATTTGGACTTTGGACCAATTGACATAACAAGCTTAGGAGGTAACAAATACGCCTTCGTAATTGTGGATGACTATAGTAGATACACTTGGACCTATTTCTTGACTCACAAAAGTGATTGTTTCAAATGTTTCTCAAAATTTTGTAAACTTACTCAAAATGAAAAAGGTTTCATGATTTCATCAATTCGGAGCGATCACGGTGGTGAATTTTAAAATCATGACTTCCAAAATTTTTTTGAAATCAACAGATATAACCATAATTTCTCTACTCCAAGGAATCCTCAACAAAATGGAGTAGTGGAAAGGAAAAATAGAAATTTATAAGAAATGGCTAGAACCACGTTAAATGAATATAATTTACCAAAATATTTTTGGGCCGAAGCTGTAAAGATGGCTTGCTATGTTATGAATAAAGTTCTAGTAAGACCATCCCTATCTAAGACTCCATATGAATTATGGAATAATAAAAAACCCAATGTCTCTTACTTTAAAGTTTTTGGTTGTAAATGCTTTATTTTAAATGAAAAGGATGCCTTAGGAAAATTCAATGCTAAATCCGATGAAGGCATCTTTCTTGGTTACTCTTCTATTTATAAAGCTTTTTGGGTTTTCAACAAAAGAACTTTAGTTATAGAAGAATCTATTCATGTGGTTTTTAATGAATTTTCCGAATCTAAGAAAGAAGATTTTGATGATGATCTTGGTTTCAATGATTTGAACTTGAATGAACCCTCTCCTCAAAATGACAACTTAGATGCATCTTCTTCCCAAATTTCCTTACCTAAGGAATGGAAGTATGTAGATGCCCATCCCAAGGAGTTAATTATAGGAGATACATCTAAAGGGGTTCAAACTCGTTCTTCATTTAAGAATTTTTGTGCCCATGCCGCTTTTATTTCTCAAGTTGAACCAAAATGCATTGATGATGCCTTGAAAGATGATTCTTGCATCATCACAATGCAAGATGAGTTAAATCAATTTGAGAGGAATGAGATATGGAAGCTTGTTCCTAGACCTAATGACCATTTAGTTATTAGTACTAAATGGGTCTTTAGAAACAAGCAAGATGAATATGGTATTGTGGTTAGAAATAAGACTAGATTAGTGGCCAAAGGTTTCAACCAAGAAGAAGGTATTGATTATGAAGAGACCTTCGCTCCTGTGGCAAGATTAGAAGCTATCAGGATTCTCCTTGCCTATGCTAGTAGTATTAAACTATTTCAAATGGAAGTCAAAAGTGCTTTTTTAAATGGCTTTATTTCCGAAGAAGTATATGTTGAACAACCACCTGGATTCGAAAATTCTCTTCTTCCTAATCATGTGTTTAAATTAACTAAGGCTCAATATGGACTAAAACAAGCTCCTAGAACTTGGTATGAAAGGCTTAGCCCCTTTCTTATTTCTAATAATTTTACAAAAGGCAAGGTTGATACTATTGAATCTCGGATTTTGATGATGAAACTAATTGAGTGTGATTTGTGGCCTAACTACGTGTTGAGTTACACAAGTCTACTATCGATCAGGATTAGACAGTTGACACTGGAGAAATTGACGTTGCACCAGAGGTGATCACGTCAGGATATTGGATGCCGAGCGGAGGTTCGGTCGACTATTGACAGGAGGCTTCGAACGTCGGGCATCGGGACAAGAAGAGCGTGTTGCGCTAAGAATATTGGGATTGCGGAGGTCAATCATCGATTGGGCAATTGACCGCAAGAGAGGACGATGTGCCGAAGGATCGGACGAAGCGTCGACCAATGATGTGCCGGGTAACTGAATGTCAATTCGTGTTGTAATAACTGTCTAGATCGAAGTAAAGTGTTTGTTATTTGTGTGCAAGAGAAACTACGATAAGGATGAAGACGTAAAGCGAAACAAAGGGTCGAAGTCAAGTGCGATGGATTATTGGGAATTCGAGTGTTCGATGGAAGTCTGAAGATTCGTTGGGAGTCTTTGTCGGGCTGGCGAGAAGCAGTAGGGAGCTTGAAGGGTTTCGGAAGTTCAGGAGGTTCGTTGGAAGTTCGCAGAGCTTGCCAAGAAAGATCGGAGCTTCCCAAAGAAGCTCGGGGGAACTCACCAAAATCATCATGGAGTCTGAGAGCTTGCCGGGAGTCCGCAGGATGGTTTCTGAGGGATCATCGGAAGACCGCCGGAAGTTTGTCGGAAGCTCGACGGAAGAAGACTTGACTTGCAGACTTTGTAACAGCTTAGGAATGTCTTTAAGTTCGTAGTTTGCATATGAGTAGGGCAAGGATTTAGAAAAAATCCTGTCTAAATTCAATGGGGGCCAACCGGGCCTCTATTGGGCCGAGTTGGGCCTTAAACAGGGCCCATTCAGCCTTGGATGAATGGGCTAGGCGGTTGAACCGCCCGGCACAGGCGTAGCACGGCCGGCTACTATAGCAGTGCCCGGCTCTTGTGAGCACTCGGCTATTATGTGAGCGGTAGCACCGCCTATGGGGCAATAGCACCACCCGATTCATGTCGGTAGCACGCGGTAGCACCGCGTGTGGTAGTTTGCGGGGTGAAGATTCAAATTTTTGGCTCCAAGTTTGGGCTCCAAATTTGAATCACTTTGAGGCTTATAAATACCCCTTCTTTCTCAGCTGAAAGAAGAACCCTTTTGAGAGTTAGAATCTTAATTTTAAGTCTTTGAAAAGTCTTGAAAAGTCTTGTTCTTGCTAAGTATTCACCTCATTCTTCTTGTGAAATCTTGTAAGAGTGTGAACCACTTATAAAGGGTTGTAAGAGGGGTATTTGATCCTTCCCCTTCAAAGGATTTGGTAGTGGAAGAAGGGAGCCTCATCGGAGAAGGCTTCGGAAGTGGATGTAGGTTACTTTAACTGAACCACTATACATCGCTGCGTCTTGATTGTGTGAGTGTTTAAATTTCTGTTTTATCTCTTTACTTTGCTGCAAGCCTTTACTTTACTTACTCCACTTCCTTTTCATCTTCGTACGCATGCTTTAAAGTTAAAATGCAATCTTTCCGGGTTCAAATGAAACGTTGCTTTCATCGTACGAAGTTTCCGAAGCTTGTTTTAAATCGATGAAAAAAATCTATTGTTTTATCTGCTGCACTAATTCACCCCCCCCCCCTCTTAGTGCCACTCGATCCCTAACAGATACTACATTGTTTATCAAATATTTTAAAAATAATTTTCTTATTGTTCAAATTTATGTTGATGACATTATTTTTGTTTCTTCGGATGAATCACTATGTGAATCATTTGCCAAGTGTATGAGTCATGAATTTGAGATGAGTCTAATGGGAGAATTAACCTTCTTTCTTGGATTACAAATTAAACAACTTAGTAATGGCATATTCCTTAATCAATCCAAATATACATTAGAATTGTTAAAATGATTTAATATGGATAGTTCAAAAGTCATCCACACTCCAATGAGTACTTCCACCAAGTTAGACTTGGATGAAGGTGGAGAAAATTTTGATCAAAAGACATATAGGGGATGAAAGGTAGCTTGCTCTATCTTATTGCAACTAGACCAGATATCATGTTTAGCATAGGACTTTGTGTGAGATTTCAAGCTAATCCTAAGTTGTCTCACCTTAAAGGCGTTAAAAGAATTCTTAGATATCTTAAAGGTACTCCTAATCAAGGATTATGGTATCCAAAATCTGATAACTTTGATTTGAAAGCCTATGCAGATGCGGATTTTGGTGGATGTAGAATAGATAGAAAGAGCACATCCAGAACATGCCAATTTTTAGGACATACACTTGTTTCTTGGACTTCCAAGAAATAAAATTTGGTTGTACTATCTACGACAGAAGCTGAATACATAGCCGCAAGTGCATGTTGTGCTCAAGTCATTTGGATGAAAAATACACTAGAAGATTATGGAATTCATTTAAATAATATTCTTATAAAATGTGATAATACAAGTGCTATTTGTCTAACCAAAAATCCTATTCAATACTCTAGAACTAAACACATTGACATAAGACATCACTTTATATGAGATCATGTTAATAGTAACGATGTCACTCTTGAATTTATTGATACAAAACATCAATTAGCGGACATCTTTACGAAACCTTTTAAATGAAGAGTAATTTGACTTCATTAGGAGGGAAATAGGCATGTTAAATTGTCCTTGTAAATGAGTAGCATTATATATATTTTCTTTTAGCTTTCGTGGATTTTATGAAAACTTGGCTCTCGCGGATTTGCCTCCCTCATTTTAATATCTCAAGGAGTGATCTATGATTACATCTCATTTCAACACTAGAAAACAAATTTTTTAAAAAAATTTTGGTGGCAGTTGTAGCATCGCCAGAACTAGCGGTACCGCTTGGGTATTCGGCTCCCAAGCGATAGCACCGCCTAGTTGGCGGTAGTACTGCCAGAACACCCCCATATAAAAGGGGGTCTTAGGGTCGGTGGTAGAACCCACCGAAAACATCCTCCCTTTCATCCTTCTTCCTCCTAAGCTCCTCCAAACTCTCTCCTCTCCATTTCTTCCTCCTCCTAAAGGGCTATCAAAGGCATTTTCTTGATCCAAGCTCCTCACCTCCCTAGGAAACACAAACAAGGTAAAATTTGAAATTTTCTCTTCTACTCACATTTGCTTGTCTTTTCCTTATTGTTTCCTTTTGTTTCTTCATCATGAATAGATATGGCTCCTAAGAAATCAACAAGAGGCAAAGGGAAAAGGTTGGAAGGAGATTCATTTGACCCAACCCTTTTTAGATCTAATGAGGTAGCCTTAAGATACCCAAATTTTAATTGTAAATCCATACATAAGGGTAAACATGTTGATCTAGGTGAACTAGGAAACCTAGAACCTATTAGATGGTTTGCTAATCTAAATGCTCTACCTATCTTGCAAATCAATGAACCAATCTACCCTAGGTTGGTTAAGCTATTTTATGCTAACATGATTATTGAAGATGATGTTTTGACTACCTATGTGTTAGGAACCACAATTCAGATTTTTGATCGTACCATATGTGAGCTACTTGGAATTAAAGAAAAGAATAGAGGATGTTATTTTAGAGGGCAATGGGATATGGATGCAATCGGAGCAACCCACTCCGAAGCCTTAGAAATGATCTTTGCTAATCCTAACCTAGGCATCATTCCTAAAAGCTACGAGTACTTATTACCTTTTAATTCAAAATTACTTCATCACATCATTATAAGCATTCTACTTCCGAAGCAGTTTCACCCTAATGAAATGAGTATGTTAGAACTAAGTACGATATATTGGATCATGACTAGACAAAACAACTGCTTTGGTTATTTAATTAAATAACATATGATAGAAATTTTCTCTAGAGACTCAATGTTGTCATATGGCGGGTTGATCACTAGATTTATTTTTGCCCATAACATTTGTATGTCACCCGATAAGGAAATAATGCAGGTTGATAGATATAACACAATTAATAGAAGTCTCCTGAAGCAACTTAGATGCACCTTTAGAGATGGCATATGGATTAGGCAACATAGAAGGGTTGATATAGTTCCCCCACTAGTAGAGCGACTTGAAACACCAATTTTTAGGGGAAATGAATCTCCTCCGCCTAGTCTCATTGATCCAGCACTATCTGAGCTAGCTCCTGCTCCATCTACTGAAGATCCGATCATGCTTGCCTTAAATCAAATCACATCGCAACAAGCTAAAATTTTGAAGGAAGTGCAACAAATGAACTATAAAATAGATTACTTGTATAGGCATTTTGGCGTTCCCCCTCCGGAATAGCTGTTGTTCTCTTTTTAAACACTTATCCTATTATGCTTATAACTACTATGGATGATGTTGCATGATGTTATTTTCATTTCATCTAATTAGCTTTTGAATGAATTTTTTTTTCGGTTCGATCGTAATTTTTGGATGACACTTTCATATTACTTTATGACTTGATATCCTCCTCGAACAATTTTATGGCTCAATAATTGATCGACTTTTGTATTCTCCCTCTTATGGCCTGATAAATGAGGTTTTTTCTTTTCTTCTATGAAGTAATGAATGGTTTCTCCATTATTTTTGTTGATGACAAAGGGGGAGAAAAATGTAAATTGCTATGATGGAGTAATTGTTGCTATGTTGGAGTAAATGCTTAAAGTGAAATATGAATCAATTGTATTGCATCAAATGCTTAAAAATTCTTATTCTTGAGATAAGCTACTTTTTCATTTGATATCATGTCTTAATATTGAAACACTCTTTTGGATATCACTTGATTCTTATCATATTAGAATTAATATTTCTTGTTATTATAGGTGTAAATACCTTGACATTGTTTAAAATATGAAGTTTTCATATTTATGCCTAAGCTTGTTTATTAAGCCTTACATTAAATGAAATCTATCGGATTTGGCTTGAATTCAAAAGATTGAATTCAAGTGCTTTTACCTTCTAATGATATGGCATATAGATAGGGGGAGTTAAGAGTAACTCCATCATCAATTGATTGTCATTATCAAAAAGGGGGAGATTATTGAATCTCGAATTTTGATGATGAAATCAATTGGTGAAATATTTGTTCTAATTTATATTGTCAAAGATAAGTGTGCAAGATTAACTACGATGAGTTAGAAACATAAAATGATTTGCCGAGGTCAAGTCCGTCGGGTGTTCAAGAGTTCATCGGAAGTCCGAAGGATCATCGGAAGTGTTGCCGGAACCAACCGAGATCGAATCAGGGACTTACCGAAGTTTTCGGAAGTTCACGGCAAAGATCGTCGAAGGTTCGCGGAGATTGCCGAGAAGGTTCGGAAGTTTGCCGAAGACTCGTTGAGTGCGCCATACAAGCCGAGAGCATGCTGGGAATCCGTCGGAAGAAATCCGAGGGAAGTATCGGAAGACCATCGAAGTCTCATCGTAAAGCTCGCCGGAATAAGACTTGAAGAATATCGGTTTAAATCACTGTTAATTATGTTTTAATTTTGTAGTTGGCACATACTTAGGGCAAGGATTTCGAATTAATCCTACTCAAATCTGGTAGGGGCCAACCGGGCTCTTATTGGGCCTTGAACAAGGCCCATTCAGTATTTTTAAATGGGCCAGGCGACAGAACCGCCTGTGCCAGGTGGTAGAACTGCTTGGCAGCTGAATGCTGGGCGGTACTACCGCCCAGCCTGGCACGGTAGTACTGCCCAACCGTAGTGCGCAGAGGCAGTAGTACCGCTTGGCACAAGTGGTAGCATTGCCTGTGCAATGTTAGTCTGACGATTGACAAGCGGTAGCACCGCCAGCACTGAGAACTCCATTTTAATTTCAAATTTGGAGCCCAAATTTGAATCCACTTTGGATTTATAAATAACCCGCCTTTCTCAGTTGAAAGGGCACCCTTTTTGAGAGTTAGAAATTGAGCTAAAGTCTTGTAAAAGTCTTATTTTCAATAGCTTGTGTTCACCTCCTTCTTTCTCTTTGGAAAATCTATAAGAGTGTGAACTTCTTGTAAAAGGGTTGTAAGAGGGGTGCTTGGTCCTTCCCCTTCAAAATGATTTGCTAGTGAAAGTTGGGAGCCTCATCGGAGAAGGCTTCGGAAGTGGATGTAGGTCACTTTGACTGAACCACTATACATCTTCGCGTTCTTGAATGTGTGAGTGTTTAAATTTCTATTTCATCCTTTTACTTGGCTACAAACCATTTAGTTTTTCAAGACTCTTGATCAAGCTACTTCAACCAAGTCATTTTTCGTCGGATCGAAGTTTTCACACGAACAAACTAATTACCGAAATCGGTTTCAAACTTACGATTTTAATTCACTGCACTAATTCACCCCCTCTTCTTAGTGCTTATCCAATCCTAACATAGCAATGTATTCCACCTCTGTGGTCGAGTCAGCAGTAGTGTCTTGCTTGGAACTCTTCCAACATACTGCTCCTTGATTCAGGGTGAACACATACCCTGAATTAGACTTGCTATCATCGACATCGGACTAGAAGCTCGAGTCCGTGTAGCCCTCAACCCTGAGGCTACTACCTCCATATACCAGTAAAAGATCCTTAATTCTTCTCAAGTACTTAGGGATACTTTTCATTGCTTTCCAGTGCTCCAAGCCTAGATCTGCCTGATATCTGCTCGTGACACTTAGAGCATGCGCTATATTAGACCTGGTATATAGCATAGCATACATGATAGATCTTATCGCTGATGCATATAGTATCATATCCATGTGTGTCCTTTCTTTAGGAGTCTTTGGGGACATACTCCTAGAAAGTGATATTCCATGTCTTATTGGTATGAGACCTCTCTTGAAATTTTCTATGCCAAACCTTTTAACAATGGTGTCTATGTTCCTGGACTAGGATAAGCCAAGCATCCTCTTGGATCTATCTCTATTGATCCGTATCCCCAATATGCAGGATGCTTCCTCTAAGTCCTTCATGGAGAAGTACCTAGATAACTAAGTCTTTACTGTGGAGAGCATTCCTACATCATTCCCAATGATCATGTCATCCACATATAATACCAAAAAGGTGATAGTGCTCCCACTTACTTTCCTATACACACAAGGCTTATCTTTGTTCTTAACGAAGTCATAAGATCTGATCGCCTTATCAAATCTTATGTTTCAACTTCGGAAAGCTTGCTTCAATCCATAAATGGACCTAAACAACCTGCACACCTTATCTGGGTTATCCCTGGACACGAATCCCTTAGGCTGTATCATATACACCTCCTCCTCGAGGTTGCCATCGAGGAATGTGGTTTTGACGTCCATTTGCCAGATCTCATAATCATAGTGAGCTATAATAGTCAATAGAATTCGAATGGATTTTAGCATGGCTACAGGTGAGAAAGTTTCGTCATAGTCAATACCTTGCCTTTGACGATATCCCTTAGCCACCAGCCTTGCTTTATAGGTCTCGACCTTTTCATCTACTCCAATCTTCTTTTTGAAGATCCACTTGCAGCTAATGGATACAATACCCTCGGGTGTATTAACTAGGTTCCAAACCTTGTTGGAGTACATAGAATCCATTTCTAAATTCATGGCTTCTTGCCATTTCCCAGTCTATGCTTATAATAGCCTCCTCGTAGGTCTGAGGATCAATATCCTCAACATCCTCTCTTCTGATATGTCCCACATATCTCTCAAGAGGATGTGATACTCTATCGGACCTATGTAAAGTTGGAACTTGTGTGTTAGGTATCTGAACAGATTCTGGAATGGTGCTTGAGCTAGGTTCTCCAACCTTGCTCAACTTTATCATGCTCCCACTGTCTTCACCAAGATTGTGTTCCTTCTCAAGGAACACTACTCTCTTGGCTACAAAAACCTTTTGGTCCTTAGGGTGATAGAAATAATACCCATAAGTTTCCTTGGGGTATCCCATGAACTTGCACCGTTCCGTTCTGGATTCCAACTTGTCAAGGTTGTGTCTCTTAACGTGGGTAGGGCAACCTCAAATCTTAACAATCTTAAGATCAAGCATCTTCCTATTCTATATCTCATATGGAGTAGACATTACTGACTTAGTTGGAATTCTGTTCAAAAGGTAAGCTATAGTCTCTAGGCATATCCCCAGAATGAGATGGGTAGGTCGGCGAAACACATCATGGAACGCACCATGTCTAACAGTGTGCGATTCCTCTTTTCTGATACACCATTAAGCTGTGATGTATAAGGAGGTTGTTGAATCTCAGATTTTGATGATGAACTAATTGATTATGATTTGTGGTCTAACTGCGTTTTGAGTTATGAAGGTCTACTATCGATCAGGATTAGACAGTTAACGCTGGAGGAATTAACGTTGCGCTGGGTGATCACGTCTGGATATTGGATGTCGAGTCGGAGGTTCGATTGACAATCGGTGGAAGGCTTCGTACGTTGGGCATCGGGCCTAGAAGAGCGTGTTGTGCCAAGGATATCGGGGTTGTGGAGGTTAACAACTGACTGGCTAATGGACCACAAAAGAGGATGATGTGCCGAAGGATCGGACGAAGCACCGACCAATGATGTGCCGGGCAACTGAATGTCAATTCGCATTGTAATAACTATCTAGATCGAAGTAGAATGTTTGTTTGTGTGTGTGCAGGATTAACTATGATAGAGATGAAGATGTAAAGTGAAACAAAATGCTGGAAGACAAGTGTGATGGATCGTTGGGAGTTCGAGAGTTCAACGGAAGTCCGAAGATTCATTGGGAGTGTTGCTGGAACCGGCCGAGAACAAGTAGGGAGCTTGCCGAAGGGTTTTCAGAAGTTCACCGAAAGGTTTGTCGAAAGTTCGTGGAGCTTACTAAGAAAGATCGGAGCTTGCCAATGAAGCTCGTTGGAACTCGCCAAGATCATCGTGAAGTTCGGGAGCTTGCCGGGAGTCCACAAAATGGTTTCCGAGGGTTCGTCGGAAGACCATCGAAGTTTGTCGAAAGCTCGCTGAAAGAAGTATTGTCTTGTAGACTTTGTAATAGCTTGAAAAATGTCTTTAAAATTCATAGTTAGCACATAATTTGGTTTAGGATTAGGTGTTAATCCTATAAACAAAATTTGGGCCAATTCGGACTTCATTTGGACCAGTTTCGGTCGAGTTTTTGGTCGAAACTACTATGCTAAAATGTCTTGGGCAGTAGTACCGCCCAGTGGCTGAGAGCCATGTGGTAGCACCGCCTGGCTGGGGTGGTAGCACTGCCCACCACCCGCGGGTACCAGAGGTAGCACCACTGGATGGGCGGTCACCCCGCCCAGTACTGCCAGCACTAGGAAATTCAAAATGGTTCAAATTTTGGCTCCAAGTTTGGGCTCCAAATTTGAATCACTTTGAGGCCTATAAAGACTCCACTCGTTCAAAGTTTAGGGGGTGTCTATAACTAAAGAAAAGAAGAGGGAAACTCTCTTGAAAGTGTGTCAAATTTTCCCTCTAAGTCTTAAGAGTGTTCTAGTCCAAGAGAGGGGTAAGAATGCTTATAAGGGTTATCTCCTAAGCCCGTCAAAAGGAGATGTGCTATGAGGGAGTTCATCCTCGCTCGTTGAAAGAAGGATAGCCAGTGGAAAGTCGGTGGCCTCAAGCAAGAGGAATCGGGAGTGGACATAGGTCGGATGACCTAACCACTATAAAAATCTAGTTTGCATTTACGTTCTTGCTATTTACTTTGCTGCAAACCCTTTCCACTTAATTTCATGCTAGACTTCTCATCTTTGCAAACATCTTTAAGTTAGAGCTTTTTTATACGATTCCACCGATACGACTTTCATAATACAAAACAAAGTTTTCACCGTACGAAGTTTCCGAAACTTGTTCAAATCGTTGAAAATTTATCGTTCCTTACCACTGCACTAATTCACCCCCCTCTTAGTGCTGCTCGATCCCTAACAATTGGTATCAGAGCCACGTTATTTCTCATTTGGATTTACACTTGTAAGAAATGGCTCTTCATGGCTTTCAAGAGGGCTTTTCGGTTTTTCGTCTACCATTCTTTAACAGTTCGGACTACACATATTGGAAAACTCAAATGAGAGTTTTCTTAATTTCTCTTGATTTAAACTTATGGAACATCGTTGAAAATAGATTTCAACTTTCCTCTAAACCGACGAACGAATGGTCGGATTTTGAGAAAAGATTGTTTTCTTTAAATGTAAAGGCTATGAATGCCTTATTTTGTGCTTTAGATAAAAATGAGTTTAACCAGATTTCTACGTGCAAAATGGCTTTTGACATTTGACGAACTCTTGAAATCTCGCACGAAGGAACAAGTAGAGTCAAAGACTCAAAAGATAATATTTTGATGCACGATTTTGAGGTTTTCCGAATGGCACCAAGTGAGACTATCGATGACATGTTCTCCCATTTCTCGGATGTCATCAATAGTCTAAAAGCTCTTGGTAAATGTTTTTTGGATTTTGAACTCGTAAATAAGATCTTAAGATCCCTTCCAAAAAGGTGGGATCCTAAAGTAACGACAATACAAGAAATAAAAGATCTAAATAACTATCCTATTGATGAACTTATTGGGTCTTTAAAGACCTATGAAATGTTATTCTTGGAACTTTTGGAACTTGATGAACATGTGAACCACCTTCCAAAGAATAGGAAAGATTTAGAACTTTGGACAAATGAATGCCACTTGAGTGATGACTCAAGTGATGAGGACAATGAGGACATTGAATTTTTAATGAATCTTAATAAGTTCATTAAATAAAAATTTAAAATGAATAATGAACTTGAACGGAGGAAGAGGCCAAAGATGAAGAAGAAGCACAAAGAAGAATCAAATGACGAAATGGCGAATTGGGCTTTAACGGACTTTGACTACAAGGTAAGTAACTTGACTCCCTTGAATCACTTTGAAATTACATGATCCTTTCATGAGTTGCTTGAAATAGTTGGTAGGTTTTTTTTATATACTTTTTTCCTTTCTAGTAATTTTTTGAAAATTAAAAATATGAATGATGCATGATTTGTGATAATGCTTAGGATTAATCCATGCATGTGTATCTTGATGTTTTATATTGCTTTTTATTTCTAAACATGATGCTTGATGATTTTGTAACATGCATTAGTTTTTAAAGTAATGTTGATTTGACTCTATGTTGTGGATTAATGTATTTTTGGTCTAATTGTTTTCATGACAAATTAAGATGACATTTTGAGATGATGAAATTTCATGTATACTTTCCATATCTGTTTTCAATCTTAAACATGATACATATCTATGTATGAATTTCTTAAAAATCTTTTGATGATAGATGTATGTATCTTGATTATAATTTGAAAACTTCCATCTTGGCTTAATGGGTTTTAACCCTTTTTATGTTGAAATTTTTATTGATACATGTCTTCATGAAATCAATTATAAAGACCCAACCCACAAAATTTTCAAATGAAAGAAATGTGGTTTTGATGTTGCCTTGTATTATATTTGGACTTGATGATTTTCATGATAAAAATTATTTTTCAAAATTTTAAAATGACATATGATTTTAGCAAAAGTTTGAGCATTGATCATCTTGTTATAACAAATGAAAGAAAGAATTAAAATGATTTTGATGATGCATTATGAAAACATGCTTATTGATGGTATCATACTTGATGACTTGAAATCTCATATTTTGAAATAATATATTCATAATGAATCCATGAATCTTGATGATTTTCGTATCACTTTTTGGCTTTAATCTTGATACATATCTTTCATGCAAAAAGTTTTTGGGCATGCTTATGTGAAATCTTACTTGATAAATGAAAATGCTCCATAGGTATGATCATGATAAATTCATGAATCTTGATGATTTTACATTTCTTTTGATTTCGAACAAGATGCATGATTTTTGACACAAAAAATTAATAGCATGTTTCAAGATAATGCTTGCACACCAAATATGATTAAAAGATAGAAGCAAGTATATTGATAATTTCATTTTTACATGAAAATTTGAACATACATATATATAAGATCAACTACATAAAATAAAACACGAAAGTTAAAAATATTTTAATCATGATATTTTGTTTTTGATATGTTTGGTCTTAACGGTCTTTATGACGAAACTTACGTCTTGCTTTGAAAAGTTGATACATACTCACATGTAATCAATTTATGTTGCTCTTATTAAAATTTTCGAATGAAAGATTTTGATGTATTTGATCTTAATGGGTTTAATGACAAACTTGTATTTTGAATTTATACAATGATGGGTTCCATATAAATGTTTGAACATACATTATGAAATCATCATTGAAATGAAAATATTAAAAGTTTGTTATCATGCTTAATGACTTTGTGATATCATATCCTAGTGATAAACTCATGTTTTAGTCTTAAATTTGATACTCATCTTTTGAAACATGAGCATACTTGTTTGAAACAAAATGAAACACATTATCATGATAAATTGAATCTCATAATGTGTTATATTTTTATCTTGATGAATTTTATGATGAAGTTTATCTTTCGAAAAGACAAAGGCATGCTTATTTGAAGTAAATTATAAAAAGAAAATGCATGATTCTTGAAAATTTTTTTATCTCTAAAGTTTTCAGTCTTGATGAATCCATGTGGATCTCTTGAATCAAATCTTTTTGGAAAGTACCACATGCTTAATGTGATTCGACTTAATGACAATTTGCCTTTTCATCTTGAATGTTGATATTTAGTTTTATTAAGGGAAAATGCATGGTTATAAGAAGCAAATCACATATAAAATCAAAATGCAATCCTCTATATCAATCTTATCAATTTTTCTATAGGAAATTCATAAATCCATGCTTATCATGTATGAATTTATTGAATGAGATTTTGAGGATGATTCCAATTTTGACTAATGCTTGATTTGTATTTATGCCATAAGACACATTTTAAAATTGAATCATGCTTCAATCATGTTCTATCTCCCTTAATTCATTTTGTTCTCCTATATTTCCTTTTATTTACCATAGAGGAGAACCTTCTAAATGAATTATGAAATTGATGATTTGATAATAAGTGTTTATCAAATATCTATTTATCATGCAATCTCTAAAAAGTTGATAATCACTCATTCATGTTGTGAATCTCAAAAATGCTTTTGATTTGATTTGGAGTTTCGAGTTTACAAAATGAGTTTGAATAATTTTATGGCTCCTCTCTTGATGTCTTGAAATCATGACCTTGAATTCTTGACTTGAGATATTTTTGCAAATTGAAATACCTTCCTCTATGATTGCTTCCTTTTTCATTTACTAAAGAGGAAAATAATTCAAGTCTTGATATATCGATAAGTGATACTTGAAATTATTTTTATGATTCATGATGAATTTAGATCTATCATGTATAAATCAAGTTGTTGCTTTTACTATCAAATGAATCATGAGCCTTGACATCACATCTTTCATGATATAAAAATGACATGATTTCCTTACCTTGTATGCCTTTTGTGATGATTTGAACATTGATGTAAAACAAATTTATATTCTTCCCTTTCCCTTTATTTCCTTCTTTAAAGACAAAAGGGAAAGAAAGCATGTTAACATCATTAATCATGACTTGATTTTGATTTCTTGGAACTATATATTTGAGATTCTATTTATGAAATCATGATCGTGATGATTTGAAAACTCCTACATGTAAATCAAGATTTTCTTCATGACAAATATATATAAATTTTGTTTATTCATGAATTGATCTTTAATGACATGACTTCCTGTGTGATGATTGAAAATTAATTTCTTTATGATGAATCATTGAATCATGACTTGATCTATGAGAATACTATTTTTTTTATATATCATGATTCTTGATTGTATACCCTTTATTATGAATTGAAAATTGATGCTAAAGAAAGTATTTGTGAATCATGATTTTGATTTCTCGGAACTATATGTTTAGAATTTGTTTTAAAATCATAATCTTGATCTTGCTAAAATGGATGGTTATGAATCATGAATGATATCTTTTGATCCTTGTTGATTTTTTATATTGATATCTTTTATTGCATGATATGATTTAATGATTGATTGATACAAATTTAAATGATGTGAAAAGTTGTTAAAGGAAGAAAACAATCTAAATTTTGATATTTCAATATTTGATACTTGGAATATTTTAAAATGTGTTCTTGATGAGAATGTTTGAAATTGCTCTTTTTATCTCATGAATCTTCATCTTGATCTTGTTAAGAAAAATTTTAATGGACCATGAATCATATCATTGGTATTCACAAATTAATCCTTATTGATATCTTTCATGAATTCTTTGAATCTATTGCTTTGAACTTTTGAATTGTGATGAATCAAAAAAATTTCTCCTATATGACTTCTTCTCCTATATGTCATGCTTTGAATATTGATGAAGATTTTTTATTGATGGAAGTTGATAAATGATATGAAAAGAGGATGCAAAAGAAAATCTTTGTATTTGATCCTCCTATTCTTTTTGACAAAAACAAAGGGGGAGAAGATTTATTGCTAGCTTGTAACTTCAATGAAAAATTTCCTAGCTCGATTATTGAAATGAAGGAACATCCTATCATGAACATTTTAAATGTTGCTAGCATGCTAGCAAAGTGCAAACTTGCTATGATGAATTGTAAGAAGCAAGTGATGGATTGCTATGCTTGGACATCCTTGAAAAACTTGCCATGATTGAATGTTGAATGTTGATGAAAATTTAGCTAGTATGATTGTAATATTTGCATATCCTTGAAAACTAGCTATGATGTTACTTCTCCTTTTTGTTGATGACATAGGGGGAGAAGTAGATTGATGACTTCATTGAATTGAATATTTTATATATTTGCATGATGGTTTAAATGTATTCTCATAACATTGTGATGAATATTGCTTGGATTTGAGATAATCCAAGTGTTCTATCAATGGTATATTGATAGGGGGAGTTTGGTTAAACTCCGGAGAGTTATGGTTAACTCTGTTAGTCATCAATTAGTTATCATCATCAAAAAGGGGGAGATTGTTGAATCTCGGATTTTGATGATGAAACTAATTGATTGTGATTTGTGGTCTAACTGTGTTTTGAGTTATGCAGGTCTACTATCGATCAGGATTAGACAGTTGATGCTGGAGGAATTGACGTTGCACCGGGTGATCACGTTTGGATATTGGATGTCGAGCCAAAGGTTCGATCGACAATTGGTGGAAGGCTTCGTACATCGGGCATCGGGCCTAGAAGAGCGTGTTGCGCCAAGGATATCGGGGTTGTGGAGGTCAATCGCCGATTGGGCAACGGACCGCAAAAGAGGATGATGTGCCGAAGGATCGGACGAAGCACCGACCAATGACGTGCCGGGCAACTGAATGTCAATTCGCGTTGTAATAACTGTCTAGATCGAAGTAGAATGTTTGTTTGTGTGTGTGCAGGATTAACTACGATAGCGATGAAGATGTAAAGTGAAACAAAGTGCCGGAAGACAAGTGTGATGGATCGTTGGGAGTTCGAGAGTTCGACGGAAGTCCGAAGATTCGTTGGGAGTGTTGCCGGAACCGACCGAGAACGAGTAGGGAGCTTGCCGAAGGGTTTTCGGAAGTTCACCGAAAGGTTTGTCAGAAGTTCATAGAGCTTGCCAACAAAGATTGGAGCTTGCCAATAAAGCTCATTGGAACTTGTCAAGATCATCGTGAAGTCCGGGAGCTTGTCGGGAGTCCACAGAATGGTTTCCGAGGGTTCGTCGGAACACCGTCGGAAGTTCGCCGAAAGAAGTCCTATCTTATAGACTTTGTAATATCTTAAAAAATATCTTTAAAATTTATAGTTAGTATATAATTTGGTTTGGGATTAGGTGTTAATCCTATAAACCAAATTTGGGCCCATTCGGACTTCATTTGGACCGGTTTTGGTCGAGTTTTCGGTCGAAACTATTGTGTTGAAATGACATGGGCGGTAGTACTGCCTAGGCTGGGCAGTAGTACTGCCCAGGCTGGGCAGTAGTACTGCCCAGTGGCCGAGAGCCAGGCTGTAACACCATTTGGCTAGGGCGGTAGCACCGCCCAGCACCATGAGCACCGCAATGGTTTAAATTTTGGCTCCAAGTTTGGGCTCCAAATTTGAATCACTTTGAGGCCTATAAATACTCCACTCATTCAGAGTTTAGGGGGTGTCTAGAACTGAAAAAAAGAAGGGGGAAACTCTCTTGAAAGTGTGTCAAATCTTCCCTCTAATTCTTAAGAGTGTTCTAGTCCAAGAGAGGGGTAAGAGTACTTGTAAGGGTTATCTCATAAGCCCGTCAAAAGGAGAGATGCTGTGAGGGAGTTCATTCTCGCTCGTTGAAAGGAGGATAGCTAGTGGAAAGTCGGTGGCCTCAAGCAAGAGGAATCGGGAGTAGACATAAGTTGAATGACTGAACCACTATAAAAATCTAGTTTGCATTTACGTTCTTGCTATTTACTTTGCTGCAAACCCTTTCTACTTAATTTGATGCTCTACTTCTCATCTTTGCAAACATCTTTAAGTTAGAGCTTTTCTTATATGATTCCACCGATATGACTTTCATAATACGAAACAAAGTTTTCACCGTATGAAGTTTTCGAAACTTGGTCAAATCATTGAAAATTTATTATTCCTTACTGCTACACTAATTCACCCCCCCTCTTAGTGTTGCTCAATCCTTAACAGAGGTGTCCAATGGGATAAGATCCCATAGTCTTTGAGGAACTGGGTGAACTCTGTACTCAAGTACTCACCTCCTCGATCTGATCAAAGGGTTTTAATACTCTTTCCTGTTTGGTTCTCCACTTCATTTTTATATTTCCTGAATTTCTCAAAAGCTTCAGACTTGTACTTCATCAAGTACACATGTCCGTATCTTGAGAAATCATTAGTGAAAATAATGAAGTAGGAGTAACCACCTATGGCATAAGTCGACATGGGACCACATACATCAATATGTATGAGTTATAGTAACTCAGTGGCTCTCTCTCTCTAGTTCCACTAAATGAAGAGATGGTTATCTTTCCCCGAAGGCAAGGTTCACATGTCGCATATAACTCATAGTCAAATGGATCTAGTTATCCATCTTTTAGCAACTTTTGAATCCTTCCCTTGTGGATGTGACCTAGCCTACAATGCCAAAGATATGCATTATTCACCTCTTCTCATTTCCTCTTAGACTCACTTACACTCATGATATGTGGAGCTGTATCTAGCATAAATAAACTATTATGCAATGTTCCTCTCATGATGATTTGATCATCTAATATTATTGAAAAATCATTGTTCTCAAAAACTAATTTATATCCAATTAACTATCAAACATTAAATGGAAATAATATTTTTTGATAATAGAAGGAACATAATAGCATGCATCTAATGTAATAATAGCTCCACCAGGTAGATGTAAAGTGACCTTGCCAATAGCCACTACAGCAACCTTTGCTCCATTACCCATCTTAAGGTCCATCTCACCTCTGTTCAATCTCCTAGGTCCTGCCAGAACCTGCAACGAATTGCAGATATGATAAGCACTCCCGGTATCCAATACCCATGTGTTATCATAAGATTCTAACAAATGGAGATTGATCATGAATGTACCTGAAGCTTCTCTAAGCTTCTGTTTCACCCTTTCTGCAAGGTACTCTTTGTAGTTCCTCTTCCAGTGCCCATCTATGCCGTAGTGGAAGCATTGGCTTTGTCCTTTGTTGGGTCTTTCTTGGTAACCTTTGCCTTACCTATTTTGCCCTTGCCCTTGCCCTTCTTAAGGGTCTTCTCAGCCTTCCTTTTCTTTTTGGTCTCACTAGTGTAGAGAACCAGCTTCTCTTCCTTGATGGTACTCTCTGGTTCTCTCAACATATTGAGGAGCTTTGGGAGGGTCACCTTAAGTTTGTTTATATTAAAATTTTATTATGAACTGAGAAAAGGAATCTGGTAGGGATTGAAGCACAAGATCCATACACAGGTATCCTCTAGGACCATTCCTAGACCTGTGAGTTTCTTGATCCACTCAATCATCTTAAGGACATGGTTTTGAACTGGTGTCCTCTTAGTCATCCTGGCATGGAAAAGACTCTTTGATATCTCATATCGCTGAGTTCTTCCCTGTTCCTCAAACAGTTTATAGAGATGTAAGAGTATGGAATTAGCATCTATATTTTCATGTTGTCTCTATAACTCAATAGTCATAGAGGCCAACATATAACACTGAGTAAGAGTAGAATCATCTAAGTACTTCACATAACGAGTGATTTCATCCTCGCTTGCCCCTTCGTCGGGCGTAGGAATCATTGTATCAAGGGCATACGTAATTTTCTCCACCATGAGAACGATTCTCAGATTGCGAAGCCAATCCGTATAATTTGGACTAGTGAGGCGGTTGGCATCAAGTATGCCACATAAAGGATTTAAAAGCGACATCTTTCTGAAATAAAAGATGTAGCAGAAATAAATAATATGCAGACTTTGCAAAAATTTAAACAATTAAGATAAGGACTCCTATCTTAATGTATTCCCACTAATTTTTTTGCGACACACAACATCCTCCGGTATGTGAATCGGAGATCCCCGGTGGATCTCTAGTGGGGATTAGGATCCAATCGGCATCTTAACGTAACCTCGAGGGACTCGACTAATCATGTTAAGCCCGTAAAGGTGGGCAACTATTACCAATCACAACACCTTGTGATTCCCGTCTTGTTCGGTCTCCGAACCACCATGGCCTCGAGGGACACGACCAACCATGATGTTTGGTTAAGTCATCACCATCATTACAAGATGAGTCTAATTCGGTGATATACTCTCGAGGGACTCGACCAAGCATACCATGTCCTCAGGTCACCGGTGACATCTCTATGTCGTAGATAAGATAGCGAGACACGATATAGGTGAGTCTCGAGGGACTTGACCAACTCAACCTACACCGGGAATCGGTTCCTACCTATAACGATGAAAGGCCACGTGGGTCAATCTAATTACCTTATGATTACCGACTTAATATTATTAATGGAGAGGACTTTTGATTTGGTCTCATAACATAAAGTGTCACACACATACGTATTTAATATATATATCTACATCGCATACAAATATATATATACATATCTAGTAGGTGTATATCTAATCACACATCACATGAGCAATCATACCAGATGATCATGGACCACATCCTAATGTGATCAGGCCCGAGCTAGTGGGCCCAATCACTCACATCAAGATCTATGTGTACTTTGGCGCATCTCTATGCCCTGTGATCGTCCATCTCGCTTCGTCAGATCCGTCAGCATCTCAACGTATCTCCATGCGTCGAATCGTCCGTCTCGGCCTCGTGAGTGACGCTACCGCTGCGCCTCCTCATGTAATAACAATATAATTATAAGCATGCAGGCCCGACAATAAATGAGAAAAGAATAGAGGCTCGCAGGCCCCAATAATAATAATCACATGTACACACATCACAACACAGGTCTATGATCATTTGTCCACATCATACATCACATGTATATGTTATTTTATAGGACTACCAAATAAAGAAAATAATAGTTAATTAAACTATTTAATTAATATATTTATTTTTTTGAAATTAGGGACATAAAGGGAATTTTTAAATTCTTAGGGGTATTTTGGTAATTCGACCAAAGGGTATTTTGGTAATTCTATCAAAAGGGATAGAATCTAGAATTTCTGAAATTTTGAGGGGTAAAATCATCTTTTACCCTAAAACCCTAATCCCTCACCCTTACTATGCTTTCGGCTGCCGCCACCCTAAGCGCGCCTTGCAGGGGAGCGGCAGCGCCACCGCCTGCCCAGGCGAAGTGCTCGCTGCCGTTGCCGTGGGCACGGCGCCCAGCGCCTCTGCGGCGCTGGTCCACGGCATGGCGCCCAGCTGGTGCCTTCAGTGAGGCCGTGCAAATAACACTGCGCCAATCGGCCGGCGCTACATGCGGTAGCAAGGCTGCAAGCAGCAATAGTTGCTGTCCTTTCTGGCCCTTTTGCGCCAATGATTTTGGTGTCAAAAGCAGATCCAGAACACAACACACGCAGTTTAATATCCGATCTTTGCATGAACAACCTGGCTCTGATACCACTGTTGGGAAATCCGTCAGGGGAGCGACATCTCGCAGCGGAAGAACAGAAAACAAAAAACTGTAGATTTCCCATAGAAAGTTTTCATCATCGTGCGAAGATCGATGCATCAAAATAAATCCGTGAAAACTGCATGTGTTAAAGAACATACCTAGGGAGATCGTATATCCCTGAATCCTTGCAGATCTGTAGGAGAGGATGAAGGAGGTCAAGCGTCCACCTCTCTAGTGGTATCCACACGACAGGAACTGTGACGATGCACCTCTCTCTCTGGGGAGAGGAGAACAGGAGGTGGCTCTCAAAAAAATCCCTCTGCCTATAGAGCTTTGGTTCTCTCCTATTTATAGAGGCCCCCTGAAAACCCTAATGGAGCTTTTGCCCTATTGGGTATTGGATCTCCATCCAATTACCCAAGCCTCCTAGATTAGTGGGTCTCAACCCAATAATCTCTTATTAGCAATTATTGGATCTCGTCTCACGATCTAATAATTCAGGGGCTTAATGAATATCCAATAAGATAGGGGTTCAGCGGATATCTCATATCCGAACCTTTACTCGTCGCAACACCTACCATATGTGTGTGATCCTCTAGGCCCAATATCAAGCTGGCCATGAGTCATACTTGTCAGAACTCCTTATGATTTAGTGAATTATTATCTCTATAATAATTCACCCAACTCATCGATTGCGGACGTACCAGGCCACTACGCCACGGTCCCCAAACGATACCGAGGAATCCAATCCTTTGGACCTATTTATCCTCAGTTACCATGTATCTATAGTCCCTCATCCATCCAATATCCCAGAGACCATATACCGGGCATGGTGCTGTCAGGCCTATACGGTCTCTCATCGAGTCTTGCTCTTGTCGAATTCTCCTAGAGAACTCTTTCTCTCTTAATCCGAATAACCTTGGCCAAGGATTTATTCGCGCAAGAATATATGGGATATTCCTCTCATGATACCAAGAGTGAATGATCCTCCATTGACACTCAATCGCACTCGTAAGGTTGGCTACCACTCCCAATAATAGGTTGTACTTGATCTGGAACTTTCCAAACCTATAAGTCCGGTATCAAAGAGTGGAGTACTCATACAGGACATCCATGGTGTCTCAAGTCTAAGGACCAGATACACTACTAGGACTACGGAATCGCTGTCTGACGTGAGGTATCAATAATCATCCAGCATTCCGTAAGCGGATCAATCAGTGAACTCATTCCCCAATGAGCACCTGCATTGTACCCTTAGTGTCCCCACATGAGTAGCTATGAGACCAGCTATCTCCATCATATGGATGGGTATACAGCACACCAGTCTATCCGATTATCTCTATGTCCTTCTCGAGTAACCTATGACCAGGATAATTAGGGGTCTATGTTTAAAGGTGAATCGGTCTCATTATCGTGATCTCATCAAGATCTGATTCCCATTGCACAGATCCAAGGACATCGTAATATATGCAACACACAAGATAAAGTTATAAAACGCCTAATAATAAGTAAAGAGAAAAAGTGCATATCAAGCCACAAGTGCCATCACTTATGTGATTGGCTTACAGGGCACATATAACTAGCAATCTCAATGTATCTCCATGCATCAGATCATTCGTCTCAGCCTCGTGGGTCCCGCTATCGCTTCCATGCTCCCGTTGCACCTTCTTGTGTAATTACAACATAATTACAAGCACGCAGGCCTAATAATAAATGAGAAAAATAGAGGTTTGTAGGCCCCAATAATAATAATCATATGTATAGATATCACATCATATGATCCATAATCATTTGTCCATATCATACGTCACATATATATGTTAATATATAGGACTACTAGATAAATAATAATAGTTAATTAAATATTTTAATTAACTAATATTTTTCTGAAAGCAAGGATATTCTGGGAATTTTCTAAATGCTAAAGGGTATTTTGGTCATTCGACCAAAAGGGATAAAATTAGAATTTTTAAAATTTCGAGGGGCAAAACTATCTTTTGCTCAAAAACCCTAATCCCCCCTTTGCTGCATGCTATGCCCCGCGGGACTCCTCATGGGCACCTCTATGGTGCTGCCCTACGAGTGGCCCCATAGTGCTATGCCCGCGGCGGTGGTCGCCCTTGCGGGTGAGGCCGCCACAGCGAGCACGCGCCACCTCTATAGGCTCTTCTGCCCATGGGCCACCGCAAGCGCCACCCTTGCGAGGTAGTGCCAGCAAGCAACATTGCCCCGGCGGGCGTCGCTCACCCTTGCGGGCAAGCTGCCTGCAGGTTGCTCGCCTATCAGTGCCTCTTGCAACCTACATACGGGCCCCTTACCCACAATTGCCGTAGTTGCCATTGTAGGCAGCAAGGCTGCAAGCAGCCTTTGTGATCGCTATGCGAGCGCAGTAAGGGCAGCAACAGTTGCTGCCCTTCCTCACCACTTTTCGTAAATAATTTTGACGACAAAAGCTATTCTAAATCATAACACACGTAGTTTAAGATCCAATCTTTGCACGAACAATCTTGCTCTGATAACACTGTTGGAAAATCCAAGGGGGTGACATCTCATGCACAGCGGAAGAATAGAAAACAAAAACTCCTAGATTTTCATGAAAGGTTCCATCATCGTGCGAAGATCAGTGCGTCAAAAATAAATCCACGAATCCAAAAACTACATATGTAAAAGAAAGTACCTAGGGAAATCGTATATCCCTGAATCCTTGCAGATCTGTAGGACTAGATGAAGAAGTTCAAATGTCCTCCTCGTTAGCGATAATTCATATGGCAGGGACTGCAACAATGCTCCTTTCTTGGGGAGAGGAGAATGGAAGGTGGCTATCAATCAACCCTAGCATGTGGGCCTATTATTCCCTCCTATTTATAGAGACCCCTTATCAACCCTATTGGATCCGGCCCTATTGGGTATTGGATCTCCATCCAATTACCCAAGCCTCTTGGATTAGTGGGTCTCTACCTAATAATCTCTTATTAGCTCTTATTGGATCTCATCTTTGGATCCAATAATTTAGGGGCTTAACGGATATCCAATAAATTAGGGGCTCCAACGGATATCTCATATCCGAACCTCTACTTGTCGCGACACCTACCATATGTGTGTGATCCTCTAGGCCCAATATCGAGTTGGCCGTAAGTTATACCTATCAGAACTCCTTACAACTCCATGAATTATTATCTCCATAATAATTCACTCAACTCATCGACTACGGACATACTAGGCAACTACGCTGCAGTCCCTAGATGATACAAGAGAATCTAATCTTTTGGACCTATTTGTCCTTGGTTACCATGTATCTAAAGTTCCGTATCCATCTAATCTCCCAGAGACCTTATACCGAGCATAGTGCTGTCAGGCCTATATGGTCTTTGCTCGAGTCTCACTCTAATCGGATTCTCCCGGAAGAACTCTTTCTCTCTTAATCCGAATAATCTTGGCTAAGGATTTGTTTGAGTAAGAATACATGGGATATTTCTCTCATGATACCAAGAGCGAATGACCCTCTATTGACACTCAATAGCCCTCGTAAGGTTAGCTACCACTCCCAATAACCGGCTATACTAGATCTAAAACTTCTAAACCTATAAGTCTGGTATCAAAGAGTGGAGTACTCACATAGGACATCCTTGGTGTCTCAAGTCTAAGGACCAAATACACTACTAGGACTACGGAAT
Organism: Musa troglodytarum; assembly: GCA_023547065.1. Classification (NCBI taxonomy): domain Eukaryota; kingdom Viridiplantae; phylum Streptophyta; class Magnoliopsida; order Zingiberales; family Musaceae; genus Musa; species Musa troglodytarum. The sequence continues at coordinate 32,731,474 of CP097508.1, forward strand.
CACTGTCTGACGTAAGGTATCAATAACCATCTAGCATTCCATAAGCGGATCAATCAATGAACTCATTCTCCAATGAGCACATGTACCGTACCATTAGTGTCTCCACACAAGTAGCTATGAGACCAGCCACCTCCATCATATGGACAGGCATACAGCACACCAGTCTATCTGATTATCTCGATATCCCTCTCGAGTAACCTATGACTAGGATTATTTATGGTATGTATTTAAAGGTGAATCGGTCTCATTATCGTGATCTCATCACGATTTGATTCCCATTGCACAGATCCAAGGACATCACAATATATGCAACATGCAAGATAAAGTGATAAAATGCCTAATAATAATAACCAAAAGAAAGAGTGCATGTCAAGTCGTAAGTGTCATCACTCATGTGATTGGCTTGTAGGGCACATATGACTTGCAATTCAATCATATGATCTACGTTCACTCTTGATTCCTCTTCACTTGAGGACACCAGCTTTTCACTAGTTGTCTTCCTTTCAACCGGTGAAGACAAGCTCCCTTATAGTGCCCTCTCCTTTTGACGGGCATAGGTGGTAACCCTTACGAGCACTCTCTTCTCACTTTTAACTTGAATACAAGTAAGGACTAGAGGAGGGGATTTCTAGAGGGATTTCTAGAGAGATTTGAACAATATTTACTACTTTCAAAGTGTGTGTGCTTGTATGTTCAACCCAGGAATGAGAGGGTATTTATAGGCTCCAATCTGATTCAAACTTAGAGTCAAAAACCTTTACATCCCGAGTTTTTCAAGTATTACAGGTGTTAGGTTCGGAGCGGCACTAAGAGGGGGGGGGGGGTGAATTAGTGCAGCGGATTAAAATGAATAAAGCTTGAAAATCGATTCCGGAGATTTTCTTAAGAACTTGATTCACCGAAAGAGACATTAACTTGAAAATATTCAGGTAAATGAAAGTTGAAGTAGGAGAAGAAATCCAATCAGTTTGTAGCTTAAGAAATTTATGATGCAGAATTTTAAGTACTCACACAGCAAGTAAACGCTACGATGTATAGTGGTTCGGTCAAATAACCTACGTCCACTCTTGAAGCCTCCTCCAATGAGGCTCCCAACTACTAAGTCTCTTGAAGGAAGGACCAAACACCCCTTTACAGCCTTTTACAAGTGGTTCCCTCTCTTTCAGGATTTTTACAAGGAGAAGAAAGGAGAACACTTGAGCAAATGAAAGCACAAATTTGCTATAGCTTAGACTCAATTCTAACACTGCAAAAAGGCCACCCAACTAGCTAGAAGTAAAGGGGTATTTATAGAGCTTTTTGGGATTCAAAAATCCCACTCAAAAAGGTCTTTGTCAGAAATTTCAGACTGCAGGTGGTACTACCGCCTAGCACTGGCGATACCACCGCCTGACACACCTTTGCATGTGTTAGTGTGCTGGCGGTACTACCGCCTGGCACCAGCGGTACTACTGCCTGACACAGGTGGTTGCAACGACCTGTCAGGCGGTACCACCGTTTGGGTCCGGCGGTGCTACCGCCGACCCTTGCCAGAAGCTGTATGGGTCTTACCTTTGGCCAAATACAGCCCATTAAAGGCCAAATTGGCCCAATACCTGGGTTATTGGATTAACACCTAATCCTAACCCAAATTAACATGCTTACTACGAAATTAAAGACTTTTCTAAGCAATTACAAAATCCAATAAGTTAAGACTTTTTTCGGCAAGCTTCCAACGAACTTCCGGGGGGTCTTCCGATGAACCCTCGGAAACCATTCTGCAGACTCCCGGTAAGCTCCTGGACTTCATGATGATCTTAGCGGGTTCCTACGAACTTCTTTGGAAAGCTCCGATCTTTCTTGGCAAGCTCCGCGAACTTCCGACGAACCTTCCGGCGAACTTCCGAAAACCCTTCGGCAAGCTCCCTACTCGTTCTCGGCCAGTTCCGACAGCACTCCCAATGAATCTTCGGACTTCCATCGAACTCTCGAACTTCTAACGATCCATCGCACTTGACTTTCGGCACTTTATTTCGCTTTACGTCTTCATCGTTATCGTAGTTAATCCTACACACAAAAAAACAAACACTCTACTTCGATCTAGACAGTTATTATAACGCGAATCGACATTTTGTTGCCCGGCACGTCATTGGCTTATCGGCGCTTCGTCCGTTTCTTCGGCACACCATCCTCTCTTGCGATCCATTGCCCAATCGGTGGTTGACCTCCACAACCCCGATATCCTTGGCACAACTTCGCTCTTCTTGGCCCGATGCCCGACGTCCGAAGCCTTCTGCCGATTGTCCAATATCCTGACATGATTTCCTCCGGTGCAACATCAATTCCTCTAGTGTCAACTGTCTAATTCTAATCGAGTAGACCTGCGTAACTCAAAACGTAGTTAGACAAACAAAATATAATCAATTAGTTTCATCATCAAAATTCGAGATTCAACAATCTCCCCCTTTTTGATGATGATAACTAATTGATGACTAACGAAGTTAACCTTAACTCCACAGAGTTTAACCCAAACTCCCCCTATCAATATGCCATTGATAGAATACTTGGATTATCCCAAATCCAAGCTACATGTATCACATGTTGAGAGAAAACATCAAACCATCATGCAAATATATAAAATACTTAATCAGCATTACATTGCATGAACTCATCAATCTACACTTCGCCCCCTTTGTCATCAACAAAAAGGAGAAGTAGCATTTAACTAGTTTTTAAAAGATATGTAAGTTTTAAATCATACTAGCTAGATTTTTATTAACATTCAATCACAGTAAGTTTATCATCATATGCAAGATAGCACTTGTTATGATGATGTTCATGATAATTCAACACTTGCTTCTTGTGCAAGTTTGCCCTTTGCTTTTCTTGAGATTGCAAGGTAGAAATTTCCTTTATGGCTAGCAAGATATCAAAAAATGAATATTGACATTAATGCTTCACTCATCAAAATTTGAAGTCATGAATATGAATTAACCATTTAAAAAAAATAATGATACCAATTGTTAGTAAGCAAGCAAGCAATAATGATAAGCAGGCTAGCATTCTTTGTGATACACAAGCTAGCTCTCTTTCAATTTTGCAACCAAGTTTTCTTTATAAGCTATCAGATTTTGTTTGCAATGAGCTAACAATTTTGTAAAATTTACAGCATTTTTAAACATGCAAGCTCATGAGTTAAAAACTTTGTAATTTCTAGCTAGCTATGTTTGGCACTTTCTCTTGTGATATCCAAGCTAGCATGTTAACTCCCCCTTTGTCGTTGTCGAAAAGAAGAGAGGAATAATATTTCATTTAAATAATTTTGCATCAATCAATATTTCAATTTTTATGTGATGCAAACAAGCCATAGATGCAAAGAATTCATGAAAGATATCAATATAAGACAAGGATCGAGTCATGAATTCCAAAAGACATCTTAAGTTGTCAAAATATTTTTAGAAAGATATTTCAAAAGGATATATCGCAATCGTAATTATCGATAGGCGATTCATTTGAATGTATCATTTAACTTAAAACTCATGATCAAAATAACATTCAAGAAATTTATGAGATTCATAACATGAATAAAGTTATTACCACATCATCAAAATCTCGTTCATAATTTAAGTGATTTATAAATAAATTCATTCACATCAATAGGATGCAATCTCTTTTTATGTGATTCATTCTATAAGCATGCTTTTGCCTTTAGTAGAAACATGTATTAACATTCTAGAAAAAGGCAAACTTCATCCTAAAAATCATTAAGTCAAATCACATTAAATATGTGACATTTTTCAAAAGATTCTATTCAAGAGATTGACATGGATTCATCAAAACCAAAAACTTTAGAGATAGAAAAATTTTCAAGACCATGCATTTTCTTTTTATGATTTATTTCAATTAAGCATGCCTTTGCCTTTAACAAGTTTCAACATTTAAAAACAAAAGGCAAATTTCATAAAACAATTTATCAAGCATGATTCCATAACTTTCAAGCATGATAACATCCTTTTAATATCGAGATGTTCATCATCAAGTAAGATTTCAAAAGGTATGTTCAAGATTTTTTGTTCGAAAGCCATGTATCATCATACAAATTGGATATTATTATCAAAATCTTCCATTCGGAAATTTTAATAAGAGTAACATAAATTGATTGCATGTGAGCATGTATCAACAATTCAAAGCAAGATGTAAGTTTCGTTATAAAAACCGTTAAGACTAAACACATCAAGAATAAAACATCATGATTAAAATATTTTTTAACTTTTGTGTTTTATTTTGTGGTTGATCTTATATAAGCATGTTCAAAACTTTCATGTAAAAATGAAATCATCAATATGCTTGCTTTTATCTTTTACTCATATTTGGTGTGCAAGCATTATCTTGAAGCATGCTATTAATTTTTTGTGTCAAAAAATCATGCATCTTGTTTGAAATTAAAAGCAATGTAAAATCATGAAATGATCATACGTATGGAGCATTTTCATTTATCAAGTAAGATTTCACATAAGCATGCCCAAAAACCTTTTTGCATGAAAGGTATGTATAAAGTTTAAAGCCAAAAAGTGATAGGAAAATCATCAAGATTCGTGGATTCATTATGAATATATTATTTCAAAATATGAGATTTCAAGTCATCATATATGATACAATTATTAAGCATGTTTTCATAATGCATCATCAAAATTATTTTAATTCTTTCTTTCATTTGTAATAACAAGATGATCAATGCTCAAATTTTTGCTAAAATCATGCATCATTTTATGAAAATGTGAAAAATAATTTTGTCATGAAAACCATCAAGTTCGAATATACATTATTCCAAAATGTAGGATTTTAATCTTCATCATTTCAATTCGTCATTAAGCATGATACAAAAATTTAAAGATCAAACATCATGTTTAAATATAAAACATCAAGATACACATGCATGGATTAATCCTAGGCAATATCACAAATCATGCAAGTATCATTCATAATTTTTACTTTTCAAAAATACTAAAAACAAAAGCATAGTATAATTTTAAAACAATTTAAATTTCTAAAAATACAAGAAAAGCATGAAAAAAATTCCTACTAACTAAGTTAAGCATTCATGGAAAGCATTATGTAATTTCAAAATAATTCAAGGAGTTAAGTTACTTACCTTATAATCGAAGCCCGTTAAAGGCCAATTCACCGTTTCGTCATTTGATTCTTCTTTGCTTCTTCTTCATCTTTGGCCTCTTCCTCTGTTCAAGTTCATTGTTCATTTTAGATTTTTATTTAATGAACTTATTAAGATTCATTAAAAGTTCAATGTCATCTTCCTTGTCCTCATCACCTGAGTCATCACTCAAGTGGCATTTCATAGTCTGAAGTGCCAAATTCTTCCTATTCTTTGGAAGGTAGTCCATGTGTTTATCGAGTTCATTGTGTTCCAAGAAAGCTATTTCATATGTCATTAAAGACCCAATGAGTTCTTCAAGAGATAAGCCATGTAAATTTTTTGCTTCTTGTATTGCCATTACTTTTAGATCCCACTCTTTTGGAAGGGATCTTAAAATCTTGTTTACTAAATCAAAACTTGAAAAAGATTTACCAAGACTTTTTAAACTATTGACGACATCCGTGAAATGGGTGTACATATCACCGATAGTTTCGCTTGGTGTCATTCGGAAGAGCTCAAAATCATGCAACAAGAGGTTTACTTTCGAGTCTTTAACTCTACTAGTTCCCTCATGCGTGATTTCAAGAGTTCGCCAAATGTCAAAAGCCGTTTCGCACATAGAAATCCGATTGAACTCATTCTTGTCCAAAACGCAAAATAAGGCATTCATAGCCTTTGCGTTTAAAGAAAACGACCTTTTCTCCAAAACCGACCATTCGTTCGTCAGTTTAGAGGAAGGTTGAAAATCATTTTCGATGATGTTCCACAAATCCAAATCCATTGAAAGTATGAAAACTCTCATTCGAGTTTTCCAATATGTGTAGTCCGAACCATTAAATAATGGTGGACGAAAAATCGAAAAGCCCTCTTGAAAACCATTTAGAGCCATTTCTCACGGGTGTAAATCCGAAAGAGAAAGAACGTGGCTCTGATACCAATTGTTAGGTTCAGACGGCATTAAGAGGGGGGGGGGTGAATTAGTGCAGTGGATTAAAATGAATAAAGCTTGAAAACCGATTCCGGAGATTTGCTTAAGAACTTGATTCACCAAAAGAGACTTTAACTTGAAAATATTCAAGTAAATGAAAGTTGAAGTAGGGAGAAGAAATCCAATCAGTTTGCAGCTTAAGAAATTTATGATGCAGAATTTTAAGTACTCACACAGCAAGTGAACGCAGCGATGTATAGTGGTTCAGTCAAATGACCTACGTCCACTCTTGAAGCCTCCTCCAATGAGGCTCCCAACTTCCACTACCAAGTCTCTTGAAGGGGAAGGACCAAACACCCCTTTACAGCCTTTTACAAGTGGTTCCCTCTCTTTACAGGATTTTTACAAGGAGAAGAAAGGAGGAGAACACTTGAGCAAATGAAAGCACAAATTTGCTATAGCTTAGACTCAATTCTAACACTGCAAAAAGGCCACCCAACCAGCTAGAAGTAAAGGGGTATTTATAGATCTTTTTGGGATTCAAAAATCTCGCTCAAAAAGGTCTTTGTCCAAAATTTCGGACTGCAGGCGGTACTATTGCCTGCACTGGCGGTACCACCGCCTGACACACCTTTGCGTGTGTTAGTGTGCTGGCGGTACTACCGCCTGGCACCGGTGGTACTATCGCCTGACACAGGTGGTTGCAACCACTTGTCAGGCGGTACCACCTGCCCGGGCGTACCACCGCCTGGGTCTGGCGGTGCTACCGCCGGCCCTTGCCCGAAGCTGTATGGGCCTTACCTTCGACCCAATACAGCCCATTAAAGGCCAAATTGGCCCAATACCTGGGTTATTGGATTAACACCTAATCCTAACCCAAATTAACATGCTAACTACGAAATTAAAGACTTTTCTAAGCCATTACAAAATCCAATAAGTCAAGACTTATTCCGGTGAGCTTCTAACGATCTTCTGGGGGGTCTTCTGACGAACCCTCGGAAACCATTCTGCGGACTCCCGGTAAGCTCCTGGACTTCACGATGATCTTGGCGGGTTCCTATAAGCTTCTTTGGAAAGCTCCGATCTTTCTTGGCAGGCTCCGCGAACTTTCGATGAACCTTCCGGTGAACTTCCGAAAACCCTTCGGTAAGCTCCCTACTCATTCTCGGCCAGTTCCGACAGCACTCCCAATGAATCTTCGGACTTTCGTCGAACTCTCGAACTTCCAACGATCCATCGCACTTGACTTTCGGCACTTTATTTCGCTTTACGTTTTCATCGTTATCGTAGTTAATCCTGCACACAAAAAAACAAACACTCTACTTCGATCTAGATAGTTATTATAACGTGAATCAACATTTTGTTGCTCGGCACGTCATTGGCTTATCGCTTCATCCGTTTCTTCGGCACACCGTCCTCTCTTGCGATCCGTTGCCCAATCAGTGGTTGACCTCCGCAACCCCGATATCCTTGGCACAACTTCGCTCTTCTTGGCCCGATGCCCGACGTCCGAAGCCTTCTGCCGATTGTCCAATATCCTGACGTGATTTCCTCCGGTGCAACATCAATTCCTCCAATGTCAACTATCTAATTCTAATCGAGTAGACCTGCGTAACTCAAAACGTAGTTAGACAAAAAAAATACAATCAATTAGTTTCATCATCAAAATCCGAGATTCAATAACAGGTACCACTGCCTGTCACTAGTAGTACCACCACCTGTCACTAGTGGTACCACCACCAATGTACTCTAGCTTTGTCAATGGGTACCGCCCGGTCTAGTGGTACCATTGGGTGGTACCACCACCCAAGTACTCTAACACTAGACGGTACCATCGCCTAGTATAACCTAGGGAGCTAAACCTAGGCAGTTTCACCGCCCCAGTCTGGCAGTGCCACCGCTAGACAAGGTCCAACACTTTTTATTGGGCTTTGAATCCAGCCCAAACTAGTCCATAATGGGCCTAGTTGACCCCTACTAGGGTTAATGGGATTACCTCCTAATCTTAACCCTAATGACGTGCTAACTATGAATTTTAAAAATATTTTCTAAGTAAAAAAAGTTTAGCATATCAAGTCTTCCTTGGTGAGCTTCCGATGAACTTTCAATGGTCTTCCGATGAACCCTTGGACACCTTTTTGTAGACTCCCGACAAGCTCCTGGACTTCACGATGATCTTAGCGAGTTTTGACGAGTCTTCTTTGGCAAGCTTTGATCTTTCTTGGTAAGCTCTACGAACCTCCAACGAGTCTTTCTGGTGAGCTTCCGATGAACCCTTCGTCAAGCTTCCTACTCACTCTCGATCAATTCCGGCAGCACGCTAATGATTCTTTGGACTTCTGTTGAACTTCCGAACTCCTAATGATTCGATTGTACTTGACTTCGACACTCCATTTTGCTTTGTCTTTATTATTATCATAGTTAATCCTGCACACTAATTAAGTCTTAACTCTACTTTGATCTAGACAGTTACAACGAATCAACTTCCTATTGCCTAGCACATCATTGGTCGGTGCTTCGTCTGGTTCTTCGGCGCATCGTCCTCTCTTTTGGCCAATTGCCCAATCGGTGGTTGACCTCCATAACCTTGATCTCCTTGGAGCAACACCACTCTTCTTGGCCCGATGCCCAATGTCCGAAGCCTTCTGCCGATTATCGACTGGACCTCCGGCTCGACATCCAATCTCCTGACGTGATTTCTTTCGGTACAATGCTAATTCAATCTATGTCAACTGTCTAATCCTGATCGAGTAGACCTACATGACTTAAAACATAGTTAAATAATAAAACATAATTAATTAGTTTTATTATCAAAATCTGAGATTCAATAGTACCATCACTTGGCAGGCGGTACCATCGCCTAGCAATTATTAACTACCAATAGTACCACCGCTTGACCTGGGCAGTACCACCGCCCAAGCTCCTAGGAAATTAGTCCTTCGGTGGTTCCACCGCCCCAGTCTGGTGGTGCCACCGCCAGATAGGGTCCAGCAACCTAGATGGGCCTTGAATCTAGCTCAATCTAGTCCACTTATTGGCCTAATTAGCCCCTACTAAGGTTACTGTGATTACCTCCCAATCTTAACCCTAATTACATGCTAACTATAAAAATTAAAGACATTTTCTAAAGTAAAACGAAATCTAGCACATCAAGGCTTCTTCTTGTGAGCTTCCGTTAAACTTCTGGCGGACTTCCGACATAATCTCGGACATCTTCCGGTGGACTCTCGGTAGGCTCCTAGACTCCATGATGATCTTGACGAGTTCCAACAAGCTTCTTTGGCAAGCTCTGATATTTCTTAGTGAGCTTCGTGAACTTCTAACGAGTCTTTCCGATGAACCTTTCGTCAAGCTCCCGACTCTTTCTCAACCAATTCTGATAGCATTCCTGATAAATCTTCAGACTCTTGATGAAGTCTTAAACTCCCAATGATTCAATCGTACGTGACTCCGGCACTTCATTTTGCTTTATGTTTTCATTACTATCGTAGTTAATCCTACACACTTCTCTCAACATATAGATTAGATTAAATAATTTATCAATTAACTTCATTATCAAAATTTAAGATTCAATAAAGCGGTGGTACCACCGGCAATTAATAACTACCAGGCAATGGTACCGCCCCACTATAAAACTCAAGAGTCTACTCTGGTGGTAGTACCACCAGACTGGGTGGTGGTACCATCTAGTGTCAGAGTCAACTAGTGGTGGTATCGCCAGTGATAATTGGTGGTACCACCAGTACCCAAAAATCTAAGACGGGATCTTTTTTGGCTATATTTTTTAAGCTAATTGAGGCTATAAATACCCCTTACTTCTCAGTTGGTTAAGCACATTGAGAAGTGATAAGAACTGAACTGAAACTATAGTGAAATAGCTTTCAAAAGTTGAGTGTTCACCTCCACCTTGCTCTAAGTGTAAAAAGTCTATAAAAGGAGAGTGAGCCACTGTAAAGTTCTATAAAAGGGGTGATTGATCTTTCTCCTGTTGAATCTCGGATTTTGATGATGAAATCAATTGGTGAAATATTTGTTCTAATCTACTTTGTCGAGATAAGTGTGCAGGAATAACTATGATGGGAAGAAAACATAAAGTGATTTACCGAGGTCAAGTCCGTCGGGGGTTCAAGAGTTCATCGGAAGTCCGAGAGATTTTCGAAAGTGTTGTCGGTACCATCCAAGATCGAATCAGGGACTTGCCGAAGTTTTCGAAAGTTCATCTCAAAGATCATTGAAGGTTCGCGGAACTCACCGGAAGATTCGAAAGCAAGCCGAAGACTCGTTGAGCTCGCCATACAATCCGGAGTATGCTGGGAGCCCATTGGAAAGCTGCCGGAATCTCACCGTAAAGCTCGCCGGAAGTTGACTTGAAAAGTGTCGGATCAAATCACGTTGAGTTATGTTTTAGGTTCGTAGTTTGCACATGAGTAGAGCAAGGATTTAGAAAAAAATCCTGCCCTAAATTGATGAGAGACCAACGGGCCTCCTCACTGACCAAGTTGAGACTTAAAGCAGGGCCATTCGGCTGTCAGAGATAGAGGCGGTATTGAATGTCGCCCGGCTGGGCGGTGGCACTTGCGCAGCTAGAAGCGTTGGCACATTCGATCAACAGCTGAGTGTGCTTTTACTTTGCCTGGGGTAGTGTACTGCCTTTGTCACGTCAGTCAGCAGTTGACACAAGCGGTGTACGCCCTTTGACAGTGCTTTGCGCCTCACGACCAGAACATTGGAACTCCAAATTGATTTCAAATTTGGAGCCCAATTTTGAATCCACTTTGGATCTATAAATACCCCCCCCCCCTTTCTCAGCTGAAAGGGCACCCTTTTGAGCAAAAATTCTTAAGTCTTGAGCTTTTGTAGAGTGTTGAAAAGTCTTGTTCTTGCTAAGTGTTCACCTTCTTCTTTTCTTGAGAAATCTTGTACAAGTGTGAACTTCTTGTAAAGGGCTGTAAAAAGGTATTTGGTCCTTCCTTCAAAAGATTTGCTAGTGGAAGAGAGGAGCCTCATCGTAAAGGCTTCAAGAGTGGATGTAGGTCATTTGACCGAACCACTATACATCATTGTGTCCATGAATGTGTGAGTGTTTACATTCTTGAATCATTTTATTACTTGGCTGCAAGTTGTTTAGTTCATAGTTATTTCCTTTACGTAAGCAATTACTTTCAAGTTCTCTTTCGTCAAATCAAAATCTTCCTACGAACTTGTGTTTTTGCAAAATCGGTTTCAAGAGTACAATTTTTAATCCGCTGCACTAATTCACCCCCCCTCTTAGTGCCTTTTAGATCCTTTCAATTGGTATCAGAGCAAGGTTTGCTCTCATATTGGTTTAAAACCCAAGAGAGATGGCCTACTCCGGTATGCAAGAGGGTCTCTCCATTACTCGTCCGCCTATGTTTAATGGGTCGGATTATACGTATTGGAAGACTCGTATAAGGATTTTTCTCATTTCCATGGACTTCGAACTTTGGAACATTGTTGAAAATGGCTTTGTAAAATCTTCTCTTCCAATGAGTGAATGGAATGAGTTGGAGAGGAAGATTTTTGCTCTCAATGCAAAGGCTATGAATGCCTTATTTTGTGCGCTTGATAAGAATGAGTTTAATCGGGTTTCTATTTGTGAATCGGCATTTGATATTTGGCGCACTCTTGAAATCACTCATGAAGGCACTAGCCGAGTGAAAGAGTCCAAAATCAACATTCTTGTGCATTCTTATGAACTTTTTCGGATGAAACCAAATGAGTCCATTGGAGACATGTACACCCGCTTTACGGATGTCATCAATGGACTTAAAGCTCTTAGTAAAGGTTTTCTAATTTTGAATTGGTAACTAAAATTTTACGATCTCTTCCAAAGTGTTGGGATCCAAAGGTCACGGCCATTCAAGAGGCCAAGGATCTTAAAGTATTTCCTTGAAGAACTTATTGGATCTCTAATGACTTACGAGATGACGTGCCATGCTCATGAAGAGCTTGAGAATCCCCTTCCAAAGAACAGGAAGGATATGGCACTTAGAACACAAGAAGACTACTTGAAAGGAACATCAAGTGATGAGGACAGTGACAATGACATTGCACTTCTAACTCGAAAGTTTAAGAAATTTATAAGAAAGAACAAATTTAAAAATGACACAAAAAGCAAATATGAACACAAAAGGACCAAGTCATTTGCTACGAATGCAGAAGCGGGACACTTCAAGAATGAATGCCCTCAAGCCAGAAGAAGCAATTCAAGAAGAAAAAAGCCTTGAAGGCCACGTGGGATGATTCAAGTGACTCGAGGTTGAAGAAGCTAACAAAGAGGAGGCAAACTTTGCACTAATGGCATTTGGAGAAGAGGTTAGTGAGTTACTTAGTGAAGAATTATCTTTTGATGAACTTTCTATGGCTTTTCATGAGTTATTTGATGAATGTAGAACTATTAGTAGAAGTTCAATTTGCTTAAGAAAGAGCATGCTTTATTACAAAGTAAGTTCAATAGTCTTTAAAACCCTTCTCTACCCCCATGCTCTAAGTGTGAAGACTTAGATGCAACAAAGAGGGAGAACTTGCTACTCAAAGAGACCCTAAACAAGTTTAAGGTCGGTAGCAAGAGCTTAGACATGATTCTTGCCAACAAAGGTCACGTCGGAAATAGAAGTGGTATCGGATTTGTGAGAGGTTCTCACCAAAATCCCACCACCTTCGTTAAAGGGCCTACATTGCATGTATCACCTCATTTGAAATGTAATTTTTGTGACAAAACGGGACATGTTACCTACAAATGTCCATTCAAGAAAATTAATCCACAAAAATTGATATGGGTTCCTAAAGGAACCATAAACAATTCAATGATAAATTACAAAGTAAGTAGATCATTTTGTAAGGCACCCAAAATCAAATGGGTACCTAAAAACCATCCTCTTTTGTAGACAAACTCACAAGCTAGGAGCAAGAAATGGTATCTTGATAGTGGATGCTCAAGGCACATGACCGGAGATCCATCTCATTTCTCTATGCTCTCTAGCAAAGAAGAAGGATATTTCACCTTCGGAGACAACAACAAGGGTAAAATCATTGGCAAGGAACCATAGGTAACAAATCGAGTTTTCAATTGATGATGTGTTACTAGTTGATGGTTTAAAACATAATCTTTTAAGTATTAGTCAACTATGTGATAAAGGTTATGTTGTTAGATTTGAATCTAATGTTTGCATTATTGAAAAACCCAACAACAACATATCCATGATTGCTTTAAAACAAAACAATGTCTACACCATAAATATTGATAAATTAAGTAATGAAATGTGCTTTTCGGTTTTGAATGATGATGCTTGGCTTTGGCATAGGAGACTAGGCCATGCAAGCATGAAACTAATCTCTAAGATTTCATCTAGAGATTTAGTAAGAGATATCCCAAACACAAAATTTGTTAAGGATAAGGTATGTGATGCATGTCAACTAGGAAAACAAATAAAGACTAGTTTCAAATCAAAAAATCAAATTAGCACCACTAGACCATTGCAATTGATCCATTTGGACTTATTTGGACCAATTGACATAACAAGCCTAGGAGGTAGCAAATATGCCTTTGTAATTGTGGATGACTATAGTAGATACACTTGGACCTATTTCTTGGCTCATAAAAGTGATTGTTTCAAATGTTTCTCTAAATTTTGTAAACTCACTCAAAATGAAAAGGTTTTATGATTTCATCAATTTGAAGTGATCATGGAGGTGAATTTCAAAATCATGACTTTCAAAATTTTTGTGAAATAAACGAATACAATCACAACTTCTCTACTCTAAGAAATCCACAACAAAATGGAGTAGTGGAAAGGAAAAATAGAAGTTTGCAAGAAATGGCTAGAACCATGTTAAATGAATATAATTTACCAAAATATTTTTGGGCCGAAGCCGTGAATACGGCTTGCTATGTTATGAATAGAGTTCTAGTGAGACCATCCCTATCTAAAACTCCATATGAATTATGGAATGATAAAAAACCCAATGTTTCTTATTTTAAAGTTTTTGGTTGTAAATGCTTTATTTTAAATGAAAAGGATGCCTTAGGAAAATTCGATGCAAAATCCAATGAAGGCATATTTCTTGGTTATTCTTCGGTTTCTAAGGCTTTTCGTGTTTTCAACAAAAGAACCTTACTTATAGAAGAATCTATTCATGTGGTTTTTAATGAAATTTCAAATTTAAGAAGAAAGATTTTGATGATGATTTTGGTCTTGATAATTTGAATTTGAATGAACCCTCTCCTCAAAATGACAACTTGGATGCATCTTCTTCCCAAACTTCCTTACCCAAGGAATGGAAGTATGTAGATGCTCATCCCAAGGAGTTAATTATAGGAGATGCATCGAAAGGGGTTCAAACTCGCTCTTCTTTCAAAAATTTTTGTGCCCATGCCACTTTTCTTTCTCAAGTTGAACCAAAATGCATTGTTGATGCTCTGAAAGATGATTCATGGGTTATCGCAATGCAAGAAGAATTGAATCAATTTGAGAGGAATGAGGTATGGAAGCTTGTTCCTAGACCTAATGACCACTTAGTTATTGGTACTAAGTGGGTCTTTAGAAACAAGCAAGATGAATCGGTATCGTGGTTAGAAACAAGGCTAGACTAGTGGCCAAAGGTTTCAACCAAGAAGAAGGTATCGATTATGAAGAGACCTTCGCCGGTGGCAAGATTAAGCCATTAGGATGCTCCTTGCCTATGCTAGTAGTAAAGATTTCAAATTATTTCAAATGGATGTCAAAAGTGCATTCTTAAATGGTTTTATTTCCGAAGAAGTGTCTGTCGAACAACCACCCGGATTTGAAAACTCTCTATTTCCTAACCACGTGTTTAAGCTAACTAAGACTCTATATGGTCTAAAACAAGCCCCTAGGGCTTGGTTGAGATGCTTAGTTCTTTTTTAATTTCAAATGATTTCACTAAAGGCAAGGTTGATACTATATTGTTTATTAAACATTTTGAAAATAATTTTCTTATTGTTCAAATTTATGTTGATGATATTATTTTTGGGTCTTGTAATAAATCACTATGTGAATTATTTGCTAAGGATATGAGTGATGAATTTGAGATGAGCCTAATGGGAGAACTAAATTTCTTTTTAGGACTACAAATCAAGCAACTAAGTGATGGTATATTTCTAAATCAATCAAAATACACATTGGAATTGTTAAAATGATTTAACATGGATGGATCAAAAGATATTAGCACTCCTATGAGCACCTCCATTAAATTAGATATGGATGAAAATGGAGAAAGTTTTGATCAAAAAACTTATAGGGGCATGATAGGTAGCCTACTTTATCTCAGCAACTGCACGACATCATGTTCAGTGTAGGGCTATGTGCAAGATTCCAAGCTAATCCTAAGCTATCTCACTTGAAAACTGTCAAGAGAATTCTTAGATACCTTAAAGGGACCCATAATCTTGGATTATGGTATCCAAGATTTGACAATTTTGATTTGAAAGCTTATCTTGTATGGACTTTGGTGGCTGTAAAATACATAGAAAAGGCACAACCGAAACATGTCAATTTCTGGGACATGCACTTGTATCTTGGACTTCCAAGAAACAAAATTCGCTGCACTATCTACTGCAGGTTGAATACATAGCTGCAAGTGCATGTCGTACGAGTTATCTGGATGAAAAATACACTAGAAGACTATGGAATCTACTTAAAAAATATTCCTATAAAATGTGATAACACGAGTGCTATTTGTCTAACTAAAAATCCGATTCAACACTCTCGAACTAAGCACATTGACATTAGGCATCATTTTATACGTGATCATGTAAGTAGTAGAAATGTCACCCTTGAATTTGTTGATACAAATCATCAATTAGTGGACATTTTTACGAAACCTTTAAATGAGGAACAATTTGATTTTATTAAAAGGGAATTAGGCATGTTGAACTGTCCAAATGAGTAAGCTCTATTTGATGATATCTTTCCTTGAAATTATGGTTTTCATCGATTTGATTCCACACATTCTAATTATGGTTTTTTGGATTTGATTCCACACATTCTGATTCTTTTTGACTTTATCCCATCTCTAAGACCATTTATTTTTAAAATAATAAAAAAATAAAATACGGATTTTTTTTTGTGCTACCGGTGGTAGCACCGCCAGATACGGCGGTGGCACTGCCTGGGTAGTCAGTCCCAAGCGGTGGAACCGCCTGCTGGGGCAGTAGTACCGCCCAAACACCCCTTTTATACGGGGTGAGTTAGGGCCGACGGTAGAACCGCCCGAACACTCTTTCTCACCTCTCTACACTCTAAACTCTCCCAAGCATCATTTTGGTATCATTTCTTCCCTCTAGAAGCCTAAGAAGGAGATCTTACTTTGATTCAAGCTTCCTACATCTCAAAGGAACAATCTAAGGTAAAAACAGAATTATTTCTCTTTCCTTTTCTTGTCTAATTTAATTCCTTTCTTCAATTGATTATTGATCAATCCTAGATAGAAATGGCTCCTAGAAGAACATCAAGAGACAAAGGAAAAAGGATGGAGGTAGATTCATTTGACCAATCCTTGTTTAGATCACAAGAAGCTTCCCTTAGATTTTCTGAACTTGGTTCTAGACCCATTCATAAAGGAAAATATATTGATTTGAATCAATTAGGGAACCTAGAACCTATCATGTGATTTGCAGACTTAGAGGCCTTACCCATTTTACAAATTATTGAACCTGTTTATCCACGCTTAGTTAAATTATTCTATGCTAATTTAACTATGAATGATGATGGCTTGTTAACTTATCTTCTAGGTAATGAGATCCAAATATGTGATAATACTATATGCTCATTAATTGGAATTGTTGAAAAGAACTAGGATGTTATTTTAGAGGAAAATGGGATATGGACACAGTTGGTGCCACCCACTCTGAAGCTTTAGAAACTGTATTTGCAAACCCAAATTTAGGTATAATCCCCAAGAGTTGTGAACATTTACTACCTTTTAACTCTAAGATTTTGCATCACATTCTTGTAAGCATTGTCATTCCTAAACAGTTTCATCATGATGAGATCAGTTTCACCGAGTTAGGTACCTTATCTTGGATCATGACCGGACAACATTTTTGTTTTGGTTACCTAATTCGGCATGATAGAGGTCCTTTCTAAAGGATCAATGTTACCATATGGAGGTTTAATAACTAAACTATTGCATGCCCATAATATTTGCATTCCACTAAATGAAGAAGCAATACAAGTGGACAGTTTAATATCATTGACGTTAAACTACTTAGGCGACTTAGGTGTACATTCGAGCATGGAATAGGGTTAGACAACCTAGGAGATGTGATATACCTCCCCACCCAAGACCATCCTGAAACACCAATCCTTAGAAATGAATCTCCTCCTCCTGATCCTTTTGTTGCAGCTACATCACTGACATTTTCTGCTCCATCTTCTGACGATCCGATCATGAGAGAGTTAAATGAAGTAAAACTACAACAAATTAAAATTTTGAAGGAAATGCGGAAGATGAACCTAAAGATCGATCACATGTATAGGCATCTTGGCATTCCTCTGAGGAGTAACTTGCTGTATTTTCTTTTTGATTGATGTAAACTTGTGTTGTATGTTGACATATATGTTGTATTATCTTCATTACATCTTGACATATATGTTGGATTATCTTCATTACATCTTCTTGGCCATGTGACATGATTTTGGCTTTACGATTGATTTCCTTTTCCACATTTGCGATATTTTTGGCCATCCTTTATTGTTACATATGAATCCCTCGTTTCCTTTTTGTTGATGACAAAGGGGAGAAATAATATGTGTATTGCCATATGTTGTGATTATATGCATTTTCCATACTTTACAAGTTATTGCAAGTTAAAATGCTTATTTAGGTTCTTGATATCATGTTTTTAATTATGTATACTTCATTGATATCTTTGATACCTATTTGACATCTTATTGTCCAACATCAACTTTGTCATCATGAAGTTAAATTTATTGTGTTGAATTCAAAAATTGAATTCAAGCAATTCTTTCTTTATGGCATATAGATAGGGGGAGTTAGAGTAACTCCATCAATTGATTGTCATCATCAAAAGGGAGATTGTTGAATCTCGGATTTTGATGATGAAGTCAATTGATAAAATATTTATTCTAATCTACTTTGTCGAGATAAGTATGCAGGAATAACTATGATGGGAAGAAAACATAAAGTGATTTACAGGTCAAGTCGTCGGGGGTTCAAGAGTTCATCGGAAGTCCGAGAGATTTTCGGAAGTGTTGCCGGAACCATCCAAGATCGAATCAGGGACTTGCCAAAGTTTTCGGAAGTTCATCTCAAAGATCGTCGAAGGTTCGCGGAACTCACCGGGAAGATTCGGAAGCAAGCCGAAGACTCATTGAGCTCGCCATACAATCCGGAGTATGCTGGGAGCCCACTGGAAGCAATCCGAGGGAAGCATCGGAAGGCTGCTGGAATCTCGCCGTAAAGCTCACCAGAAGTTGACTTGAAGAGTGTCGGATCAAATTACGTTGAGTTATATTTTAGGTTCGTAGTTTACACATGAGTAGAGCAAGGATTTAGAAAAATCCTGCCTACCAAGTGGGGGCCAACCGCTCTATTGAGCCAAGTTAGGACTTAAACAGGGCCCATTCGGCTTTGTCCGAATGGGGCAGGCGGTTGAACTGCCCAGCCTGGGGCGGTGGCACCGCTTGGCTGGAGCGGTAGCACCGCCCTTGGAACCGCCTGGGGCGGCACCGATCCAACGGCCGTAGCGATGTGCCTGGTCGTCAGGCTTGACCTTCGCACGCACACAATAGATCGAGCGTGTAGAAATGGGCCTTCATGGTACCGAACATTGGAACTCCAAATTGATTTCAAATTTGGAGCCCAATTTTGAATCCACTTTGGATCTATAAATACCCCCCCCCCCCCTTTCTCAACTGAAATGGCACCCTTTTGAGTAAAAATTCTTAAGTCTTGAGCTTTTGTAGAGTGTTGAAAAGTCTTGTTCTTGCTATGTGTTCACCTTCTTCTTTTCTTGAGAAATCTTGTACAAGTGTGAACTTCTTGTAAAGAGCTGTAAAAGGGGTATTTGGTCCTTCCCCTTCAAAGGATTTGCTAGTGGAAGAGAGGAGCCTCATCGTAAAGGCTTCAAGAGTGGATGTAGGTCATTTGACCGAACCACTATACATCATTGTGTCCATGAATGTGAGTGTTTACATTCTTGAATCATTTTATTACTTGGCTGCAAGTTGTTTAGTTCATAGTTATTTCCTTTACGTAAGCAATTACTTTCAAGTTCTCTTTCGTCAAATCGAAATCTTCCTATGAACTTGTGTTTTTGCAAAATCGGTTTCAAGAGTACGATTTTTAATCCACTGCACTAATTCACCCCCCCTCTTAGTGCCTTTTAGATCCTTTCATCTCCTTCATGAAAAATCGATAGTGGAAGCCGATGACCTCATCGGAGGAGGTATCGGGAGTGGACGTAAGTCAATCGACTGAACCACTATAAAATTACTGCGTTCTTCTCTTAGTGCATAAATTTTATTTGTTGCATTCAATTTTTTACTTCACTATAATTGTTCAATCTCTCCTTCTCTACTCTCTTATGTTTGTCATTTAAATCAATCTCTTTCTAAAATGGTTTTTATCAAATGAAATATTTCCAACTTATAAAGTTTTCCAAAATCGTTTAAATCATCGAGTTTTATCCGCTACAAAAATTCACACCCGCCCCTCCCCCCATCCTCCTCTTAGCCACTCTTGATCCTAGCACAAAGATGAGTGTACAAAAGTGAAGAAGAAGGTGTTACTTGAGAGGGATATCGAGATAACCAAATAAACTAGTGTGCTATATACCCATCCATATGATGGAGGTGGCTAGTCTCATAGCTACTCGTGTAGAGATACTAAGGATATAATACAGGTTCTCATTGGAGAATGAGTTCACTGATTGATTAGCTTACGAAATGCTAGAGGTTATTGATACCTCACGTCAGACATCGATTCCGTAGTCCCAATAGTATATCTGGTCCTTAGACTTGAGACACCAAGGATGTCCTGTATAAATACTCCACTATGCTTGCTATGCTTCTATGTTGTAATGAAAATTTAGCTTGCATGTTTAAAGTGATGAAAATTTTATAAAATTGTTAGCTTATTGTAAATAAGAAGTTGATAGCTTGCAAAGGCAAACCAAAGAAAGATGCTAGCTTGAAATATCACAAAGAGAAGTAAAGTGCTATCTTGCCTATCGTAAGAAGCAAAAAGTGCAACCTAGCATATCTCAAGAACAAAATAATACATCTTTAAAGCTTGATGACTTGATGATCATGAAATTTACATATTGTAAATCGTGCTAGAGTGTTGTAAAACTTGCATATCTTTTAAACTAGCTATGATGCAACTTCTCCTTTTGTTGATGACAAAGGGGGAGAAGTGGATTTATGATTTCATGCAATATATGTTGTATTGAATATTTTTATATTTGCATGATGTTTTTAACATGTAATAAATATTACTTGGATTTGACATAATCCAAGGTTTCTATCAATATGGCATATTAATAGGGAGAGTTTGGTTAAACTTTAGGAGTTACGGTTAACTCTGTCATCAATTAGTTATCATCATAAAAAAGGGAAAGATTATTGAATCTCAGATTTTAATGATAAAACTAATTGATTGTGTTTTGTTATTTAATTATATTTTGAGTCACATAGGTCTACTCGATCAGGATTAGATAGTTGACACAGATTGAATCAGCGTTGTGCCGAAGGAAATCATGTTAGGAGATTGGACATCGAGCCGGAGGTTCGATCGATAATCGACAGATGGCTTCGGACATCGGACATTGGGCATCAGGCCAAGAAGAGTGGTATTATGCCAAGGAGATTGGGGTTGCAGAGATCAATAACCAATTAGGCAACTGACCGCAAGAGAGGATGATACAACGAAGAACCGGACGAAGTGCCAACTAATGACGTGTCGAGCAACAGGAAGTTGATTCATTGTAACTATCTAGATCAAAGTAGGGTTAAGACTTGATTAGTGTACAGGATTAACTACGATAATGATGAACACATAAAGCAAAATGAAGTGCTAGAGTCAAGTATGATCCAATCATTAGGAGTTTGGGAGTTCGACGGAAGTCCAAAGAATCATCGGAGAGCTACCAGAATTGACCGAGTGAGTAGGGAGCTTGACGAAGGGTTCATCGAAAGCTCACCGGAAAGACTCGTCGGAGGTTTGTGGAGCTCACCGAGAAAGATCAGAGCTTGCCAAAGAAGACTCGTCGGAACTCTCCAAGATCATCGTGAAGTCCAGGAGCTTACCGGGAGTCCATAGACAAGTGTCCAAGGGTTCATCAGAAGACCATTGGAAGTTCGTCAAAAGCTCACCAGAGGAAGACTTGATTTGCCAGATTTTGTTTACTTAGAAAATATCTTTAAAATTCATAGTTAGCATGTAATTAGGGTTAAGATTGGGAGGTAATCCCATTAACCATACTAAGGGCCAACTAGGCTCGTTATGGACTGGTTTGGGCCAGATTCAAGGCCCAACCAAAAGTGCTGGACCCTGTCTGGCGGTGGCATTGCTAAACTAGGGCGATGGAGCCACTTGGGTTTAACTCCCCAAGTTGTACTGGTCAGTGATACCACCTAGTGTTAGAGTACCTAGGCGGTGGTACCGCCTAGTACACTGACAATGTTAGTGTGCCCAAACAGTGGTACCACCAGACTGAGCGATGGTATCACCTAGTACACTGATAGAACCAGAGTGTACTAGCGATGGTACCACTAGTACCCAAAAAACCTAGGATGGGAAGGTTTTTAGCTCCAAGTTTGAATCAGATTGGAGCCTATAAATATCCCTCTCATCCCTAGGTCGAATATACAAGTACATACACTTTGAAAGTATTAAAATGCTATTCAAATTTCTCTAGAAATCCCCTCCTCTAGTCCTTATATTCAAGTTAAAAGAGAGGAGAGAGTGCTTGTACGGGTTACCTCCTAAGCCTGTCAAAAGGAGAGAGCACTGTAAGGGAGCTTGTCTTCGCCCGTTGAAAGGAAGACAACTAGTGAAAAGCCGATGGCCTCAAGTGAAGAGGAATCGGGAGTGGATGTAGGTCATATGACTGAACCACTACAAAATTGGTTTGCATTTACTTTCTCACAATTTACTTTTCAGCAAACCTTCTTTGTTCAAGTTAAATACACTTCATCATCATCTTCTCTAAACACTTTCAAGTTAAATACACTTCATCATCATCTTCTCTAAATGCTTTCAAGTTAAATACACTTCAATTGAAATCGGCTTTCATTGAAACCTAGTGTTTATCGTATGAAGTTTTTGAAGTTTCTTAAATCATCAAATTTGTCATTCTTAACCATTGCACTAATTCACCCCACCCCCCCTCTTAGTGCCACTCTAGATCCTAATAGGTACCGCTTGTCAAGTAGTGGTACTGCCTGTTAGGTAATGGTACCGCCCCACCACAGAACCCGAGGCTCTACTCTGGTGGTAGTACCACCAGACTAGGTGGTGGTACCGTCAAGTGTTAGGGTCAACTAGCGGTGGTACCACAGTGATAGGCGGTGATGCCATTAGTACCCAAAAATTCGAGATGAGACCTTTTCTGGCTCCATTTTTGAAGCTAATTGAGGCTATAAATACTCCTTACTTCTCAACTGGTTAAGCATATTGAGAAGTGATAAGAACTGAGCTGAAACTATAGTGAAATAGCTTTAAAAAAATTATGTTCACCTCCCCAAATCTCTAAGTGTAAAAAGTTTGTAAAAGGAGAGTGAGCCACTATAAAGTTCTCTAAAAGGGGTGTTTAATCTTTTTCCTTCAAGAAAGATCGATAGTGGAAGCCAGTGATCTCAACGGAGGAGGTATCATGAGTGAACATAGGTCAATCGATCGAACCACTATAATATTGCTACGTTCTTTTCTTAGTGCATAATTTACATTTGTTACATTTCAATTCTTACTTCATTGCAATTATTTGATCTCCTCTTCTTTACTTCTTACGAACTCACTCGAATCAACATCTTTCTGAAATGGTTTTCATCAAATGAAGTCACTTCCATCGTATGAAGTTTTTCGAAAGTGTTTTAATTGTCAAGTTTTATCCGCTGCACAAATTCACACCCCCCTAGTGCCGCTCTTGATCCTAACAATTTGTATCAAAGTAAGGTCACTCTCATTTTAGTTTAAAACCCAAGAGAGATGACATTTACCGGTATTCAAAAGGGTCACTCAATCACACGTCCACCTATGTTCAATGGGTAGGATTACACCTATTAGAAAACTCGCATGAGAATTTTTCTTATTTCTATGGATTTTTAATTATGGAACATTAGCAAAAATAGCTTTCAAAAGTCTTCTCTTCCGATGAATGATTGGAATGAGGCGGAGAGGAGGACTTTCACTCTAAATGCCAAGGCTATGAATGCCTTGTTTCATGCCTTAGATAAAAATGAATTTAATCATGTTCCAATTTACAAAATAGCTTTCGATATTTGGCATACTCTTGAAATCACTCACGAAAGTACTAGTCGAGTGAAAGAGTCCAAAATCAATCTTTTAGTTCATTCTTATAAGTTGTTTCAGATAAAACCATTGGAGACATGTGTTGGGAAATCCATAAGGGGAGCGATATCACATGCGCAGTGGAAGAACAGAAAAACAAAACCCCAGATTTCCCATAGAAAGTTTTCGTCGTCGTGCGAAGATCGATGCGTCAAAAACAAATCCGCAAAATTGCATGTGTAAAAGAAGATACCTAGGGAGATCGTATATCCCTGAATTCCTACAGATCTATGGGAGAAGATAAAGGAGGTCAAGCGTCCTCCTCTCTAGCGGTATCCACATGGCAGGGATTGCGTCGATGCACCTCTCTCTCTAGGGAGAGGAGAACAGGAGGTGTTTACTAAAAACCCTCAGCCTATAGAGATTTGGTTCCCTCCTATTTATAGAAGCCCCCTAAAAACCCTAATGGATCTTTTGCCCTATTAGATATTGGATCTCCATCCAATTACCCAAGCCTCTTGGATTAGTGGGTCTCTACCCAATAATCTCTTATTAGAAATTATTGGATCTCATCTCAGGATCCAATAATTCAGGGGCTTAATTGATATCCAATAAGATAGGGGGTTCAACGGATATCTTATATCCGAACTTCTACTCGTCGCAATACCTACCATATGTGTGTGACCCTCTAGGCCCAATATCGAGCTAGCCATGAGTCATACTTATCAGAACTCCTTCTGACTTAGTGAATTATTATCTCTATAATAATTCACCCAACTCATCAACTACGGATGTACTAAGCCACTATGCCGTGGCCCCTAGACGATATAGGGAAATCCAATCTTTTGGACATATCTGTCCTCAATTACCATGTATCTATAGTCCCTCATCCATCCAATATCCCAGAGACCCTATACCGGGCATGGTGCTGTCAGGCCCATACGGTCTCCTCGAGTTTTGCTCTTGTTAGATTCTCCTAGAGAACTCTTTCTCTCTCAATCCGAATAACCTTGGCCAAGGATTTATTCGAGCAAGAACACATGGGATATTCCTCTCATGATATCGAGAGTGGATGATCCTCTATTGACACTCAATAGCCCTCGTAAGGTTGACTACCACTCCCAATGACCGATTGTACTAGATCTGGAACTTTCTAAACCTATAAGTCCGGTATCAAAGAGTGGAGTACTCATACAGGACATCCTTGATGTCTCAAGTCTAAGGACTAGATACACTACTAGGACTATGGAATCGCTGTCGGACGTGAGGTATCAATAACCATCCAGTATTCCGTAGGCGGATCAATCAGTAAACTCATTCTCCAATGAGCACCTGCATTGTACCCTTAGTGTCCCCATATGGGTAGCTATGAGATCAGCTACCTCCATCATATGAATAGGTATATAGCACACCAATCTATCTGATTATCTCGATGTCCTTCTTGAGTAACCTATGACCAGGATAATTTAGGGTCTGTGTTTAAAGGTGAATCGGTCTCATTATCGTGATCTCATTATGATCTGATTCCTATTGCACAAATCCAAGGACATCACAATATATGCAACACGCAAGATAAAGTGATATAATGCCAATAATCATAAGCAATGAGATTGACGCAGCGTATTACAAGTGCCAATAATTATAAGCAAATAGATGGACAGATGATCATGGACTTGTGATGTGATGTGTGTACATGTGATTATTATTATTGGGGTCTACGAGCCTCTATTTTTCTTGTTTATTATCGGGCCTGCGTGCTTGTAATTATGTTGTAATTACATGAGGAGGCGCAATGGTAGCGGGACCCACGAGGCTGAGATGGACGATTCGACGTATGGAGATGCATTGAGATGCCGATGAAGCGAGATGGACGATCATAGGGCATAGAGATGCGCCGAAGTACATATAGATCTTGATGTGAGTGGTTGGGCCCACTGGCTCGGGCCTGATCATATTAGGATGTGGTCCATGATCATTTGGTGTGATTGCTCATGTGATGTGTGATTAGATATATACCTACTAGATATGTATATATATATTTGCATGCGATGTAAATATATATATTAAATACATATGTGTGTGACACATTATGTTAGGAGACCAAATCAAAAATCCTCTCCATTAATAATATTAAGTCGGTAAACGTGAGGCAATAAGATTGACCCACGTGGCCTTCCATCGTTATAGCTAGGAATCGATTCCCGGTGTAGGTTGAGTTGGTCGAGTCCCTCGAGACTCACCTATATCGCGTTTCGCTATCTTATCTATGACATAGAGATGTCATTGGTGACATGAGGACATGGTATGCTTGGTCGAGTCCCTCGAGAGTATATCACGAAATCAGACTCATCTGGTAACAATGGTGATGACTTAACCGAACATCATGGTTGGTCAAGTCCCTTGAGGCCATGGTGGTTCATAGGCCGAACAGGACGGGAATCAAAAGGAGTTGTGATTGGCAAGAGTTGCCTACCTTGACGGGCTTAACGTGATTGGTCGAGTCTCTCGAGGTTAAGTTAAGACACTGATTGGATCTTGATCCCCACTAGAGATTCGTCGGGAGTCTTCGATTCATATACCGGAGGGTGTTGTGTGTCTCATGAAAAATTAGTGGGAATACATTAAGATAGAAGTCCTTATCTTAATTGTTTAAATTTATGCAAAGTCTGTATATTATTTATTTCTGCTACATCTTTTATTTCAGAAAAATATCGCTTTCAAATCCTTTACGTGGCATACTTGATGCCAACCGCCTCACTGGTCCAAATTATACAGATTGGCTTCGCAATCTGAGAATCGTTCTCATGATGGAGAAAATCACGTATGTCCTTGATATAGTGATCCCTACGCCCGACGAAGGGGCAAGCGAGGATGAGATCACTCGTTATGTGAAGTACTTAGATGATTCCACTCTTGCTCAGTGTTATATGTTGGCCTCTATGACTACTGAGTTACAGAGACAACATGAAAATATGGATGCTAATTCCATACTCCTGCATCTCCGTAAACTGTTTGAGGAACAAGGAAGAACTTAGCGATATGAGATATCAAAGACTCTTTTCCATGCTAGGATGACTGAGGGGACACCGGTTCAAAACCATGTCCTTAAGATGATTGACTGGATCGAGAAACTCACAGGTTTAGGAATGGTCTTAGAGTATAACCTGTGTGTGGATCTTGTGCTTCAGTCCCTACCAGATTTCTTTTCTCAGTTCATAATGAATTTTAATATGAATAAACTTGAGGTAACCCTCCTAGGGCTCCTCAATATGTTGAGAGAGCAGAGAGCACCATCAAGAAAGAGAAGCCGATTCTCTACACTAGTGAGACCAGAAAAAAAAGGAAGGCTGAGAAGACCCTTAAGAAGGGCAAGGGCAAGGGCAAAATGGGTAAGGCAAAGGTTGCCAAGAAAGACCCAACAAAGGACAAAGGCCAGTGCTTCCACTGTTGAATCTCGAATTTTGATGATAAAATCAATTGTTGAAATATTTGCTCTAATCCATATTATTAAAGATAAGTGTGCAGGATTAACTACGATGGATCAGAAACATAAAAGTGATTTGCCGAGGTCAAGTCCGTCGGATGTTCAAGAGTTCATCGGAAGTCCGAAGGATCATCGGAAGTATTGTTAGAACTAACCAAGATCGAATCAGGGACTTGCCGAAGTTTTCAGAAGTTCATCACAAAGATCGTTGAAGGTTCGCGAAACTTTGCCGAGAAGGTTCGGAAGCTTGTCGAAGACTCGTTGAGCATGCCATACAAGCCGGGAGCATATTGGGAATCCGCCGGAAGAAATCCGAGAGAAATATCGAAGGACCGCCGAAGTC
Organism: Musa troglodytarum; assembly: GCA_023547065.1. Taxonomy (NCBI): domain Eukaryota; kingdom Viridiplantae; phylum Streptophyta; class Magnoliopsida; order Zingiberales; family Musaceae; genus Musa; species Musa troglodytarum. The sequence goes on from CP097508.1 coordinate 32,758,880, forward strand.
TCATCGTAAAGCTCGTCGGAATAAGACTTGAAGAATGTTGGTTTAAATCACTATTAATTATGTTTTAATTTCGTAGTTGGCATGTAATTAAGGCAAGGATTTTGAATTAATCCTGCTCTAAATTGGTAGGGGCCAATCGGGCCCTTACTAGGCTTTTTAGGCCTTGAACAAGGCCCATTCAGCAAAGCGGAATGGGCCAGGCGGTAGCACCGCTTGGCAGCCGTGTGCTGGGTGGTGCTACCACCCAGCCAGGCGATAGTACCGCGGTGCACGAGCAGTGCGGTAGCACGCTTGCTCAAGCGGTAGCATCGCTGATTTCAAATTTGGAGCCCAAATTTGAAACCATTTTGGATCTATAAATACCCCCCCTTTCTCAGCTGAAAGGGCACCCTTTTGAGAGTTAGAATCTTGAGTTAAAGTCTTGAATAGTCTTGAAAAGTCTTGTCTCTTGCTAAGTGTTCACCTCCTTCTTCTTCTTGAGAAATCTTGTAAGAGTGTGAACCTCTTGTAAAGGGTTGTAAAGAGGGGTATTTGGTCCTTCCCCTTCAAATGATTTGCTAGTGGAAGTGCGGAGCCTCATCGTGAAGGCTTTAAGAGTGGATGTAGGTCATTTGACCGAACCACTATATATCATTGTGTTCATGAATGTGTGAGTGTTTACATTTCTGAATCATTTTATTACTTAGCTGCAAATTGCTTAGTTTCTTGCTATTTCCTTTACTCAAGCAACTTCTTACAAGTTCTCTTTCATTGAATCGAAATCTTCCTACGAACTTGTCTTTGTACGAAATCGGCTTCAAAGTTACATTTTTAATCTGCTGCAGTAATTCACCCCCTCCCCCTCTTAGTGCCTTTTAATCCTAACAATTGGTATCGAGCAAGGTTTACTCTCATATTGGTTTAAAACCCAAGAGAGATGGCCTACTCCGGTATGCAAGAGGTCACTCCATTACTCGTCACCTATGTTTAATGGGTCGGATTATACATTTTGGAAGACTCGTATGAGGATTTTTCTCATTTCTATGGACTTCAAACTTTGGAACATTGTTGAAAATGGCTTTGCAAAATCTTCTCTTCCGATGAGTGAGTGGAATGAGTCGGAAAGGAAGATTTTTGCTCTCAATGCAAAGGCTATGAATGCCTTATTTTATGCACTTGATAAGAATGAGTTTAATCTGGTTTCTATTTGTGAATCAGCATTTGATATTTGACGCACTCTTGAAATCACTCATGAAGGTACTAGCCTAGTGAAAGAGTCCAAAATCAACATTCTTGTGTATTCTTATGAACTTTTTCGGATGAAACCAAATGAGTCCATTGGAGACATGTACACCCGCTTTACGGATGTCATCAATGGACTTAAAGCTCTTGGTAAAGGTTTTCTAATTTTGAGTTGGTAACTAAAATTTTAAGATCCCTTCCAAAGAGTTGGGATCCAAAGGTTACGGCCATTCAAGAGGCCAAGGATCTTAAAATATTTTCGCTTGAAGAACTTATTGGGTCTCTAATGACCTACGAGATGACGTGCCATGCTCATGAAGAGCTTGAGAACCCTCTTCTAAAGAGCAGGAAGGATATGACACTTAGAACACAAGAAGACCACTTGAAAGGAACATCAAGTGATGAGGATAGTGACAATGACATTGCACTTTTAACTCGAAAGTTTAAAAAATTTATAAGAAAGAACAAATTTAAAAATGACATAAGAAATAAATTTGAACACAAAATGGACCAAGTTATTTGCTACGGATACAAGAAGCCGGGACACTTCAAGAATGAATGCCCTCAAGCCAAGAAGAAGCAATTCAAGAAGAAGAAAGCTTTGAAGGCCATGTGGGATGATTCAAGTGACTCCGAGGTTGAAGAAGCTAGTAACAACGAGGAGGTCAACTTTACGCTAATGGCATTAGGAGAAGAGGTTAGTGAGTTATTTAATGAAGAGTTATCTTTCGATGAACTTTCTATCGCTTTTCATGAGTTATTTGATGAATGTAGAACTCTTAGTAAGAAGTTCAATTTGTTAAGAAAGAGCATGCTTTATTACAAAATAAATTCAATAGTCTCCAAACCCCTTCTCTACCCCCATGCTCTAAGTGTGAACACTTGGAAACAACAAAAAAGGAGAACTTGCTACTCAAAGAGACCCTAAACAAGTTTAAGGTCGGTAGCAAGGGCTTGGACATGATCCTTGCTAACAAGGGTCACGTCGGAAATAGGAGTGTAATCGGATTTGTGAGTGGATCTCACCAAAATCCCACCACCTTCATTAAAGGACCTACATTGCATGTATCACCCCATTTGAAAAGCAATTTTTTTGGTAAAACGGGACATGTTGCTTACAAATGTCCATTCAAGAAATTTAGTCCACAAAAATTGATATGGGTTCCTAAAGGAACCATAAACAACTCAATGTTGAATTACAAATTAAGTAGATCAATTTGTAAGGCACCCAAAATCAAATGGGTACCTAAAAACCATCCTCTTTCGTAGACAAACTCACAAGCTAGGAGCAAGAAATGATATCTTGATAGTGGATGCTCAAGGCACATGACCGGAGATCTATCTCATTTCTCTATGCTCACTAGCAAAGAAGAAAAGGTATGTCACCTTTGGAGACAACAACAAGGGTAAAATCATTGGCAAGGGGACCATAGGTAACAAATCAAGTTTTTCAATTGATGATGTGTTGCTAGTTGATGGTTTAAAACATAATCTTTTAAGCATTAGTCAATTATGCGATAAAGGTTATGTTGTTAGATTTGAATCTAATGTTTGCATTATTGAAAAACCAAACAATGATATATCCATGATTGCTTTAAAACAAAACAATGTCTACACCATAAATATTGATGAATTAAGTAATAAAATGTGTTTTTCGGTTTTGAATGATGATGCTTGGCTTTGGCATAGGAGATTAGGCCATGCAAGCATGAAACTAATTTCTAAGATTTCATCTAGAGAGTTAGTAAGAGGTATCCCAAACATGAAATTTATCAAGGACAAGGTATGTGATGCATGTCAACTAGGAAAAAAAAAGAAAAACTAGTTTCAAATCAAAAAATCAAATTAGCACCACTAGACCATTGCAATTGATCCATTTGGACTTATTTGGACCAATTGACATAACAAGCCTAGGAGGTAGCAAATATGCCTTTGTAATTGTGGATGACTATAGTAGATACACTTGGACCTATTTCTTGGCTCACAAAAGTGATTGTTTCAAATGTTTCTCTAAATTTTGTAAACTCATTCAAAATGAAAAAGGTTTTATGATTTCATCGATTCGAAGTGATCACGGAGGTGAATTTCAGAATCATGACTTTCAAAATTTTTGTGAAATAAACGGATATAACCATAACTTCTCTACTCCAAGAAATCCACAACAAAATGGAGTAGTGGAAAGGAAAAATAGAAGTTTACAAGAAATGGCTAGAACCATGTTAAATGAATACAATTTACCAAAATATTTTTGGGCGAGCAGTGAATACGACTTGCTATATTATGAATAGAGTTCTAGTGAGACCATCCCTATCTAAAACTCCATATGAATTATGGAATGATAAAAAAACCCAATGTTTCTTATTTTAAAGTTTTTGGTTGTAAATGTTTTATTTTAAATGAAAAGGATGCCTTAGGAAAATTTGATGCAAAATCCAATGAAGGCATATTTCTTGGTTATTCTTCCGTTTCTAAGGCTTTTTGTGTTTTCAACAAAAAAACCTTAGTTATAGAAGAATCTATTCATGTGGTTTTTAATGAAATTTCTGAATTTAAGAAGATAGATTTTGATGATGATTTTGGCTTTGATAATTTGAATTTGAATGAACCCTCTCCTAAAAATGACAACTTGGATGCATCTTCTTCCTAAACTTCCTTACCCAAGGAATGAAAGTATGTAGATGCTCATCCCAAGGAGTTAATTATAGGAGATGCATCGAAAAGGGTTCAAACTCGCTCTTCTTTCAAAGATTTTTGTGCCCATGCTGCTTTTCTTTCTCAAGTTGAACCAAAATGCATTGATGATGCCTTGAAAGATGATTCTTGGGTTATCGCAATGTAAGAAGAATTGAATCAATTTGAGAGGAATGAGGTATGGAAGCTTGTTCCTAGACCTAATGACCACTTAGTTATTGGTACTAAGTGGGTCTTTAGAAACAAGCAAGATGAATGTGGTATCGTGGTTAGAAACAAGGCTAGACTAGTGGCCAAAGGTTTCAACCAAGAAGAAGGTATCGACTCTGAAGAGACCTTCGCTCAGTGGCAAGATTAGAAGCCATTAGGATGTTCCTTGCCTATGCTAGTAGTAATGATTTCAAATTATTTCAAATGGATGTCAAAAGTGCATTCTTAAATGGTTTATTTTCGAAGAAGTGTATGTCGAACAACCATCCGGATTTGAAAATTCTCTTCTCCCTAATCATGTGTTTAAGCTAACTAAGGCTTTATATGGTCTAAAATAAGCCCCTAGGGCTTGGTATGAGAGGCTTAGTTCTTTTTTAATTTTAAATGATTTCACTAAAGGCAAGGTTGATACTACATTGTTTATTAAATATTTTGAAAATAATTTTCTTATTGTTCAAATTTATGTTGATGATATTATTTTTGGTTCCTTGGATGAATCACTATGAATCTTTTGCCAAGTGTATGAGTCATGAATTTGAGATGAGTCTAATGGGAGAATTAACCTTCTTTCTTCGATTACAAATTAAAAAACTTAGTAATGGTATATTCCTTAATCAATCTAAATATACATTAGAATTGTTAAAATGATTTAATATAGATAGCTCAAAAGCCATCCACACTCCAATGAGTACTTCCACCAAGTTAGACTTAGATGAAGGTGGAGAAAATTTTGATCAAAAGACATATAGGGGTATGATAGATAGCTTGCTCTATCTTACTGCAACTAGACCAAATATCATGTTTAGTGTAGGACTTTGTGCGAGATTTCAAGCTAATCCTAAGTTGTCTCACCTTAAAGTCATTAAAAGAATTCTTAGATATCTTAAAGGTACTCCTAATCTAGGATTATGGTATCCAAAATCTGATGACTTTGATTTGATAGCCTATGCTGATGCGGATTTTGGTGGATGTAGAATAGATAGAAAGAGTACATCTGGAACATACCAATTTTTAGGATATGTACTTGTTTCTTGGACTTCCAAGAAACAAAATTCGGTTGCACTATCTACGATGAAAGCCGAATACATAGCCGTAAGTGCATGTTGTGTTCTAGTCATTTGGATGAAAAATACACTAGAAGATTATGGAATTCATTTAAATAACATTCCTATAAAATGTGATAATACAAGTGCTATTTGTCTAACAAAAAATCCTATTCAACACTCTAGAACTAAACACATTGACATAAGACATCACTTTATACGAGATCATGTTAATAGTAACGATGTCACTCTTGAATTTATCGATACAAAACATCAATTAGCAGACATCTTTACAAAACCTTTAAATGAGGAATAATTTGACTTCATTAGGAGGGAATTAGGCATGTCAAATTGTCCTAATAAATTAGCTTTATTGTATGAGATTTTTCTTTAAAAATTTATTTTTCATAGATTTAACTTCCTCTCGGATTTCTTTTTAAAATTTCGGATTTCTTTTTAACATCATCCCATCCTTAAAATCTCTAAAAACAAATTCAGAACAAATTAAAAAAAAAATTATGGGCCCAACGATAGCACAGCCTGAACCGACGATAGTACCGCTTGGGTATTCGGCTCACAGGCGGTAGCACCGCCTGGGTGGGGGGAGTACCACCCGAACACCCCCATATTAAAGGGGGTGTTAGGGCTGGCGGTAGAACCAACCGAAGCCATTCTTTCCCTCATCCTTCTTCCTCCTAAGCTCCTCTAAGCCTTCTCCTCTCCATTCTTCCTCCTCCTAAAGGGCAAATCAAAGGCATTTTTGTGATCCAAGCTCCTCACCTCTCTAGGAAACACAAACAATGTAATAGATGAAATTTTCTCTTCTACTCATAATTGCTTGTCTTTTCCTTATTATTTCCTTTTGTTTGTTCATTATGAATAGATATAGACATGGCTCATAAGAAATCAACAAGAGGGAAAGGGAAAAGGTTGGAAGGAGATTCATTTGACCCTACCCTTTTTAGATCTAATGAGGTAGCCTTAAGATATCTAAATTTTGATTGTAAAACCATACATAAGGGTAAACATGTTGATCTAGGTGAACTAGGAAACCTAGAACCTATTAGATGGTTTGCTAATCTAAATGCTCTACCTATCTTGCAAATTAATGAACCAATCTACCCTAGGTTGGTTAAGCTATTTTATGCTAACATGATTATTAAAGATGATGTTTTGTCCACCTATATGTTAGGAACCACAATTCAGATTTCTGATCGTATCATATGTGAGTTACTTGGAATTGAAGAAACGAATAGAGGATGTTATTTTAGAGGGTAATGGGATATGGATGCAATCAGAGCAACCCACTCCGAAGCCTTAGAAATGATTTTTGCTAATCCTAACCTAGGCATCATCCCTAAAAGCTGTGAGCACTTATTATCTTTTAACTCGAAATTACTTCATCACATTATGATAAGCATTCTACTTCCGAAGCAGTTTCATCCTGATGAAATGAGTATGTTGAAACTGAGTACTATGTAATGGATTATGACTAGACAAAACAACTACTTTGGTTATTTGATTAGACAACATATGATAGAAATTTTTTCTAGAGATTCGATGTTATCGTATGGTGGGTTGATCACTAGACTCATTTTTGCCCATGACATTTGTGTGTCACCCAACGAGGAAGTAATAAAAGTTGATAGATATAACACAATTAATAGAAGTCTCCTGAAGCGGCTTAGATGCACCTTTAGAGATGGCATATGGATTAGGAAACCTAGAAGGGTTGATATAGTTCTTCCACCTGTAGAGCAACCTGAAACACCAATTTTTAGAGGAAATGAATCTCCTCCACTTAGTCCCATTGATCTAGCACCGTCTGAGCCAGCTCTTGCTCCATCTACTGAAGATCCAATCATGCATGCCTTGAATCAAATTACATCACAACAAACTGAACTTTTGAAGGAAGTGCAACAAATGAACCACAAAATAGATCACTTGTATAGGCATCTTGGCGTTCCTCCTCCGGAGTAGCTGTTGTTTTCTTTTTAAACACTTATCATGTTGTGCTTATGACTACTATAGATGATGTTGTGTGTTGTAACTTTCATTTCGTCTACTCAGCTTTTGCGTGAACTTTTTTCGATTTGATCGTAATTTTGACTTGATACCTTCTTCCTTGTGACTACTATGGATGACACTTTTATATCATTTTATGACTTGATATCTTCCTCGAATGGTTTCTTGCTCTCTCCATGACAATGAATGGTTTCTTCACCTTTATTATTTTTGTTGATGACAAAGGGGGAGAAAAATGTAAATTGCTATGATGGAGTAATTGTTGCTATGTTGGAATAAAATGCTTAAAGTGAAATATGAATCAATTGTATCGCATTACAAATGCTTAAGAACTCTTATTCTTGAGATAAGCTACTTTTTCATGTGATATCATGACTTGATATTAAAACACTCTTTTGGATATCACTTGATTTTTATCATGTTTGAATTAATATTTCTGGTTATTATAGGTGTAAATACTTTGACATTTGTTTAAAATACATTGCTTTGAGTATTTATGCCTAAGCTTGCTTATTAAGCTTTATGTTGAATGAAATCTATTCGATTTGGCTTAAATTCAAAAGATTGAATTTAAGTGCTTTTTACCTTCTAATGATATGGCATATAGATAGGGGGAGTTGAGTTTAACTCCATCATCAATTGATTGTCATCATAAAAAGGAGGAGATTGTTGAATCTCAGATTTTGATGATAAAATCAATTGGTGAAATATTTGTTCTAATCCATATTATCAAAGATAAGTGTGCAGGATTAACTACGATGGGTCAGAAACTTAAAAGTGATTTGCCGAGGTCAAGTCCGTCGGATATTCAAGAGTTCATCGGAAGTCCGAAGGATCGTCGGAAGTGTTGCCGGAACCAACCAAGATTGAATCAGGGTGTCACGCCCCCCTGAAATTTAATCTCATTCAGGAGGTGTGACCCTATCTTAAAATTCATAATATTAAAATTCAAACAACAAACCGATCCCAGAATCCATAATGATATTTGAGGACACTAACGATCATTCAAGTCATAAATCACATCCAAAACCCATAATTTATAAAACCTATGCAGTTTATAATTCATATACCACATCACTCCAAGATTCATAAAATTCAAAGCCAACTCAACTAAACAATATCCACCTCATAAAATTCACAAGTGAGGAAATCCATATAGCTACAAAACTAACATTTACCACATGTTTATATCATCATACCATTTAAACTTCACATTTCAAGTCCTAACATGAGAGGTCCTCCAACCTTTACAAAACATATAAGTTTAGATTTACCATCGACATTTCACTAAACACAAAATGTACTTATACAACAAAAACATATCAACCACTAAAGATCAACCCAAAATCTTCTAGCTTTCCCTTCCTCAGCCCAATTTAAACATCCCAAAGTCTGATAAGCTAACCTGAAAATATTATATAACAATGGGGTGAGTATAACAAAGCTCAACAAGTGACTAACATATCCATAGGGAAGGAGAATAGCTTTCAATAAGCTTGATATCAAAATGCAAGGCCAGATACAAGGAAACATATATATATATATATCATCGTATTAGAATCTGAATCACAAATGTCCTCTTATTCAAACTTACTTAATTCATAACAAATGGAGTAAAGAATAATTAGAGCATATCAGATGATGATAATGGTATTTTGGAGCATATCAAATAACACATAGGACATTACAAAACATATCAATGGTGCATAGGAGATCTCTCAGAACATATCAGAATAACAAACAAGTAACAGAAGTTCAAATGTTATATCTGATCATTCATTTTCGTATCATCCAAAGCACACATATAAACATAAACAATGCTTTGGATATCATATCAAAAATATAGAGGGTATAGTGGGATCTCAAACAATATCTCCCACGTCTAGGAGAGTCATACATCCACGTCTGGATGAAGCCGATAGGGGGGCAGAGCATCGCAGGCTCTAAGCACAATACCCTTTACCATTTCTGGCAAAGGTCCAAATAATCCCTTTACCATTTCTGGAAAAGGTCCAAATAATCCCTTTACCATTTCTGGCAAAGGTCCAGACAATCCCACAGACACCAGAGTACAAAAGGACAAGTGTGGACAATAATTTGGCACATATCGGAAGTACATGCGGAACAATAAACATACATGCGCCTTTACAAAACAATACGATGCAAACATATTCTTTCACAATGCATTCAAATTTGAAATGAAAATAATGGCATAAGCATACAAGGATTTGAAAGAAAGGACTTTAGCTGAATTCAGTTTCCAACAAAAAGGACAAAACAAGAATAGGCAAACTTGACAAAAATCTGGTTCTGACAGAATTTGAGAGGTATAATTACTGAGTTATTTGAGTAACCAAATATGCTCCGATTTACTCTAAATTAGTGTCATTTGAAAGATATAATAATCCAGATTCGGATTAATAAAGTTTGGTATGAATTAGAGGTCTCTACAGGAAGTTACAAATAATTTAGTGACAACAGGTCAGAAAACATCATCTCTATTTTATAGAATGTATAGGGTCGAATAAAACAGACATTTTCAGTTGGTATCTGTACTCCAAATATTTCAAATAAGATATTCATAGAAAGCTTTATGAGTTTACTTTCCAATAAGGTTAATTTTATCACCATTGAATTTGTTCACAGTGAGTTACAAGTGATAGAATGCCCAGAGGTCAGAACTCGGAATCTCTATTTGACAGATTCTATGGGGTCAATTCAAATAAAAGTTTAGATAGGCAATTGAACTCCAAATTCATACATCCTGATCTCAAAATAAATATATACAAGTATATTTTCGGATGGATTTAATTTTGCTTAAATACGAGTTCAGTACAGAAAGTTATAGACATGAAAATGCAGAAAGGACAGAATCTGGAAAAGAAACCCAGATTCACTGTTTGATGCATAAATTGCAGAAATATCATTATGAAACTTCAATCCACTAAAATTTTCAGGATTAGGATGAGAACAAGGATCAAACTAACTGTAGGAAGGGGTTAGAACACTTGCCTTTGATTAATTTTGATCCCAATGAAAAGTATTGAGCCCAAGGACCCTAAATCCCCAATTCTCCTTCTCTTCTTCTCCTTATCTTCTTCTCTCTTTCTCTCCCTTTCTTCTGCACGTAGGCTGCCTTCTCAGTTTCCTTAGGAATGAAGGCAGAGAGTCTTAAATGGTGGGATTTGCTATTTTATACATTTTGCAGTTTAGTCCTTGCATTACATATTTTTACAATTAGGTCATCAGAATTTTACAAATAGGTCCTCAAAATTTTACAAACAGATCCTCACATCTTATAAATAGGTTTTCAGTTTCATTCAAACTCATCTATCAAATTTAAAATGGATAGTAACTTTGCTATTAAACTCTTATACGAAAATTTAGAAACAAGGAATGCGAGGGATGTTACACAGGAACTTGCCGAAGTTTTCGGAAGTTCATCGCAAAGATCGTTGAAGGTTCGCAGAACTTTGCCAAGAAGGTTCAGAAGCTTGTTGAAGGCTTGTTGAGCGTGCCATACAAGCTGGGAGCATGCTGGGAATCCGTCGGAAGAAATCCGAGGGAAATATCGGAGGACCGCCGAAGTCTCATTGTAAAGCTTGCCGGAATAAGACTTGAAGAATGTCGGTTTAAATCACTATTAATTATATTTTAATTTCATAGTTGGCACGTACTTAAGGCAAGGATTTCGAATTAATCCTGCTCTAAATTGGTAGGTAGCCCCAGGCCCTTTGAGAGTTTTAGGCCTTGAACAAGGCCATTCAACAAAGTAGATAGGCCAAGCGGTACACCGCTTTGGCGGCCGTGTCTTGGCGGTGCTCGCCCAGCACAAATGACCACTACCGCCCGGGTGCACTGAGCGATGGTGTAGCACACTTTGCTCCAGTGATAGCACGCGCGCATGCTGTCGGTTGGTAATGAATTAGTATACAGCCTCGATGAAGCGGTAGCACACGTAACCATGGGAACTCCAATTTGATTTCAAATTTGGAGCCCAAATTTGAAACCATTTTGGATCTATAAATACCCCCCCTTTCTCAGTTGAAAGGGCACCCTTTTGAGAGTTAGAATCTTGAGTTAAAGCCTTGAATAGCCTTGAAAAGTTTTGTCTCTTGCTAAGTGTTCACCTCCTTCTTCTTGAGAAATCTTGTAAGAGTGTGAACCTCTTGTAAAGGGTTGTAAAGAGGGGTATTTGGTCCTTCCCCTTCAAAGGATTTGCTAGTGGAAGTGCGGAGCCTCATCGTGAAGGCTTCAAGAGTGGATGTAGGTCATTTGACCGAACCACTATACATCATTGTGTTCATGAATGTGTGAGTGTTTACATTTCTGATTCATTTTATTACTTAGCCACAAATTGCTTAGTTCCTTGCTATTTCCCTTACTCAAGCAACTTCTTACAAGTTCTCTTTCATCAAATCGAAATCTTCCTACGAACTTGTCTTTGTGCGAAATCGGCTTCAAAGTTACGTTTTTAATCTGCTGCACTAATTCACCCCCTTCTTAGTGCCTTTTCGATCCTAACATCCACTACGACATAGATGGGCACTGGAAGAGGAACTACAAAGAGTACCTTGTAGAGAGGGTGAAACAGAAGCTTGGAGAAGCTTTAGGTACATTCATGATCAGTCTCTATTTGTCAGAATCTTATGATAACACATGGGTATTGGATACCGGGAGTGCTTATCATATCTGCAATTCGTTGTAGGTTCTGGCAGGACCTAGGAGATTGAACAAAGGTGAGATGGACCTTAAGATGGGCAATGGAGCAAAGGTTGTTGTAGTGGCTATTGGCAAGGTCACTTTACATCTGCCTGATGGAGCTATTAATGCATTAGATGCATGCTATTATGTTCCTTCTATTATCAAAAACATTATTTCTATTTCATGTTTGATAGTTAATGGATATAAATTAGTTTTTGAGAATAATGGTTGTTTAATAATATTAGATGATGAGATCATCATGAGAGGAACAATGCATAATGGTTTATTTATGTTAGAAATAGTTCCATACATCATGAGTGTAAGTGAGTCTAAGAGGAAATGAGAAGTGGAGAACCAGACAGGAAAGAGTATTAAAACCCTTCGATCAGATCGAGGAGGTGAGTACTTGAGTACAGAGTTCACCCAGTTCCTCAAAGACTATGGGATCTTATCCCAATAGACACCTCCTTATACACCACAACTTAATGGTATATCAAAAAGGAGGAATCGCACAATGTTAGACATGGTGCGTTCCATGATGTTTCACCGACCTACCCATCTCATTTTGGGGATATGCTCTAGAGACCGTAGCTTACCTTTTAAATAGAATTCTAACCAAATCAGTGATGTCTACTCCATATAAGATATGGAATGGGAAGATGCTTGATCTTAAGATTGTTAAGATTTGGGGCTGCCCTACCCATGTTAAGAGACATAACCCTGACAAGTTGGAATTAAGAATGGAACAATGCAAGTTTGTGGGATACCCTAAGGAAACTTGTCGGTATTATTTCTATCACCTTGAGGACTAAAAGGTCTTTGTAGCCAAGAGAGCAGTGTTCCTTGAGAAGGAACACATTCTTGGTGGAGACAATGGGAGCATAATAGAATTTAGTGAGGTTGGAGAACCTAGCTCAAGCACCATTCCACAGCCAAAGTCTATTCAGATACCTAACACACAAGTTCCAACTTTACGTAGGTCTAATAGAGTATCTCATTCTCCTAAGAGATATCTGGGATATATCAAAAGAGAGGATGTTGAGGATATTGATCCTTAGACCTACAAGGAGGCTATTATGAGCATAGACTCCGGGAAATGGCAAGAAGCCATGGATTCAGAAATGGATTCCATGTACTCCAATAAGGTTTGGAACATAGTTAATGCACTCGAGGGTATTGTACCCATTGGTTGCAAGTGAATCTTCAAAAAGAAGATTGGAGTAGATGGAAAGGTAGAGACCTATAAAGCAAGGCTAGTGGCTAAGGGGTATCTATTGAATCTTGAATTTTGATGATAAGTCAATTGATGGTTATTTGATCTAATCCATTTTTGAGATAAGTGTGCAGGATTAACTATGATAGAGCTAATTACCGGAGTCAAGTTGTTGGATGTTCAAGAGTCCACTAGAAGTCCGAAGGATCATTGGAAGTGCTACCGGAGCCAACCGAGATGAAATCGGGGACTTACCGAAGGTTTCGGAAGTTCGTCGGAAAGATCGTCGGAGGTTCGCGGAGATCACCGAGAAGGTTCAGAAGGGTGCCAAAGACTCGTTGAACTCGCCATAGAATCCGGGAGCCTGCTGGGAGTCCGTCGGAAGGAATCCGAGGGAGTGTCGGAAGTCCGTCGGAAAATTGTCAGAAAGCTCTTCGGAAGATAACTTGATGGTGTTAGTTTAATTTGGCTTTAAAAGTTCATAGTTAGTACTTAATTAGGGTATAGACTAGGTGTTAATCCTATCTAGACCTGTATTGGTCCAATTGGGCATTTATTGGGCCGAAGGTTAAGCCCATATAGTTTCTGGCAAGGGTCGATGATAGCACCGTCGGACCCAGGCGGTAGAACCGCCTATTGACCGTAGGCCAGGCGGTAGCACCGCCGGACCCAGGCGGTAGCATCGCCTTAGGCAGGCGGTAGTACCACCTAACAGGTTATTACAACCACCTATGTCAAGCGGTAGTACTCCCAGTGCCAGGCGGTAGTACCGCCAGCACACTGACACACGCAAAGGTGTGTCAGGCGGTAGTACCGCCAGTGCCAGGCGGTAGTACTGCCTACAGTCCAAAATTTCGGATGAGACCCCTCTTTGAGCGGGATTTTTGAATCCCAAAAAGCTCTATAAATACCCCTTTACTTCTAGCTAGTTGAGGGACCTTTTGTAATGTTAGAATTGAGTCTAAGCTATAGCAAATTCCTACTTTCAATTGCTCTTGTGTTCACCTCCTTTCTTCTCCTTGTAAAAATTCTATAAAGTAAGTGAATCTCTGGTAAAAGGCTGTAAAGGGGTGTTTAGTCCTTCCCCTTCAAGAGATTTGGTAGTGAAAGTTGGGAGCCTCATTGGAGGAGGCTTCAAGAGTGGACGAGGTCATTTGACCGAACCACTATACATCGCTGCGTACATTTGCTGTGTGAGTGTTTGAATTTCTGTTTCGTAAATTTCTTAGCTGCAAAATTGATCAGAATTCTTCTCCCTGCTTCCAACTTTATTCACCTAAATTACTTCAAGTTAAAGTCTCTTTAGTTATATCAAGTTTCTATACGAATCTCCGGAATCGACTTTTAAAAGGTTAAGTTTTAATCCGTTGCACTAATTCACCCCCCCTCTTAGTGCCACTCTGAACCTGACAATTGGTATCAGAGTGAGGTTCACTCTCATATTTGGTTTAAAACCCAAGAGAGATGGCCTTTTCCGGCATGCAAGAGGGTCACTCCATTACTCGTCCACCTATGTTTAATGGGTCGGATTATACGTATTGGAAGACTCGTATGAGGATTTTTCTTATTTCTATGGATTTTGAGCTTTGGAATATCATTGAAAATGATTTTCAAAAATCTTCTCTTCTGATGAGTGAATGGAATGAGTCGGAGAAGAATGTGTTTGCTTTAAATGCCAAGGCTATGAATGCCTTATTTTGTGCACTAGACAAAAACGAATTTAATCGTGTATCAATTTGTGAATTGGCTTTTGATATTTGGCGAACTCTTGAGATCACTCATGAAGGCACTAGCCGAGTGAAAGAGTCCAAAATCAACATTCTTGTGCATTCTTACGAGCTTTTTCGAATGAAACCAAGTGAGTCCATTGGAGACATGTACACCCACTTTACGGATGTCATCAATGGACTCAAGGTACTTGGTAAAGATTTTTTTAATTTTGAATTAGTAACAAAAATTTTAAGATCCCTTCCGAAATGTTGGGATCCAAAGGTTACGACCATTCAAGAGGCCAAGGACCTTAAAACTTTTCCTATCGAAGAACTCATAGGGTCTTTAATGACCTATGAAATGACATGCCATGCTCATGATGAGCTAGAGAACCCCCTTCTAAAGAACAGGAAGGATATAGCATTAAGAACTCAAGAAGACCACTTGAAAGGAACATCAAGTGATGAGGACTTTGACGAGGACATTGCACTCTTAACTAGAAAATTTAAAAAATTCATTAAAAGAGGAAATTTTAAAAATGAATTCTAGAACAAACTTGAACCAAAAAAGGACCAAGTCATATGTTATGAATGCAAGAAGCCGGGGCACTTCAAAAATAAATGCCCCCAAGCCAAGAAGAAGCAACTCAAGAAGAAGAAGACATTGAAGGCTACATGGGATGACTCGAGTGATTTCGAAGATGAAGAAGCAAGCATCAAAGGGGAGGCCAACTTCGCTCTAATGGTTTTGGGAGAAGAGGTAAGTGATTTACTTAATGAAGATTTATCTTTCGATGAGCTTTTAATTGCTTTCCATGAATTATTTGATAAATGTAGAACTATTACAAAAAGCTTTAATTCTTTAAAAAAGGAACATGCTTTATTGCTAGATAAGTTTAAGAGTCTTGAGCATGATTCTCTCCCTCTACTCCCATGCTCTAAGTGTAATCACTTAGAAGTAATAAAAAAGGAGAACTTGCTACTCAAAGAGACCTTAAACAAGTTTAAGGTCGGTAGCAAGAGCTTAGATATGATCCTTGCTAACAAGGGACATGTCAGAAATAAATGTGGAATTGGATTCGTGAGTGGATTTCACCGAACTCAAACCACCTTCATTAAAGGGCCAACATTACATGTATCCTCTCATTTGAAATGTAATTTTTGTTGCAAATCTGGACATGCTGTTTACAAATGTCCATATAGGAAACTTAGCCCAAAAAAATTAGTATGGGTTCCTAAAGGATCAATTAGGAACTCATTGAATAATGATAAATTTAGTAGATCAGTTTTTGAGGCACCCAAGTCAAAATGGGTACCTAAAAACCATCCTTTCTTGTAGACAAAAACACCCACACAAGCTAGAGCAAGAGATGGTATCTTGATAGTGGATGTTCAAGGCACATGATCGGAGATCCATCTCAATTCTCTAAGCTCTCTAGCTAAGACGAAGGGTTTGTCACCTTCGGAGACAACAACAAGGGTAAAATCATTGGCAAGGGTACTATAGGTAACAAATCAACCTTTTCAATTGATAATGTGTTATTAGTAGATGGTTTAAAACATAATCTCTTGAGCATTAGTCAATTATGTGATAATGGTTATATTATAAGATTTGAATCTAATGCTTGCATCGTCGAAAAACCACACAACAATACATCTATAATTGCAATCAAGCAAAATAATGTCTACACTATTAATCTTGATGATCTTAGTAGTGAAATATGTTTTTCGGCTTTGAATGATGATGCTTGGCTTTGGCATAGAAGATTAGGTCATGCTAGCATGAAACTAATCTCTTAAATCATATCTAAAAACCTTGTAAGAGGCATTCCTAAGGTTAAATTCATTAAAGATAAAGTATGTGATGCTTGTCAACTAGGGAAACAAATCAAAACTAGCTTCAAGCCAAAAAATCAAATAAGTACCTCTAGACCATTACAATTGATCCATATGGATTTGTTTGGATCAATTGACACAACAAGCCTAGGAGGTAGCAAATATGCCTATGTGATTGTAGATGACTATAGTAGATTCACGTGGACCTATTTCTTAGCTCACAAAAGTGATTCTTTTAAATGTTTCTCTAAATTCTATAAACTTACTCAAAATGAAAAGGATTTCATGATTTCATCAATTCGAAGTGATCACGGTAGTGAATTCCAAAACCATGACTTCCAAAATTTTTGTGAATCAAATGGGTATAACCATAACTTCTCTACTCCAACAAATCCTCAACAAAATGGAGTAGTAGAAAGAAAGAATAGAAATTTATAAGAAATGGCAAGAACCATGTTAAATGAACATAGTTTACCCAAATATTTTTGGGCCGAAGCCGTTAATACGGCTTGCTATATCATGAATAAGGTTCTAATAAGACCATCTCTATCCAAGACTCCTTATGAATTATGGAATGACAAAAAACCTAATGTTTCTTACTTTAAAGTTTTTGGTTGCAAATGCTTTATTTTAAATGAAAAGGATGCTTTAGGAAAATTTAATGCTAAATCTGATGAAGGCATCTTTCTTGGCTACTTTCTGTTTCCAAAGCTTTTCATATTTTTAACAAAAGAACATTAGTTATAGAAGAGTCTATTCATGTAGTTTTTAATGAAATTTTTGAATTTAAGAAAAAAAATTTTGATGATGATTTTGGTTTTAATAATTTGAATTTAAATGAACCCTCTCAAAATAGCAACTTGGAAGCATCTTCTTCCGAATTCTCCTTACCTAAGGAATGGAAGTATGTAGATGCCCATCCCAAAGAGTTAATCATAGGAGACACATCGAAAGGGGTTCAAATGTGTTCTTCATTTAAAAATTTTTATGCTCATGCCGCTTTCTTTCTCAAATTGAGCCTAAAAGCATTGACGAAGCCTTGAAAGATAATTCTTAGGTTATCACAATGCAAGAGGAATTGAACCAATTTGAGAGAAATGAGGTATGGAAGCTTGTTCCTAAACCAAGTGACCATTTAGTTATCGGTACTAAATGGGTCTTTAGAAACAAGCAAGATGAATATGGTATCGTGGTTAGAAACGAGGCTAGATTAGTGGCCAAAGATTTCAACCAAGAAGAAGGTATCGATTACGAAGAAACCTTTGCTCCTGTGGCTAGATTAGAAGCCATTAGGATGCTCCTTGCCAATGCTAGTAGTAATAACTTTAAGCTTTTTCAAATGGATGTCAAAAGTGCCTTTTTGAATAGCTTTTTTTCTAAAGAAATTTATGTTGAACAACCACCCGGTTTTGAAAACTTTCTTCTTCTTAATCATGTGTTTAAATTAACTAAAGCTCTCTATGGATTGAAACAAGCCACTAGGGCTTGGTATGAGAGGCTTAGTTCTTTGTTAGTTTCAAATAATTTTACTAAAGGCAAAGTTGGTACTACATTGTTTATTAAATATTTTAAAAATAATTTTCTTATTGTTCAAATTTATGTTGATGATATTATTTTTGGTTCTTCGGATGAATCACAATGTGAATCATTTGCTAAGTGTATGAGTCATGAATTTGAAATGAGTCTAATGGGTGAGTTAAACTTCTTTTTAGGATTACAAATTAAACAACTTAGTAATGAAATATTTCTTAATCAAACCAAGTATACATTTGAACTGTTAAAACGATTTAACATAGATAGTTCTAAAGCCATCAACACTCCAATGAGTACTTCCACCAAGTTAGACTTGGATGAAAATAGAGAAAATTTTGATTAAAAAACATATAGGGGAATGATAGGTAGCTTACTCTATCTCACTACAACTAGACTTGATATCATGTTTAGTGTAGGTCTATGTGCAAGATTCCAAGCTAATCCTAAGTTATCTCACCTTAAAGTTGTTAAAAGAATCCTTAGGTATCTTAAAGGAACTCCTAATATAGGATTATGGTATCCAAAATCTGATAACCTTAATTTAAAGGCTTATGCAGATGCTGATTTTGGCGGATATAGAATCGATAGAAAAAGCACATCCGGAACATGCCAATTTCTAGGATATGCACTTGTTTCTTAGACATCCAAGAAACAAAATTCTATTGCACTATCTACGGTGGAAGCCGAATATATAGCTGCAAGTGCATGTTGTGCACAATTTGTTTGGATGAAAAACACTTTAGAAGATTATGAAATTAATTTAAAAAATATTCCAATAAAATATGATAACACAAGTGCTATTTGTCTAACCAAAAATCTCATTTAACACTCAAGAACTAAGCACATTGATATTAAGCATCACTTTATACGAGATCATGTCGCTAATAATGATGTAACTCTAGAATTTATTGATACAAAACACCAATTAGCGGACATTTTCTCAAAGCCCTTAAATGAAGAACAATTTGACTTCATTAGAAGAGAATTAGCCATGCTAAATTTGTGCTAATATTTAATAGTGCATGATTTCCAAAACGTTTAAACTTTGATTTTGATAGTTTCACCTTTATACTTTCAATGAAAATCATGTCTTTTAATGATGTATGTATAACTTCATACTATCTTCACCTTCTTTTAATTATATAAGCTTGACATATACATAAATTAATGTCATGGATTCTGCATAAAAATCAAGCTCTTAAATATTTATTCATGTGCTAATCAAGTTTTTATGATTTCATATATTCTTCCTTCATAAAAATAACAAGTTGAATCTAATCATGAATTTTCTTAGATATGGTTGATGATTGGCTTCAATGATGTATCCTTATACATATTTTGGAAAAAATTTGATGACTTGATAAATATCATACATTGTATTAAAAAATGACTTTATGACTCCTCTCACTTATGTCATATTTTTTTTATCAAGTTTCACCCTTTCATCAAGTTTATTCATCTCATTTTTGTTGATGACAAAGGGGGAGAAAAATGTGAAATTGATGACTTGTTGAATGTGGCCGTTATGAGTAAAATAATTTGATGACTTGATAAATATCATGCATTGTATTGAAAAATGACTTATATAGTGTAAATGAAATGAAAATTTTCTTATAAGATTTGTTATTGCAATTCAATTGCTCTTGCCATGCTTTGTGTCAAGAAAACAAGTTGCAATCCTTAAAAAGCATTGCAAATGAACCCATAAGTAATGCAATACATCACATTGCAATTGAATTTTATAGTTGAAAGATTCCTATAATATCATGTTTATCAAATGACATCTTTCGATTGATATGACAAGTTTTCATCTCATGACTTATCTGATATGGTGTCACGCTTTTTCAATCATGAGATCCTTATTGTAATCTCAAATTTTTGGTATATTTTGATGAAATGATAAATGTTTATCATCCTTCAACTTGAAATTAAATGTCATGCTTTGATTGTGCTTACAAATGAAACCTCATGCTGATTGAGCATGATGATAAGTTCAACGCAAGTAACTTATCGGTTTTGGTTGAATTCAAGAGAATGAATTCAAATGTTTTTACTTTCTCATTATATGGCATATAGATAGGGGGAGTTAAGAATAACTCCGTCATCAATTGATTGTCATCATCAAAAAGGGGGAGATTGTTGAATCTCGGATTTTGATGATGAAGTCAATTGATGGTTATTTGATCTAATCCATTTTTGAGATAAGTGTGCAGGATTAACTATGATAGAGCTAATTACTGAAGTCAAGTTGTTGAAAGTTCAAGAGTCCATTGGAAGTCCTAAGGATCATCGGAAGTGCTACCGGAGCCAACCGAGATGAAATCGGGGACTTGCCGAAGGTTTCGGAAGTTCACCGGAAAGATTGTCGGAGGTTCGCGGAAATCACCGAGAAGGTTCGGAAGGGTGCCAAAGACTCGTTGAACTCGCCATAGAATCTGGGAGCCTGTTGGGAGTCCGCCGGAAGGAATCCGAGGGAGTATCGAAAGTCCACCGGAAGATCGTCGGAAAGATCTTCGAAAGATAACTTGATGGTGTTGGTTTAATTTGGCTTTAAAAGTTCATAGTTAGCACTTAATTAGGGTATAGACTAGGTGTTAATCCTGTCTAGACTTGTATTGGGCCAATTGGGCCTTTATTGGGCTGTATTGGACTGAAGGTTAGTCACATACAGTTTCTGGCAAGGGTCGACGGTAGCACCGCCTGTTGACCGTAGGCCAGGTGGTAGCACCGCCCTAGGCAGGTGGTGGTACCGCCTAACAGGTGGTTGCAACCACCTGTGTCATGTAGTAGTATCGCTAGTGCCAGGCGGTAGTACGCCAGCACACTGACACACGCAAAGGTGTGTCAAGCGGTAGTACCACTAATGCCAGGCGATAGTACCGCCTACAGTCCAAAATTTTGGATGAGACCACTCTTTGAGCAGGATTTTTGAATCCCAAAAAGCTCTATAAATACCCCTTTACTTCTAGTTGGTTGAGGGATCCTTTGCAGTGTTAGAATTGAGTCTAAGCTATAGCAAATTCCTGCTTTCAATTGCTCAAGTGTTCACCTCCTTTCTTCTCCTTGTAAAAATTCTGTAAAGTGAGGGAACCTCTGGTAAAAGGCTGTAAAGGGGTGTTTGGTCCTTCCCCTTCAAGAGATTTGGTAGTGGAAGTTGGGAGCCTCATTGGAGGAGGCTTCAAGAGTGGACGTAGGTCATTTGACCGAACCACTATACATCGCTGCGTACATTTGCTGTGTGAGTGTTTGAATTTCTGTTTCGTAAATTTCTTAGCTGCAAAATTAATCAGAATTCTTCTCCCTACTTCCAACTTTGTTCACCTGAATTACTTCAAGTTAAAGTCTCTTTAGTTATATCAAGTTTCTATACGAACCTCCGGAGTTGACTTTTAAAATGTTAAGTTTTAATCCGCTGCAATAATTCACCCCCTCCCCCTCTTAGTGCCGCTCTGAACCTGATAGTATCGTCAAAGGCAAAGTGTTGACCATGACGAAACTTTCTCACCTGTAGCCATGCTAAAATCCATTCGAATTCTATTGGCTATTGCAGCACACTATGATAATGAGATCTGGCAGATGGATGTCAAAACCGCATTCCTCAATGGCTACTACGAGGAGGAGGTGTATATGATACAGCCTAAGGAATTCGTGTCCAGGAATAACCCAAATAAGGTTTGCAGGTTGCTTAAGTCCATTTATGGATTGAAGCAAGCTTCCCGAAGTTGGAACATAAGATTTGATGATGCGATCAGATCTTATGACTTCGTTAAGAACGAAGATGAGTCTTGTGTGTACAGCAAAGTAAGTGGGAGCACTATCACTTTTTTGGTATTATATATGGATGATATCCTGATCATTGGGAATGATGTAGGAATGCTCTCCACAGTAAAGACTTGGTTATCTAGGCACTTCTCCATGAAGGGCTTAGGGGAAGCATCCTACATATTGGGGATACGGATCTATAGAGATAGATCCAAGAGGATGCTTGGCTTGTCTCAGTTTAGTACATAGAAAATTCCAAGAGAGGTCTCATACCAATGAGACATGGAATATCACTTTCTAGGAGTATGTCCCCAAAGACTCCTAAAGAAAGGGCACACATGGATATGATACCATATGCATCAGTGATAGAATCTATCATGTATGCTATGCTATGTACCAGGCCTGATATAGCGCATGCTCTGAGTGTCACGAGCAGATATCAGGCAAATCCAGGCTCGAAGTACTAGAAAGCAGTAAAAAGTATCCTTAAGTACTTGAGAAGGACTAAGGATCTTTTACTGATATATGGAGGTAGTAGCCTCAAGGTTGAGGGCTACACGGACTCGAGCGTTTAGTCCGATGTCGTTTATAGCAAGTCTAATTCAGGGTATATGTTCACCCAGAATGGAGGAGCAGTATGCTAGAAGAGTTCCAAGTAAGACATTATTGCTGACTCAACCACAAAGGCAGAATACATTGCTACAACAGAGGCAGCAAAGGAGGGAGTCTGGATAAAGAAGTTTATCACAGATCTAGGAGTAGTCTCGAGTAGCGAGGAGTCGATTCTCTTATATTACGACAACTATGGGGTGATTACTCAAATAAGAGAACCCGGGTCTCATTAGAAGTGTTCTGAAGAGGTTCCAACTTATTAAAGAGATCGTAGCCCGAAGAGATGTAGTAGTGGAAAGAGTTCCATCCGAAGATAACATTGCAGATCCACTAACAAAGCTACTAACTCAGATTGTCTTTGAGCGTCACAGAGGTCTGATAGGGATCAGACATGTTGGTGATTGGCTTTAGGTCAAGTGGGAGATTGCTAGTTATATGTGCCCTGCAAGCCAATCACATGAGTGATGGCACTTACGACCTGATATGCACTTTTTCTCTTTATGTATTATTAGGTGTTTTATCACTTTATCTTGCGTGTTGCATATATTGTGATGTCCTTGGATCTGTACAATGGGAATCGGATTATGATGACATCACGATAATGAGACCGATTCACCTTTAAGCACAGACCCTAAATTATCCTAGTCATAGGTTACTTAAAAAGGATATCGAGATAATCGGATAGACTGGTGTGCTGTATACCCGTTCATATGATGGAGGTAGCTGGTCTCATAGCTACTCGTGTGGGGACACTAAGGGTACAGTGTAGGTGCTCATTGGAGAATGAGTTTACTGATTGATCCACCTACGAAATACTGGATGGTTATTGATACCTCACGTCAGACAACGATTCCGTAGTCCCAGTAGTGTATCTAGTCCTTAGACTTAAGACACCAAGGATGTCCTGTATGAGTACTCCACTCTTTGATACTAGACTTATAGGTTTGGAAAGTTCCAATTCTAGTACAACCAGTCATTGAGAGTGATAGCCAACCTTACGAGGGCTATTGAGTGTCAATAGAGGATCATCCGCTCTCGGTATCATGAGAGGAATATCCCATGTGTTCTTACTCGAACAAATCCTTGGCCAAGGTTATTCGGATTAAGAGAGAAAGAGTTCTCCGGAGAATCCGACAAGAGCAAGACTCGAGGAGAGACCGTATGGGCCTGACAGCACCATGCCCGGTATAGGGTCTTTGGGATATTAGATGGATGAGGGACTATAGATACATAGTAACTGAGGACTGATAGGTCCAAAGGATTGGATTCCCCTGTATCATCTAGGGGTCGCGGCGTAGTGGCCTGGTACGTCTGCAGTCGATGAGTTGGGTGAATTATTATAGAACTAATATTCACTAAGTCCTAAAGGAGTTCTCGACAAGTATGACTCACTGGGCCACTTGATATTAGGCCTTGAGGGTCACACACATATGGTAGGTGTTGACGAGTAGAGGTTCGGATATGAGATATTCGCTGAACCCCCTATCTTATTGGATATCCATTAAGTCCTTGAATTATTAGATCCTGAAATGAGATCCAATAATTGCTAATAAGAGATTATTGGGTAGAAACCCATTAATCTAAGAGGCTTGGGTAATTGGATGGAGATCCAATATCCAATAGGGCAAAAGATCCATTAGGGTTTTCAGGGGTCCTCTATAAATAATAGGGAACTAAAGCTCTATAGGCTGAGGGTTTCTTTTGGTAGCCACCTCCTGTTCTCCTCTCCCCAGAGAGGGAGGTGCATCGTCGCAATGCCTGCCATGTGGATACCGCTAGAGAGGAGGACACTTGACCTCCTTCATCCTCTTGCATAGATCTACTAGAATTCAGGGATATACGATCTCCCTAGGTATCTTCTTTTACACGTGCAGTTTTGCGGATTTGTTTTAGACACACCGATCTTCGCACGACGAGGGAAATTTTCTATAAAAAATCTAGGGTTTTGTTTTCTATTCTTTCGCTACGCATGTGATGTCGCTCCCTTAACGGATTTCCCAATAACAAGTGCAATTAGTCATATGATTGGCTTATAGGGCACATATAACTAGCAATCTCCCACTTGACCTAAAGCCAATCACCAACATGTCTGATCCCTATCAGACCTCTGTGATGCTCAAAGACAATCTGAGTCAGTGGCTTTGTCAGTGGATCTGCAATGTTATCTTCGGATAGAACTCTTTCCATTACTACATCTCTTCGGGCCACGATTTCTCTAATAAGTTGGAACCTCCTCAGAACACTTCTGATGAGACCCGGATTCCCTTATTTGAGTAATTATCCTGTATTTGTCGCAATATAAAGGAATCAACTTCTCACTGCTCGGGATGACTCCTAGATCTGTGATGAACTTCTTCATCCAGACTCCCTCCTTTGCTGCCTCTACCGCAGCAATGTATTCCGCCTTTGTGGTCGAGTCAGCAGTAGTGTCTTACTTGGAACTCTTCCAGCAACTACTCCTCTATTCAGGGTGAACATATACCCTGAATTAGACTTGCTATTATCGACATCGGATTGGAAGCTCGAGTCTGTGTAGCTTTCAACCTTAAGGCTACTACCTCCATATGCCAGTAAAAGATCCTTAGTTCTTCTCAAGTACTTAAGGATATATTTTACTACTTTCCAATGCTCCAAGCCTGGATCTGCCTGATATCTACTCGTGACACTCAGAGCATGCGCTATATCAGGCCTGGTACATAGCATAGCATAAATGATAGATCCTATCGTTGATACATATAACATCATATCCATGTGTGCCCTTTCTTCAGGAGTCTTTGGGGATATACTCCTATAAAGTGATATTTCATGTCTTATTGGTATAAGACCTCTCTTGAAATTTTTCATACCAAACCTTTTGACAATGGTGTCTATGTACCTGGATTGGGACAAGCCAAGCATCCTCTTGGATCTATCTCTATAGATCTGTATCCCCAATATGTAGGATGCTTCCCCTAAGTCCTTTATGGAGAAGTGCCTAGATAACTAAGTCTTTACTATGGAGAGCATTCCTACATCATTCCCAATGATCAGGATGTCATCCACATATAATACCAAAAAGGTGATAGTGCTCCCACTTACTTTCATGTATACAAGGTTCATCTTCGTTCTTAACGAAGTTAAAAGATCTAATCGCATTATCAAATCTTATGTTCCAACTTCGGAAAGCTTGCTCTAATCCATAAATGGACTTTAGCAACCTGTATACCTTTTTTGGTTTATTCCTGGATATGAATCCCTTAGGCTATATCATATACACCTCCTCCTCGAGGTTACCATTGAGGAATGTGGTTTTGACGTCCATCTGCCAGATCTCATAATCATAGTGTGCTGCAATAGCCAATAGAATTCGAATGGATTTTAGCATAGCTACAGGTGAGAAAGTTTCGTCATAGTCAACACCTTGCCTTTGATGATACCCCTTAGCCACTAGCCTTGCTTTATAGGTCTCTACCTTTCCATCTACTCCAATCTTCTTTTTAAAGATCCACTTGCAACCAATGGGTACAATACCCTTGGGTGCATCAACTAGGTTCCAAACCTTGTTGGAGTACATGGAATCCATTTCTTGAAAGGATCTAAAAGGCACTAAGAGGGGGGGTGAATTAGTGCAGCGGATTAATAATCGTACTCTTGAAACCGATTTTGCAAAAACACAAGTTCATAGGAAGATTTCGATTTGGCGAAAGAGAACTTGAAAGTAATTGCTTACGTAAAGGAAATAACTATGAACTAAACAACTTGCAGCCAAGTAATAAAATGATTCAAGAATGTAAACACTCACACATTCATGGACACAATGATGTATAGTGGTTCGGTCAAATGACCTACATCCACTCTTGAAGCCTTTACGATGAGGCTCCTCTCTTCCACTAGCAAATCCTTTGAAGGGGAAGGACCAAATACCCCTTTTACAGCCCTTTACAAGAAGTTCACACTTGTACAAGATTTCTCAAGAAAAGAAGAAGGTGAACACTTAGCAAGAACAAGACTTTTCAACACTCTACAAAAGCTCAAGACTTAAGAATTTTTGCTCAAAAGGGTGCCCTTTCAGCTGAGAAAGGGGGGGGGGGTATTTATAGATCCAAAGTGGTATTTATAGATCCAAAGTGGATTCAGCTGAGAAAGGGTGCCCTTACAAGAAGTTCACACTTGTACAAGATTTCTCAAGAAAAGAAGAAGGTGAACACTTAGCAAGAACAAGACTTTTCAACACTCTACAAAAGCTCAAGACTTAAGAATCTTGCACATAGCCCTACACTGAACATGATGTCAGGTCTGGTTGCAGTGAGATAAAGCAGGCTACCTATCATGCCCCTATAAGTTTTTTGATCAAAACTTTCTCCATTTTCATCCATATCTAATTTAACTGAGGTGCTCATAGGAGTGCTAATATCTTTTGATCCATCCATGTTAAAACGTTTTAACAATTCCAATGTGTATTTTGATTGATTTAGAAATATACCATCACTTAGTTGCTTGATTTGTAGTCCTAAAAGAAATTTAGTTCTCCCATTAGGCTCATCTCAAATTCATCACTCATATCCTTAGCAAATAATTCACATAGTGATTTATTACAAGACCCAAAAATAATATCATCAACATAAATTTGAACAATAAGAAAATTGTTTTCAAAATGTTTAATAAACAATGTAGTATCAACCTTGCCTTTAGTGAAATTATTTGAAATTAAAAAAGCTCATACCAAGCCCTAGGGGCTTGTTTTAGACCATATAGAGCCTTAGTTAGCTTAAACACGTGGTTAGGAAATAGAGAGTTTTCAAATCCGGGTGGTTGTTCGACATACACTTCTTCGGAAATAAAACCATTTAAGAATGCACTTTTGACATCCATTTGAAATAATTTGAAATCTTTACTACTAGCATAGGCAAGGAGCATCCTAATGGCTTCCAATCTTGCCACCAGAGTGAAGGTCTCTTCATAATCGATACCTTCTTCTTGGTTGAAACCTTTGGCCACTAGTCTAGCCTTGTTTCTAACCACGATACCGTATTCATCTTGCTTGTTTCTAAAGACCCACTTAGTACCAATAACTAAGTGGTCATTAGGTCTAGGAACAAGCTTCCATACTGTTAGGATCTAAAAGGCACTAAGACGGGGTGAATTAGTGCAGCGGATAAATCGATGGATTTTTCAGTAATTTAAAACAAGCTTCGGAAACTTCGTACGATGAAAACAACGTTTCGTTTGAAACCGATTTTTGCATTCTAACTTTAAAGCATGCGTACAAAGATAAAAATGAAGTGGAGCAAGTAAAGTAAAGGCTTGCAGCAAAGTAAAATAGAAATTTAAACACTCACACAATCAAGACGCAGCGATGTATAGTGGTTCGGTCAAAGTGACCTACATCCACTTCCGAAGCCTTCTCCGATGAGGCTTCCTTCTTCCACTATCAAATCCTTTGAAGGGGAAGGATCAAATACCCCTTTTACAACCCTTTACAAGATGTTCACACTTGTACAAGATTTCTCAAGAAAAGAAGAAGGTGAACACTTAGCAAGAACAAGACTTTTCAACACTCTACAAAAGCTCAAGACTTAAGAATTTTGCTCAAAAGGGTGCTCTTTCAGCTGAGAAAGGGGGGGGGGGTATTTATAGATCCAAAGTGGATTCAAAATTGGGCTCCAAATTTGAAATCAATTTGGAGGGGCAGGGCGGATCGACGATAGGCGCACACCGCTCATCCAGTACGTTGGATCGAAGCGGTGCCACCGCTTCGTGCGGTTCCACCGCTAGGTAGGCTGTGGGTGGTGCTACCGCCTGCATGCGGTTCAACCGCCTGCCTATTGTGCTGGGCGGTGCCACCACTCACCATGCGGTGCCATCGCCTCACCGGGCGGTTCAACCGCCTGCCCCATTCGGACAAAGTCGAATGGTCCCTGTTTAAGTCTCAACTTGGCTCAGTAGAGGCCCGATTGGCCCCCATTGAATTTAGGCAGGATTTTTTCCTAAATCCTTGCTCTACTCATGTGCAAACTACGAACCTAAAACATAACTCAACGTGATTTGATCCGACACTCTTCAAGTCAACTTCCGGCGAGCTTTACGGTGAGATTCCCGTAGCCTTCCGATGCTTCCTGATTGCTTCTGGGCTCCCAAAGATACTCCGGATTGTATGGCGAGCTCAACGAAGTCTTCGCTTGCTTCCGAATCTTCCCGGTGATTACCGCGAACCTTCGACGATCTTTGAGATGAACTTCCGAAAACTTCGGCAAGTCCGTGATTCGATCTTGGATGGTTCCGGCAACACTTCCGAAAAATCTCTCGGACTTCCGATTAACTCTTGAACCCCCGATAGACTTGACCTCGGTAAATCACTTTATGTTTTCTTCCCATCGTAGTTATTCCTGCACACTTATCTCGACAAAGTAGATTAGAACAAATATTTCAACAATTGACTTCATCATCAAAATTCGAGATTCAACAATCTCCCCCTTTTTGATGATGACAATCAATCAGTGATGGAGTTACTCTTAACTCCCCATATCTATATGCCATAAAGAAAGAATTGCTTGAATTCAATTTTTGAATTCAACACAATAAATTTAACTTCATGATGACAAAGTTGATGTTGGACAATAAGATGTCAAATAGGTATCAAAGATATCAATGAAGTATACATAATTAAAAACATGATATCAAGAACCTAAATAAGCATTTTAACTTGCAATAACTTGTAAAGCATGGAAAATGCATATAACTTGTCAACATATGGCAATACACATATTATTTCTCTCCCTTTGTCATCAACAAAAAGGAAACGAGGGATTCAAATATAATAATAAAGGATGGCCGAAAAATATCACAAATGTGGAAGAGAAAATCAATTAGAAAGCTGAAAATCATGTCATAGTGGCCAAGAAGATACAACATATATGTCAAGATGTAATGAAGATAATACAACATATATGTCATCATACAACACAAGTTTGCATCGTTCAAAAGAAAATACAGCAAGCTTACTCCTCGAGGAATGCCAAGATGCCTATACATGTGATCGATCTTTAGGTTCATCTTCCGCATTTCCTTCAAAATTTCAATTTGCTGTAGTTTTACTTCATTTAACTCTCTCATGATCGGATCGTCGAAGATGGAGCGTAAAATGTCACCGATGTAGCTGCAACAAAAGGATCGGGAGGAAGAGATTCATTTCCCTAAGGACTGGTGTTTCGTGATGGCTCATCGGGTAGGGAAGGTATATCACATCTCCTAGGTTGTCTAACCCCTATTCCATGCTCGAAGGTACACCTAAGTCGCCTAAGTAGTTAACGTCAATGATATTAAATCTGTCCACTTGTATTGCTTCTTCATTTAGTGGAATGCAAATATTATAGGCATGCAATAGTTTAGTTATTAAACCTCCATATGGTAACATTGATCCTTTAGAAAGGACCTCTATCATGTGTTGCCGAATTAGGTAACCAAAACAAAAATGTTGTCGGGTCATGATCCAATATAAGGTACCTAACTCAATGAAACTGATCTCATCATGATGAAACTGTTTAGGAATGACAATGCTTATAAGAATGTGATGCAAAATCTTAGAGTTAAAAGATAGTAAATGTTCACAACTCTTGGGGATTATACCTAAATTTGGGTTTGCAAACACAGCTTTCTAAAGCTTCAGAGTGGGTGGCACCAATCGTGTCCATATCCCATTTTCCTCTAAAATAACATCCTAGTTCTTTTCAACAATTCCAATTAATGAGCATATAGTATTATCACATATTTGGATCTCATTACATAGAAGATAAGTTGACAAGCCATCATTCACATTAAATTAGCATAGAATAATTTAACGGCGTGATAAATAGGTTCAATAATTTACAAAATGGGTAAGGCCTCTAAGTCTGCAAACCACATGATAGGTTCTAGGTTCCCTAATTGATTCAAATCAACATATTTTCCTTTATGAATGGGTCTAGAACCAAGTTCAGAAAATCTAAGGGAAGCTTCTTGTGATCTAAACAAGGATTGGTCAAATGAATCTACCTCCATCCTTTTTCCTTTGTCTCTTGATGTTCTTCTAGGAGCCATTTCTATCTAGGATTGATCAATAATCAATTGAAGAAAGGAATTAATTTAGACAAGAAAAGGAAAGAGAAATAATTCTATTTTTACCTTAGATTGTTCTTTTGAGATGTAGGAAGCTTAAATCAAAGTAAGATCTCCTTCTTAGGCTTCTAGAGGGAAGAAATGATACCAAAATGATGCTTGGGAGAGTTTAGAGGTGTAGAGAGGTGAGGAAGAGTGTTCGGTGGTTCACTCTTTGCTGGCCCTAACTCACCCCGTATAACAGGTGTTCGCACAATATCGCCTCAAAGAAGGGTTCCCACCGCTCGACCGACTACTTCAGCACAGGCATACCGCGCAGAGTGTAACCAGATTTCATTTTTTTTTTTTTTTTATTTAAAAAATGGTCTTAGAGATGGGATGAAGTCAAAAAGAATCAGAATGTGTGGAATCAAATCCAAAAAACCATAATTAGAATGTGTGGAATCAAATTGATGAAAACCATAATGTGTAGAATGTGTGGAATTAAATCGATGAAAACCATAATTTCAAGGAAAGATATCATCAAATAGAGCTTACTCATTTGGACAGTTCAACATGCCTAATTCCCTTTTAATAAAATCAAATTGTTCCTCATTTAAAGGTTTCATAAAAATGTCCACTAATTGATGATTTGTATCAATAAATTCAAGGGTGACATCTCTACTACTTACATGATCACGTATAAAATGATGCCTAATGTCAATGTGCTTAGTTCGAGAGTGTTGAATCGGATTTTTAGTTAGACAAATAGCACTCGTGTTATCACATTTTATAGGAATGTTTTTTAAGTAGATTCCATAGTCTTCTAGTGTATTTTTCATCCAGATAACCTATGCACAGCATGCACTTGCAGCTATGTATTCAGCTTCTGTTGGAGATAGTGCAACCGAATTTTGTTTCTTGGAAGTCTAAGAAACAAGTGCATGTCCTAGAAATTGGCATGTTCCGATGTGCTTTTTCTATCTAATTTACATCCACCAAAGTCCGTGATCGATAAGCTTTCAAATCAAAATTGTCGATCTTGGATACCATAATCCAAGATTAGGGTCCTTTAAGGTATCTAAGAATCCTCTTGACAGCTTTCAAGTGAGATAGCTTAGGATTAGCTTGGAATCTTGCACATAGCCCTACACCTAACATGATGTCGTGTCAGTTGCAGTGAGATAAAGCAGGCTACCTATCATGCCCCTATAAGTTTTTTGATCAAAACTTTCTCCATTTTCATCCATATCTAATTTAACGGAGGTGCTCATAGGAGTGCTAATATCTTTTGATCCATCCATGTTAAATCGTTTTAACAATTCCAATGTGTATTTTGATTGATTTAGAAATATACCATCACTTAGTTGCTTGATTTGTAGTCCTAAAAAGAAATTTAGTTCTCCCATTAGGCTCATCTCAAATTCATCACTCATATCCTTAGCAAATAATTCACATAGTGATTTATTTCAAGAACCAAAAATAATATCATCAACATAAATTTGAACAATAAGAAAATTGTTTTCAAAATGTTTAATAAACAATGTAGTATCAACCTTGCCTTTAGTGAAATCATTTGAAATTAAAAAAGAACTAAGCCTCTCAACCAAGCCCTAGGGGCTTGTTTTAGACCATATAGAGCCTTAGTTAGCTTAAACACGTGGTTAGGAAATAGAGAGTTTTCAAATCCGGGTGGTTGTTCGACAGACACTTCTTCGAAAATAAAACCATTTAAGAATGCACTTTTGACATCCATTTGAAATAATTTGAAATCTTTACTACTAGCATAGGCAAGGAGAATCCTAATGGCTTCCAATCTTACCACCGAAGTGAAGGTCTCTTCATTAATCGATACCTTCTTCTTGGTTGAAACCTTTGGCCACTAGTCTAGCCTTGTTTCTAACCACGATACCGTATTCATCTTGCTTGTTTCTAAAGACCCACTTAGTACCAATAACTAAGTGGTCATTAGGTCTAGGAACAAGCTTCCATACCTCATTCCTCTCAAATTGATTCAATTCTTCTTGCATTGCGATAACCCATGAATCATCTTTCAGGGCATCAATAATGCATTTTGGTTCAACTTGAGAAAGAAAAGCGGCATGGGTACAAAAATTTTTGAAAGAAGAGCGAGTTTGAACCCCTTTCGATGCATCTCCTATAATTAACTCCTTGGGATGAGCATCTACATACTTCCATTCATTGGGTAAGGAAGTTTGGGAAGAAGATGCATCCAAGTTGTCATTTTGAGGAGAGAGTTCATTCAAATTCAAATTATCAAGACCAAAATCATCATCAAAATCTTTCTTCTTAAATTCAGAAATTTCATTAAAAACCACATGAATAGATTCTTCTATAAGTAAGGTTCTTTTGTTGAAAACACGAAAAGCCTTAGAAATCGAAGAATAACCAAGAAATATGCCTTCATTGGATTTTGCATCGAATTTTCCTAAGGCATCCTTTTCATTTAAAATAAAGCATTTACAACCAAAAACTTTAAAATAAGAAACATTGGGTTTTTATCATTCCATAATTCATATGGAGTTTTAGATAGGGATGGTCTCACTAGAATCATTCACGGCTCGCCCAAAAATATTTTGGTAAATTATATTCATTTAACATGGTTCTAGCCATTTCTTGCAAACTTCTATTTTTCCTTTCCACTACTCCATTTTGTTGTGGATTTCTTGAGTAGAGAAGTTGTGATTGTATCCGTTTATTTCACAAAAATTTTGGAAGTCATGATTTTGAAATTCACCTCCATGATCACTTCGAATTAATGAAATCATAAAGCCTTTTTCATTTTGAGTGAGTTTACAAAATTTAGAGAAACATTTGAAACAATCACTTTTATGAGCCAAGAAATAGGTCCAAGTGTATCTACTATAGTCATCCACAATTACAAAGGCATATTTGCTACCTCCTAGGTTTGTTATGTCAATTGGTCCAAATAAGTCCAAATGGATAAATTGCAATGGTCTAGTGGTGCTAATTTAATTTTTTGATTTGAAACTAGTCTTTATTTGTTTTCCTAGTTGACATGCATCACATACCTTATCTTTAACAAATTTCATGTTTGGGATACCTCTTACTAAATCTCTAGATGAAATCTTAGAGATTAGTTTCATGCTTGCATGGCCTAGTCTCCTATGCCAAAGCCAAGCATCATCATTCAAAACCGAAAAGCACATTTAATTACTTAATTTATCAATATTTATGGTGTAGACATTGTTTTGTTTTAAAGCAATCATGGATATGTTGTTGTTGGGTTTTTCAATAATGCAAACATTAGATTCAAATCTAACAATATAAACTTTATCACATAGTTGACTAATACTTAAAAGATTATGTTTTAAACCATCAACTAGTAACACATCATCAATTGAAAAACTCGATTTGTTACCTATGGTTCCCTTGCCAATGATTTTACCCTTGTTGTTGTCTCCGAAGGTGACATATCCTTCTTCTTTGCTAGAGAGCATAGAGAAATGAGATGGATCTCCGGTCATGTGCCTTGAGCATCCACTATCAAGATACCATTTCTTGCTCCTAGCTTGTGAGTTTGTCTACAAAAGAGGATGATTTTTAGATACCCATTTGATTTTGGGTGCCTTACAAAATGATCTACTTACTTTGTAATTTATCATTGAATTGTTTATGGTTCCTTTAGGAACCCATATCAATTTTTGTGGATTAATTTTTTTGAATGGACATTTGTAGGCAACATGTCCCGTTTTGCCACAAAAATTACATTCTTGAAGTGTCCCGGCTTCTTGCATTCGTAGCAAATGACTTGGTCCTTTTTGTGTTCAAATTTGCTTTTTGTGTCATTTTTAAATTTATTCTTTCTTATAAATTTCTTAAACTTTCGAGTTAGAAGTGCAATGTCATTGTCACTGTCCTCATCACTTGATGTTCCTTTCAAGTGGTCTTCTTGTGTTCTAAGTGTCATATCCTTCCTATTCTTTGGAAGGGGGTTCTCAAGCTCTTCATGAGCATGGCACGTCATCTCGTAAGTCATTAGAGATCCAATAAGTTCTTCAAGCGGAAATACTTTAAGATCCTTGGCCTCTTGAATGGCCATGACCTTTGGATCCCAACACTTTGGAAGGGATCTTAAAATTTTAGTTACCAATTCAAAATTAGAAAACCTTTACCAAGAGCTTTAAGTCCATTGATGACATCCGTAAAGCGGGTGTACATGTCTCCAATGGACTCATTTGGTTTCATACGAAAAAGTTCATAAGAATGCACAAGAATGTTGATTTTGGACTCTTTCACTCGGCTAATGCCTTCATGAGTGATTTCAAGAGTGCGCCAAATATCAAATGCCGATTCACAAATAGAAACCCGATTAAACTCATTCTTATCAAGCGCACAAAATAAGGCATTCATAGCCTTTGCATTGAGACCAAAATTCTTCCTCTCCGACTCATTCCATTCACTCATCGGAAGAGAAGATTTTGCAAAGCCATTTTCAACAATGTTCCAAAGTTCGAAGTCCATGGAAATGAGAAAATCCTCATACGAGTCTTCCAATACGTATAATCCGACCCATTAAACATAGGCGACGAGTAATGGAGAGACCTCTTGCATACCGGAGTAGGCCATCTCTCTTGGGTTTTAAACCAATATGAGAGCAAACCTTGCTCGACACCAATTGAAAGGATCTAAATGCCACTAAGAGGGGGGGGGGGAGAATTAGTGCAGCGGATTAAAAATCGTGTACTCTTGAAACCGATTTTGCAAAAACACAAGTTCAGAGGAAAATTTCGATTTGGCGAAAGAGAACTTGAAAGTAATTGCTTACGTAAAGGAAATAACTATGAACTAAACAACTTGCAGCCAAGTAATAAAATAATTCAAGAATGTAAACACTCACACATTCATGGACACAATGATGTATAGTGGTTCGATCAAATGACCTACATCCACTCTTGAAGCCTTTACAATGAGGCTCCTCTCTTCCACTAGCAAATCCTTTGAAGGGGAAGGACCAAATACCCCTTTTACAGCCCTTTACAAGAAGTTCACACTTATACAAGATTTCTCAAGAAAAGAAGAAGGTGAACACTTAGTAAGAACAAGACTTTTCAACACTCTACAAAAGCTCAAGACTTAAGAATTTTTGCTCAAAGGGTGCCCTTTCACCGAGAAAGGGGGTATTTATAGATCCAAAGTGGATTCAAAATTGGGCTCCAAATTTGAAATCAATTTGGAGTTTGGTCGAGGCGCGTTTACCGTCATTGCCTGGCGGCGGCGCCTCGTGTCATCGCTCGTTGATCGACGATAGCGGTGCCACCGCCGAGCGGTGCTACCGCTCGTTGATCAGCGGTGCCACCCGTGCCGGGCGGTTCAACCGCCTGCCCCATTCGGACAAAGTCGAATGGGCCCTGTTTAAGTCCCAACTTGGCTCATTAGAGGCCCGGTTAGCTCCCACTGAATTTAGGCAGGATTTTTTCTTAAATCCTTGCTCTACTCATGTGCAAACTATGAACCTAAAACATAACTCAACGTGATTTGATCCGACACTATTCAAGTCAACTTCCAGCGAGCTTTACGACGAGATTCCGGTAGCCTTCCGATGCTTCCCTCGGATTGCTTCGTGGGCTCAAAGATACTCGGATTGTATAGCGAGCTCAACGAGTCTTCGGCTTGCTTCCGAATCTTCCCGGTGAGTTCCACGAACCTTCGACGATCTTTGAGATGAACTTCCAAAAACTTCGACAAGTCCCTGATTCGATCTTGGATGGTTCCGGCAACACTTCCGAAAATCTCTCGGACTTTCGATGAACTCTTGAACCCCCGACGGACTTGACCTCGGTAAATCACTTTATGTTTTCTTCCCATCGTAGTTATTCCTGCACACTTATCTCGACAAAGTAGTTTATAACAAATATTTCACCAATTGACTTCATCATCAAAATTCGAGATTCAACATTTCTGAATTCATGGCTTCTTGTCATTTCCCAGAGTCTATGCTCATAATAGCCTCCTCGTAGGTCTGAGTATCAATATCCTCAATATCCTCTCTTTTGATAAGTTCCACATATCTATTAGGAGGATGATATACTCTATCGGACCTACGTAAAGTTGGAACTTGTGTGTTAGGTATCTGAACAGATTCTGGAATGGTGCTTAAGCTTGGTTCTCTAACCTCGCTCATCTCTATCATGCTCCCACTGTCTTCACCAAGAATGTGTTCCTTCTCAAGGAACACTGCTCTCTTGGCTACAAAGACCTTTTGGTCCTCAGGGTGATAGAAATAATACCCACAAGTTTCCTTGGGGTATCCCACAAACTTGCACCATTCCGTTCTGGATTCCAACTTGTCAGGGTTGTGTCTCTTAACGTGGGCAGGGTAGCCCCAAATCTTATCAACTTTAAGATTGGGTTTCTTCCCATTCCATATCTCATATGGAGTAGACATCACTGATTTAGTTGGAATTCTGTTCAGAAGGTAAGCTGCGGTCTCTAAGGTATATCCCCAGAATGAGATGGGATACCCCTATCTCATGCATCTAATGCAATAATAGAAGGAACATAATAGCATGCATCTAATGCAATAATAGCTCCACCAAGCAGATGTAAAGTGACCTTGCCAATAGCCACTACAGCAACCTTTACTCCATTGCCCATCTTAAGGTCTATCTCACCTCCGTTCAATCTCCTAAGTCCTGCCAGAACCTACAACGACTTGCAGATATGATAAGCACTCCTGGTATCCAATACCCATGTGTTATCATAAGGTTCCGACAAATGGAGACTGATCATGAATGTACCTGAAGCTTCTGCAAGCTTCTGTTTCGCCCTCTTTGCAAGGTACTCTTTGTAGTTCCTCTTCCAGTGTTCATCTTTGCTGTAGTGGAAGCACTGGCCTTTGCCCTTTGTTAGGTCTTTCTTGGCAACCTTTGTCTTACCCATTTTGCTCTTGCCCTTACCCTTCTTAAGGGTCTTCTCAGCCTACCTTTTCTTTTTTGTCTAACCAGTGTAGAGAACTGGTTTCTCTTTCTTGATGGTGCTCTCTACTTCTCTCAACATATTGAGTAGCTCTAGGAGGGTCACCTCAAGTTTGTTCATATTAAATTTCATTATGAACTGATAAAAGGAATCTGGTAAGGACTGAAACACAAGATCCATACACAGGTTATCCTCTGCATCTCCATAAACTATTTGAGGAACAGGGAAGAAATCAGCGATATGAGATATCAAAGAGTCTTTTTCCATACTAGGATGACTGAGGGGATACTAGTTTAGAACCATGTCCTTAAGATGATTTAATGGATGAAGATACAGGAGTATGGAATTAGCATCCATATTTTCATGCTATCTTTGTAACTCAGTAGTCATAGAGGCCAACATATAACACTGAGCAAGAGTGGAATCATCTAAGTACTTCACATAACGAGCAATTTCATTCTCGCTTGCCCCTTCATCGGGCGTAGGGATCACTGTATCAAGGACATACGTGATTTTCTCCGTCATGAGAACGATTCTCAGATTGCAAAGCCAATCTGTATAATTTGGACCAGTGAGACGGTTGGCATCAAGTATGCCACGTAAAGGATTTGAAAGCGATATTTTTCTGAAATAAAAGATATAGTAGAAATAAATAACATGCAGACTTCGTAGAAATTTAAACAATTAAGATAACCACTTCTATCTTAATGAATTCCCACTAATTTTTCGCGAGACACACAACACTCTTCGGTATCTGAATCGGAGACCCCCAACGGATCTCTAGTGGGGATTAGGATCCAATCGGTATCTTAACGTAACCTTAAGGGACTTGACCAATCACGTTAAGCTTGTAAAGGTCGGCAACTCTTGCCAATCACAACTCCTTGTGATTCCCGTCCTGTTCGGCCTCCGAACTACCATGGCCTTAAGGGACTCGACCAACCATGATATTCAGTTAAGTCATCACCATCGTTACCAGATGAGTCTGATTTGGTGATATACTCTTGAGGGACTCGACCAAGCATATAATGTCCTCAGGTCACCAATGACATCTCTATGTCATAGATAAGATTGCGAAACATGATATAGGTGAGTCTCGAGGGACTCGACCAACTCAACCTTGTTAGGGCCCTAGCAGGGTTGGGTCCTACTCAACCATATAGCATCTAATAAAAACCCTGTGAGAGTGTAATAAACCCCACCTAGCCATCTCTATCCTATAAATAAGAGAGGCTAGGGTTTATATTTGGGTCTTTGGGCTTCTTAACCGTCGCCCCCCTTGTTACTGGGTTGGCCCGCTAAGGTTGAGGGCAAATTGGAAAGTTCACTTAGGAAGCAACCCCTAGGGCTAGGGTTTGGAGCTCTATATTGTTAGGTTCGGAGCGGCACTAAGAGGGGGGGGGGGTGAATTAGTGCAGCAGATTAAAATGAATAAAGCTTGAAAATGATTCCGGATATTTGCTTAAGAACTTGATTCACTAAAAGAGACTTTAACTTAAAAACATTCAGGTAAATGAAAGTTGAAATAGGGAGAAGAAATCCAATCAGTTTGCAGCTTAAGAAATTTACGATGCAGAATTTTAAGTACTCACATAGCAAGTGAACGCAGCGATGTATAGTGGTTCGGTCAAATGACCTACGTCCACTCTTAAAGCCTCCTCCAATGAGGCCCCCAACTTCCACTAGCAAGTCTCTTGAAGGGGAAGGACCAAACACCCCTTTACAGCCTTTTACAAGAGGTTCCCTCTCTTTACAGAATTTTTACAAGTAGAAGAAGGAGGTGAACACTTGAGCAATTGAGAGCAGGAATTTGCTATATCTTAGACTCAAATCTAACACTGCAAAAGGTCCTACTACCAGCTAGAAGTAAAGGGGTATTTATGGAGCTTTTTGGGATTCATGGGTACTGATTACTACACATGCGTGTGTACTACCAGCACAGGTGGTTGCAACCACTGTCGCAAGTACCATCGCTGCTGCTGATACCGCTGACACAAGTGGTTGCAACCACCTGTCAGGCGGTACCACCGCCTACCTGGGGCGGTACTACCGCCTGGGTTCGATCAACAGGCGGTGCTACCGTCTGGGTCCGGCGGTGCTACCACCGCTTGCGAAATCAGATGGGCCTTACCTTCGGCCCAATACAGCCCATTAAAGTCCCAATTAGCCTAATACCTGGGTTATTGGATTAACACCTAATCCAAATCCAAATTAATATGCTAACTACGAAATTAAAGACTTTTCTAAGCTATTATAAAATCCAATAAGTCAAGACTTCTTCCGACGAGCTTCCGGCGAACTTCCGGGAGGTCTTTCGACGAACCCTCGAAAACCATTCTGTGGACTCCCGGCAAGCTCCTGGACTTCACGATGATCTTGGAGGGTTCCTACGAGCTTCTTTGGAGAGCTCTGATCTTTCTTGGCAAGCTCCTTAAACTTCCGATGAACCTTCCGGCGAACTTTCGAAAACCCTTCGGCAAGCTCCCTACTCATTCTCGGCCAGTTCCGACAGCACTCCCAATGAATCTTCGGACTTCCGTCGAACTCTCGAACTTCCAACGATCCATCGCACTTGACTTTCGGCACTTTG
Source organism: Musa troglodytarum (assembly GCA_023547065.1). NCBI lineage: Eukaryota > Viridiplantae > Streptophyta > Magnoliopsida > Zingiberales > Musaceae > Musa > Musa troglodytarum. The sequence continues at coordinate 32,799,041 of CP097508.1, forward strand.
TTTCGCTTTACGTCTTCATCGTTATCGTAGTTAATCCTGCACACAAAAAAACAAACACTCTACTTCGATCTAGACAGTTATTATAACGCGAATCGACATTCTATTGCCCGGCACTTCATTGGCTTATCGGCGCTTCATCCATTTCTTCGGCACACCGTCCTCTCTTGAGATCCGTTGCCCTATCGGTGGTTAACCTCTGCAACCCCGATATCCTTGGTAGAACTTCGCTCTTCTTGGCCCGATGCCCGACGTCCGAAGCCTTTTACCGATTGTCCAATCTCCTGACGTGATTTCCTTCGGTGCAACATCAATTCCTCCAACGTCAACTGTCTAATTCTAATCGAGTAGACCTACGTAACTCAAAATATAATTAGACAAACAAAATATAATTAATTAGTTTCATCATCAAAATCCGAGATTCAATAATCTCCTTTTTGATGATGACAACTAATTGATGACTAACGGAGTTAACCTTAACTCCACAGAGTTCAACCCAAACTCCCCCTACCAATATGCCATTGATAGAACACTTGTATTATCCTAAATCCAAGCTACATGTATCACATGTTGAGAGAAAACATCAAACCATCATGCAAATATATAAAATACTCAATCAGCATTACATTGCATGAGCTCATCAATCTACACTTCTCCCCCTTTGTCATCAACAAAAAGGAGAAGTAGCATTTAGCTAGTTTTTTAAAAGATATGCAAGTTTTAAATCATACTAGCTAGATTTTTATTAACATTAAATCACAGTAAGTTTATCATCATATGCAAGATAGCACTTGTTGTGATGATGTTCATGATAATTCAACACTTGCTTCTTGTGCAAGTTTGCCCTTTGCTTTTCTTGAGATTGCAAGGTAGCAATTTCCTTTATGGCTAGCAAGATATCAAAAATGAATATTGACATTAATGCTTCAATCATCAAAATTTGAAGTCATGAATATGAATTAACCATTTAAAAAAAAATCAAGCAAGAAAGCAATAATGATACCAATTGTTAATAAGCAAGCAAGCAATAATGATAAGCAAGCTAGCTAGCTTTCTTTCAATTTTTGCAACCAAGTTTTTCTTTCGCAAGCTATCAGATTTTGTTTGCAATGAGCTAACAATTTTGTAAAATTTATAGCATTTTTAAACATGCAAGCTCACGAGTTAAAAAAAACTTTGTAATTTCTAGCTAGTAATGTTTGGCACTTTCTCTTGTGATATCCAAGCTAGCATGTTAACTCCCCCTTTGTCATTATCGAAAAGAAGAGAGGAATAATATTTCATTTAAATAATTTTGCATCAATCAATATTTCAATTTTTATATGATGCAAACAAGCCATAGATATAAAGAATTCATGAAAGATATCAATATAAGACAAGGATCGAGTCATGAATTCCAAAAGACATCTTAAGTTGTCAAAATCTTTTTAGAAAGATATTTCAAATTTAGAGATAGAAAAAATTTTCAAGATCATGCATTTTCTTTTTATGATTTATTTCAAATAAGCATGCCTTTGCCTTTAACAAGTTTCAACATTTAAAAACAAAAGGCAAATTTCATAAAATAATTTATCAAGCATGATTCCATAACTTTCAAGCATGATAACATCCTTTTAATATCGAGATGTTCATCATCAAGTAAGATTTCAAAAGATATGTTCAAGATTTTTGTTCGAAAGCCATGTATCATCATGCAAATTGGATATTATTATCAAAATCTTCCATTCGGAAATTTTACCTTGAACAATGTAGATTAATTATATGTAAGCATGCTCAAGCGCCCCCCCCCTTTTTTTTATAAAAGTTGTGTATCAAGTTTAAGACCGAAAAAGTGATCTCATCAAAGCCATCAAGAACAAATACATAAAGTGTAAAAGACATCATGATAGCACATTTTCCATTTTTATGCGATTGATCTTTCATAAAAATTTTCAAAATTTTCATATGAAGACCATCATCGTATAAATTTGAAATACAAGTTTTGTCATTAAACCCATCAAGATTAAATGTATCAAAATCTTTCATTCGAAAATTTTAATAAGAGTAACATAAATTGATTGCATGTGAGCATGTATCAACAATTCAAAGCAAAACGTAAGTTTCGTTATAAAAACCGTTAAGACCAAACACATCAAGAATAAAACATCATGATTAAAATATTTTTTAACTTTTGTGTTTTATTTTATGTGGTTGATCTTATATAAGCATGTTCAAAACTTTCATGTAAAAATGAAATCATTAATATGCTTGCTTTTATCTTTTACTCATATTTGGTGTGCAAGCATTATCTTGAAGCATGCTATTAATTTTTTGTGTCAAAAAATCATGCATCTTGTTTGAAATCAAAAGCAATGTAAGATCATGAAATGATCATACGTTTGGAGCATTTTCATTTATCAAGTAAGATTTCACATAAGCATGCCCAAAAACTTTTTGCATGAAAGGTATGTATCAAGTTTAAAGCCAAAAAGTGATAGGAAAATCATCAAGATTCATGGATTCATTATGAATATATTATTTCAAAATATGAAATTTCAAGTCATCAAGTATGATACAATCATTAAGCATGTTTTCATCATGCATCATCAAAATTATTTTAATTCTTTCTTTCATTTGTAATAACAAGATGATCAATGCTCAAATTTTTGCTAAAATCATGCATCATTTTATGAAAATGTGAAAAATAATTTTGTCATGAAAACCATCAAGTCCGAATATACATTATTCCAAAATGTAGGATTTTAATCTTCATCATTTCAATTCGTCATTAAGCATGATACAAAAATTTAAAGATCAAACATCATGTTTAAATATAAAACATCAAGATACACATGCATGGATTAATCTTAGGCAATATCACAAATCATGCAAGTATCATTCATAATTTTTACTTTTCAAAAATACTAGAAAGAAAAGCATAGTATAATTTTAAAATAATTTAAATTTCCAAAAATACAAGAAAAGCATGAAAAAAACTCCTACTAACTAAGTTAAGCATTCATGGAAAGTATTATGTAATTTCAAAATAATTCAAGGGAGTTAAGTTACTTACCTTATAATCGAAGCCCGTTAAAGCCCAATTCGTCGTTTCGTCATTTGATTCTTCTTTGCGCTTCTTCTTCATCTTTGGCCTCTTCCTCCATTCAAGTTCATTGTTCATTTTAGATTTTTGTTTAATGAACTTATTAAGATTCATTAAAAGTTCAATGTCATCTTCATTGTCCTCATCACTTGAGTCATCACTCAAGTGGCATTTCATAGTCCGAAGTGTCAAATCTTTCATGTTCTTTGGAAGGTGGTTCATGTGTTTATCGAGTTCATTGTGTTCCAAAAAAGCCATTTCATAGGTCATTAAAGACCCAATGAGTTCTTCAAGAGATAAGTCATATAATTTTTTTGCTTCTTGTATTGCCGTTACTTTTGGATCTCACTCTTTTAGAAGGGATCTTAAAATCTTGTTTACTAAATCAAAACTTGAAAAAGATTTATCAAGACTTTTCAAACTATTGACGATATCCGTGAAACAGGTGTACATATCGCCAATAGTTTAGCTTGGTGTCATTCGGAAGAGCTCAAAATCATGCAACAAGAGGTTTACTTTTGAGTCTTTAACTCTACTAGTACCCTCATGTGTGATTTCAAGAATTTGCCAAATGTCAAAAGCCGTTTCACACATAGAAATCCGATTAAACTCATTCTTGTCCAAAGCACAAAATAAGGCATTCATAGCCTTTGCGTTTAAAGAAAATGATTTCTTCTCTAAGTCCGACCATTCGTTCGTCGGTTTAGAGGGAAGTTGAAAGTCATTTTCGATGATGTTCCACAAATCTAAATTCATTGAAAGCATGAAAACTCTCATTCAAGTTTTCCAATAAGTGTAGTACGAACCGTTAAAGAACGGTGGACGAAAAACCGAAAAGCCCTCTTGAAAACCATTAAGAGCCATTTCTCACGGGTATAAATCCAAAAGAGAAAGAACGTGGCTCTGATACCAATTGTTAGGTTCGGAGTGGCACTAAGAGGGGGGGGGGGTGAATTAGTGCAATGGATTAAAATGAATAAAGCTTGAAAATGATTCCGGATATTTGCTTAAGAACTTGATTCACCGAAAGAGACTTTAACTTGAAAATATTCAGGTAAATGAAAGTTGAAGTAGGGAGAAGAAATCCAATCAGTTTGCAACTTAAGAAATTTACGATGCAGAATTTTAAGTATTCACACAGCAAGTGAACGCAGCGATGTATAGTGGTTCAGTCAAATGACCTACGTCCACTCTTGAAGCCTCCTCCAATGAGGCCCCCAACTTCCACTAGCAAGTCTCTTGAAGGGGAAGGACCAAACACCCCTTTACAGCCTTTTACAAGAGGTTCTCTCTCTTTACAGAATTTTTACAAGTAGAAGAAGGAGGTGAACACTTGAGCAATTGAGAGCAGGAATTTGCTATAGCTTAGACTCAAATCTAACATTGCAAAAGGTCCTACTACCAGCTAGAAGTAAAGGGGTATTTATAGAGCTTTTTGGGATTCAAAAATCCCGCTCAAAAAAAGGTCTCGTCCGAAATTTCGGACTGTAGGTGGTACTACAGCCTGGCACTAGCGGTACTACCGCCTGACACACCTTTGCATATGTTCGTGTCTTTGGCGGTACTACCGCTTACCTGCAAGATACTACCGCTTACGTGGTTGCAACCACATCAAGCGGTACCACCGCTGCACCGTGGTACTACCGCCTGGGTTCGGCCAACAAGCGGTGCTACCGCCTTGGTCCAGCGGTGCTACCGCCTTCCCTTGCCAGAAACTGTATGGGCCTTACCTTCGGCCCAATACAGCCCATTAAAGGCTCAATTGGCCTAATACCTGGGTTATTGGATTAACACCTAATCCAAACCCAAATTAATATGCTAACTACGAAATTAAAGACTTTTCTAAGCTATTACAAAATCCAATAATTCAAGACTTCTTCCAGCGAGCTTCCAGTGAACTTCCGGGGGGTCTTCCGATGAACCCTCGGAAACCATTCTACAGACTCCCGGCAAGCCCCTAGACTTCACAATGATCTTGGCAGGTTCCTACGAGCTTCTTTGGAGAGCTTCGATCTTTCTTGGCAAGCTCCGTGAACTTCCGACGAACTTCCGAAAACCCTTCAGCAAGCTCCCTACTCGTTCTCGGCCAGTTCCGACAGCACTCCCAATGAATCTTCGGACTTCCGTCGAACTCTCGAACTTCCAACGATCCATCGCACTTGACTTTCGGCACTTTGTTTCGCTTTACGTCTTCATCGTTATCGTAGTTAATCCTGCACACAAAAAAACAAATACTCTACTTCGATCTAGACAGTTATTATAACGCGAATCGACATTCTATTGCCTGGCACGTCATTGGCTTATCGGCGCTTCGTCCGTTTCTTCGGCACACCGTCCTCTCTTGTGATCCGTTGCCTAATCGGTGGTTGACCTCTGCAACCCTGATATCCTTGGCACAACTTTGCTCTTCTTGGCCCGATGCCCGATGTCCGAAGCCTTCTGCTGATTGTCCAATATCCTGACATGATTTCCTCCGGTGCAACATCAATTCCTCCAGCATCAACTGTCTAATTCTAATCGAGTAGACCTGCGTAACTCAAAACGCAGTTAGACAAACAAAATACAATCAATTAGTTTCATCATCAAAATTTGAAATTCAACATATATAAGCTTGTAGCCTCCACCTCTTTGGAATAAGAAAGATCAATCTAGAATTACAGCCACTAGGCTACTTGGAGGGTGGAACCCCTATAGCGTTCCAAGGGTTGATCACCCTCAAAGATGAATCTCCATAGAATTCCTTTGGGTTTCTATCATCTGGTATTAGAGCAGTGATCTTGATGCTTTTGCTGCCATCCCTGCCGCCCACCATCAACCAAGCAATTCCCACAATTGCTCTTGACATCGTCATCTCCACCGTTATCTCTTAACGTAGATCAATTCAATCTACAGTTGCCACCTCCAATTGTATTAGAGATCTGGTATTTTTCTACCACCAATATCTTTTGTTGCTACAATTTTTCATCTAAAATATCAAAAAGAAGTTTTTCTATCGATCCCTTGCTTGTGAATTCCTTGCGTCGCAAAAGTTACCATCTTTGCGAACGAAGGATCGTTGTAGAAAATTTCAGCCGCGTGTTGCTGCCTTTAACCGATCTAATTGTTATCCTTTTTGAACAAAATTTTTTGTGCACCTCATAGTTCATCTTAGCTCCCATCTGTGATTGATCTATTGTGGATTCATCAAAAAAAAATTTGTGTTGCTGCAATCTCTTGTCGCAAACTGTTGAAATTTTTTGACGAGAATTCTGCTATCGCAACTTGCACCGATTTCTTTACTACTTTGCTACCAAAATTTCTTGATCCAATTTGTTATCCTTGTTGCCATCTAAACTAAGATTCTACCATCAAACCCCTGAGTTTTCGCTAGAAATTTCGTCACGAAACCGCTATTTCTTCGACGACAATTCTGCTCTTACGAGACAGCGCATATAGGCAGCAATTGCCACTGATTTTTGTCAAATCTTTGCTGCAATCTACCACAGATCTAAAACCCTCTTCCCTAACCTTCATCCATTACCATCACAGCCCAAAAACTCCATCAAACCAGCCCCAAACTGCACCCAAAATAGCCACAAAACAAGCCTAAACCGCAGCCTACATTCACCAATCCACCAACCCTTTCAACCACCACTTCTCTCAACCAATACATGCCTTTAACCCAACAGCAAAAAAGAGATCTTAATATTACAGATTTGGAGACATATGCTATGGCATCCGAGGAGGCAATTGATGCTAAATTCGAAGCCTTCGAGACACGAATAGAGGAGAAGATTCGGACTCTCTTTGCCGAACTTAGTTTGGGTCGACTATCGAGCCCAAAGAAATCACATCAAGGAGAGAGCTCTAATCGAAGAGATGACATCCAAGAGAGGAGAGGCTCTATGACTAATCTCCACTATCCACGCATGAGGGTGGACTTCCCTAGATGGGAAGAAGGAGACCCGATTGGTTGGATCTCGCGCGCGGAGCAATATTTTCGGTACCACAAAACCGCAGATGGATCTATGGTAGAAATTGCAGCAATACATCTTGAAGGGATGGCATACAATAGTTTGATTGGTTTGAACACACTCATGGAGTCCTCTCATGGTGACAATTCAAAGAAGGACTGCTGATCCGTTTCGGACCAACCGATTACGAGAACATCGATGGACAACTAGCAAAGATCCAACAAACCTCTACCATCCAGGAGTATCAAACCAGGTTTGAAAGGTTATCTAATCAAACTCATGATTGGTCTGAAAAACAATTATTGGGGACATTTATTGAGGGCTTGAAGCCGGAGATCCGGGGAGAAGTTAAAGCGCAACAACCGTACACGCTTATGGCAGCTTTCTCTTTCGCATGACTTCAAGAGGAGCGATTGAACCACGAAGCCCGAAGGACTAGGGTCGCTCTCTGACCAGCAATATCGAAGCCCTCAGCCCCCCCTACTATTAGCTGAGCTCTTGCACCAAAAAGGTTGACAAGAGAAAAGCTTCGAGACTGATCTGCCAAGGGGTTATGTTGGCATTGTGACGAGCCGTGGAGCTACGAGCATCACTACAAAAAGGGGAGACTTCTTGTGATTGAACCAGTGGAAGACGAGATCAGTGAATAGCTAGAAGAGTGTCTTGAACATGAGGATGAAGATGTGGAAGAAGAGCCACAATCGACCAACTTTACGATACATGCGCTAGCCGGCTACTCAAATCCGCAAACGATGAAAGTTAGAGGCCTGCTCAAACAACAATCGATCACCGTTCTCATCGATACAGGCAGCTCTAATAACTTTCTAAATAGTAAGGTTGCTGCTCGGATGGTGCTCCACATTGAAGGTTGTAGTAAGTTCGTGATAGGACCCTAGCAGGGTTAGGTCCTACTCAACCATGTAGCAGCTAATAAAAACCCTGTGAGAATGTAATAAATCCCACCTAGCTGCCTCTACCCTATAAAGAAGAGAGGCTAGGGTTTATATTTGGGTCTTTGGGCTTCTTAGCTGCCGCCCCCCTTGTTACTGGGCCGGCCCGCTAAGGCTTGAGGGTAAATTGGGTAGTTCACTTAGGAAGTAGCCCCTAGGGCTAGGGTTTGGAGCTCTATATAAGCTTGTAGCCTCCACCTATTTGGAATAAGAAAGATCAATCTACAATTGCAACCACCAGGCTACTTGGAAGGTGGAACCCCTATAGCATTCCAAGGGTTGATCCCCCTCAAAGATCAATCTCTATAGAATTCCTCTGGGGTTCTATCATCTGAGATCAGAGCAGCGAGCTTGCTGCTTTTGCTGCCATCCTTGCCGCCCACCATCAGCCAAGCAATTCCCATAATTGCTCTTAACGTCATCATCTCCACCGTCATCTCCTGACGTAGATCAAATCAATCTACTATTGCCACCTCTGATTGCATCAGAGATTTGGTATTTTTCTACCACCAATACCTTTTGCTGCTGCAATTTTTCATCTAAAATATCAAAAAGAAGTTTTTCTATTGATCCCTTGCTGCGAATTCCTTGCGTCGCAAAAGTTACCATCTTTGCGAACGTAGGATTGCTGCAGAAAATTTCAGCCGTGTGTTGCTGCCTTTAACCGATCTAATTGTTATCCTTTTTGAACGAAATTTTTTGTGCACCTCATAGATCATCTTGGCTCCCATCCGTGATTAATCTATTATGGAATTCATCACAAAAATAAATTCGTGTGTTGCTGCAATCTCTCGTCACAAACTGTTGAAATTTTTTGACGAGAATTCTGCTATCGCAACTTGCACCGATTTCTTTACTGCTTTGCTGCCAAAATTTATTGATCCAATTTGTTATCCTTGTTGCTATCTAAACTAAGATTCTACCATCAAACCCCCTCCTCAAACCCCTAAGTTTTCGCTGGAAATTTCGTCGAGAAACCGCTATTTCTTCGACGATAATTCTGCTCTTACGAGACAGCGCATATAGGCAGCAATTTCTACTGATTTTTGTCAAATCTTTGCTGCGAGCTACCACAGATCTAAAACCCTCTTCCCTAACCTTCATCCACTACCATCTCAGCCCAAAACTCCATCAAATCGCAGCCCCAAATAGCACCCAAAATAGCCATAAAACAAGCCTAAACTGTAGCCTACATTCACCAATCCACCAACCCTTTCAACCACCACTTCTCTCAACCAATACATGCCTTTAACTCGACAGCAAAAAGAGATCTTAATATTACAAATTTGGAGACATATGCTATGGCATCCGAGGAGGCAATTGATGCTAAATTCGAAGCCTTCGAGATACGAATGGAGGAGAAGATTCGACTCTTTTTGTCGAACTCAGTTTGGGTCGACCACCGAGCCCAAAGAAATCACATCAAGGGGAGAGCTCTAATCGAAGAGATGACCTCCAGGAGAGGGGAGGCTCTATGACTGATCCCTACTATCCATACATGAGGGTGGACTTCCCTAGATGGGAAGAAGGAGACCCGATTGGTTGGATCTCGCGCGTGGAGCGATATTTTTGGTATCACAAAACCGCGGACGCATCTATGGTGGAAATTGTAGCTATACATCTTGAAGGGGATGCCATACAATGGTTTGATTGGTTTGAACACACTCATGGAGTCCTCTCATGGCGACAATTCAAAGAAGGACTGCTGATCCGCTTTGGACCAACAGATTACGAGAACATTGACGGACAACTAGCAAAGATCCGACAAACCTCCACCATCCAGGAGTATCAAACCAGGTTTGAAAGATTATCTAATCAAACTCATGATTGGTCTGAACAATAGTTATTGGGGACATTTATTGAGGCTTGAAGCCAGAGATCCGGGGAGAAGTTAAAGCACGACAACCGTACACGCTTATGGCAGCCATCTCTTTCGCACGACTTCAGGAGGAGCGATTGAACCACGAAGCCCAGAGGACTAGGGTCGCTCCCCGACCAGCAATATTGAAGCCCTCAGCCCCTCCTACTGTCATCCGAGCTCCTGCACCAAAAAGGTTGACAAGAGAAGAGCTTCAAGACAGATCTGCCAAGGGGTTATGTTGGCATTGTGATGAGTCATGGAGCTACGAGCATCGCTATAAAAAGGGGAGACTTCTTGTGATTGAACCAGTGGAAGAAGAGATCAGTGAATAGCTAGAAGAAAGTATTGAACATGAGGATGAAGATGTGGAAGAAGAGCCACAATCGGTCGATTTTATGGTACATGTGCTAGCCGGCTACTCAAATCCGCAAACGATGAAAGTTGGAGGCCTGCTCAAACAATCAATCACCGTTCTCATCGATACAGGCAGCACTAATAACTTTCTAAACAGTAAAGTTGCTGCTCGGATGGCACTCCACATTGAAGGTTGCAGCAAGTTCGACGTAAAGGTCGCCGACGGTCGAATCCTAAAATGCGACCAAAGATGCCCGCAGGTGAAACTATTACTACAGGACCAAGAAATTGTTGCCGACTTCTTCCTCCTACCAATTGATGATTATAAGGCTGTGCTGGGCATAGAATGGCTAACGACACTAGGTGATATTTCTTGAACTTTTCCAAATTGATTATGAAATTCTATTGCAAGGGTAACAGTGTCACCCTACGCGGAAGCGCGGAAGCAACGTAACCACCGTTTCAACCCAACGAATGGAGAAAGTTTTACACAAGATAAATGGTGGCTTTCTTATGCATCTCCAGCAGCAACCAAAGGGGGAGAAAACAGAAATTAAAAATCAAAATATCACCCAACTGCTTGTTGAATTTGATGATGTTTTTGCTGAACCACGCGGTCTTCCTCCTACTCGGCAACATGACCACCGGATTCCAATCCTTCCGGGCAAACCACCAGTAAACACTCGGCCTTACCACTATCCTCATGTCCAGAAGGATGAAATTGAGAAAATCATGAAGGAAATGCTCGAAATAGGGGTGATTCGACCAAGCTGCAGCCCCTACTCCTCACCGGTGCTACTTGTGCGCAAGAAAGATGGAACTTGGCGGATGTGCGTCGACTACCGAGCTCTAAATGACATCACCATCAAGGATAAGTACCCCATACCAGTGGTGGATGAACTTTTGATGAATTAAAAGGAGCTCGAGTCTTCACGGTTGGACCTTCGATCCGATTATCATCAAATTCGGGTATGTGAAGGTGACATCCCAAAAACTGCTTTCCGCACTCACAACGGGCATTATGAATTCTTGGTAATGCCCTTTGGACTCACTAATGCTCCTTCAACCTTCCAAAGTCTCATGAACGATATTTTTCGAAGCTTTCTTCATAAATTTGTGCTGGTATTTTTCGATGATATTCTCATTTACACTCTTCTTGAGACTCACTTTCAAAGACTTGCGAATTATTCGACGATCCTTCGAGAGAATACTCTTTTGTTAAGCTATCAAAGTGCAGCTTTCAGCAAAAAGTAGAGTACCTTAGGCATATAATATCAGAAGAAGGAGTGGCCGAGACCCAACAAAATCGGCAATGCAAGGTTGGCGAAACCTACAAATGTGAAATTGCTGTGTGGGTTCCTTGGACTAACAGGCTACTACCGAAAATTCATGAAGGACTATGGGAAGATTAGTGCCCCCCTAACTTCTCTACTAAAAAAAGATGCCTTCCTATGATTGAACAAAGCCTCTGCTGCCTTCGATAGACTTAAGGCAGCCATGACGACAACACCGGTGCTAGCACTACCAGATTTCAGCCGACCCTTCATCATTGAGGCCGATGCATCTAGAGTTGGAATTGGAGCTGTTCTCATGCAAGATGGTCGACCACTCACATACTTGCATGGCATTGTCTCCCTCCCATGAAAAAATGTCTATCTATGATAAGGAGATGCTCTCCATTGTGCACGTAGTAACAAAGTGGAGACCCTACCTAATTGGCCGACGATTTCAGATTAAAATCGACCATAGAAGCCTTAAGTACTTTTTGGAGCAAAAGATATCATCCCTAGAGCAGAAAAAATGGGTAACCAAACTTCTAGGATTTGATTATGAAATTATTTACAAAAGGGGAAAGAAAACGTTGTTGTAGATACACTCTCACGGCTCCCTCAACAAGCTGAGTTTTCAGCTATCTCTCTTCCTGCCACCAGCTTCCTCGAGGGCATTAGGGAGGAATGAAAGAAGGATCCAGAAACCAGCAACATCATCAAAAAATTGGAGGAGGATCCAAGAGCAATAGCTCACTATACTTGGGATTCGAGGGATCTACGCTATAAAGGTCGTATTGTGCTTATACCAAACTCCCCTTGCATCAAAGTCATTCTGCATGAAATGCACTCCACACCTTCAGCAGGGCACTCCGGATTTCTAAGAACCTACAAAAGAGTGAAGCAAAACTTTTATTGGAAAGGGATGAAAAAAATTATTTCTGAATACGTAGCACAATGTGATGTATGTCAACAGCAAAAAGGTGAAACAGTTAGTCCAGTGGAAACTACAACCACTACCCATACTTGACTCGTGATCGACATCTCCATGGACTTCATCGAAGGGCTGCCACCTTCCAAAGGTAAAAGCACAATCCTTGTGGTGGTTGATCGACTTACGAAATATGCTCATTTTTGTGCTGTGCGCAATCCCTACACTGCTGTTAGTATTGCTCAGATTTTCATAGAAAATATTGTTAAACTGCATGGGATGCTAAGGTCCATTGTAAGTGATCGTGATAGGATCTTCACCTGTAAGTGATCGTACAGGGCACCAAACTCAAGATGAGCACTGCATACTATCCACAAACTAACGGCCAAATAGAAGTGGTGAATAGATGTTTAGAGACATACCTTCGGTGTTTCACTAGTGATCGACCAAAGGAGTGGACGAAATGGCTCTCCTGGGTCGAATGGTGGTACAATACTACATATCATTCATCTACAAAATGTACCCCATATGAAGCATTATATGGTCGGCCGGCTCCTGTGATTCCAAAGTATGTAATTGGCTCGGCTAAGGTAGATCAGGTTGACCAAGATTTAATTGACAGGGACAAACTCCTACAGCTGCTAAAGGATAATCTCTCTACTGCTCAAGCTAGAATGAAGCAGCAAGCTGACACACGAAGAAGTGAAAGAGAATTTTTAGTAGGAGATTGGGTTTATCTTCGCCTACAACCATACAAGCAACTATCCATCAACACACGAGCCTCTATGAAGCTATCTCCACGCTTTTATGGGCCCTATCGATCATAGAGCGTATTGGAGCTATGGCGCATGACTTAAATTACCCGAAGATGCCAAAATTCACCCTATCTTCCACGTGTCATGCTTGAAGCCCAAGTTGGGAGAACAAGAGACACCCCAGATCCAACTGCCCAACACCACTGATGATGGAAATATTCAAGCCCAATCACAAGCCATCCTCGATCAGAGTCATGATACGTCGTCGACGCCCCTCATCAAGTACTAGTACATTGGACTAATTTACCACTTGAAGATGCCACATGGGAATCATATGAGGAGTCAAGTCCGGTTCCTCGAGTTCATGGAACCCCAGCCTTGAGGACAAGACTGATTTGAAGAGGGCAGGCTTAATAGGACCCTAGCAGGGTTAGGTCCTACTCAACCATGTAGCAGCTACTAAAAACCCTGTGAGAATGTAATAAACCCCACCTAGCTGCCTCTATTCTATAAAGAAGAGAGGCTAGGGTTTATATTTGGGTCTTTGGGCTTCTTAGCCGTCGCCCCCCTTGTTACTGGGCCGGCCCGCTAAGGTTGAGGGTAAATTGGGTAGTTCACTTAGGAAGCAGCCCCTAGGGCTAGGGTTTGGATCTCTATATAAGCTTGTAGCCTCCACCTCTTTGGAATAAGAAAGATCAATCTACAATTGCAGCCACCAGGCTACTTGGAGGGTGGAACCCCTATAACGTTCCAAGGGTTGATCCCCCTCAAAGATCAATCTCTATAGAATTCCTCTGGGGTTCTATCAGTTCGACGTAAAGGCGCCGACGGTCGAATCCTAAAATGCGACCAAAGATGCCCGCAAGTGAAACTATTACTGCAGGACCAAGAAATTGTTGCCGACTTCTTCCTCCTACCAATTGATGATTATGAGGCTGTGCTATGCATAGAATGGCTGATGATATTAGGTGATGTCTCTTGGAACTTTTCCAAATTGATTATGAAATTCTATTGCAAAGGCAAACAGGTCACCCTACGCGGGAAGCGCGGAAGCAACATAACCACCATTTTAACCCAACGAATGGAGAAAGTTTTACACAAGATAAATGGTAGCTTTCTTATGCATCTCCAGCAGCAACTAGAGGGGAAGAAAACATAAATTAAAGATCAAAATATCACCCAATTGCTTATTGAATTTGATGATGTTTTTGTTGAACCGCGCGGTCTTCCTCCTACTCGGCAACATGACCACTGAATTCCAATCCTTCCGAGCAAACCACCAGCAAACACTCGGCCTTACCTTTATCCTCACCTCCAGAAAGATGAAACTGAGAAGATCGTGAAGGAAATGCTCGAAACAGGGGTGATTCGGCCAAGCTGCAGCCCCTACTCCTCACCAGTGCTACTTGTGCACAAGAAAGACGAAACTTGGTGGATGTGCATCGACTACCGAGCTCTAAATGACATCACCGTCAAGGATAAGTACCCAATACCAGTGGTGGATGAACTTCTTGATGAATTAAAAGGAGCTCAAGTCTTCACAAAGTTGGACCTTCGATCCGGTTACCACCAAATTCGGGTATGTGAAGGCGACATCCCAAAAACTGCTTTCCGCACTCATAACGGCCATTATGAATTCTTGCCCTTCTTTTGAGACTCACTTTCAGCACTTGCGAATTGTTTTGACGATCCTTCGAGAGAATACTCTTTTTGTTAAGCTATCAAAGTGCAGCTTTCTCCAGCAAAAAGTAGAGTACCTTGGGCATATAATATCAGAAGGAGTGGCCATAGACCCAACAAAAATCAAAGCAATGCAAGGCTGGCCGAAACCTACAAATGTGAAATTGCTGCATGGGTTCCTTGGACTAACAAACTACTACCAAAAATTTGTGAAGGACTAGGGGAAGATTAGTGCCCCCCTCACTTCTCTACTAAAAAAAGATGTCTTCCTATGGTCAAACAAAGCCTCCGCTGCCTTCGACAGACTTAAGGTAGCCATGACGACGACACCGGTGCTAGCGCTACCAGATTTCAGCCGACCCTTCATCATTGAGGCCGATGCATCAAGAGTTGGAATTGGAGCCGTTCTCATGCAAGATGGTCGACCACTCGCATACACTAGCAAGGCATTGTCTCCCTCCTATCAAAAAATGTCTATCTATGATAAGGAGATGCTTACCATTGTGCACGCAGTAACAAAGTGGAGACCCCACCTGATTGGCTGACGATTTCAAATTAAAACCAACCATAGAAGCCTTAAGTACTTTTTGGAGCAGAAAATATCATCCCTAGAGCAGCAAAAATGGGTAACCAAACTTCTCGGATTTGTTTATGAAATTATTTACAAAAAGGGGAAAGAAAACGTTGTTGCAGATGCACTCACGCTTCCTCAACAAGTTGAATTTTCAGCCATCTCTCTTCCTACCATCAGCTTCCTCGAGGGCATTAGGGAGGAATGGAAGAAGGATCCAGAAACCAGCAACATTATAAAAAATTAGAGGAGGATCCAAGCGCAATAGCTCACTATACTTGGGATTCGAGGGATCTACGCTATAAAGGTCGACAGTGCTTATACCAAACTCCCTTGCATCAAAGTCATTCTGCACGAAATGCACTCCACACCTTCAGCAGGGTACTTCGGATTTCTAAGAACCTACAAAAGAGTGAAGCAAAACTTTTATTGGAAAGGGATGAAAAAAATTATTTCTGAATACGTAGCACAATGTGATGTATGTCAACAGCAAAAAGGTGAAACAGTGGCGAGTCCAGGGAAACTACAACCACTACCCATACCAGACTCGGTGTGGACTGACATCTCCATGGACTTCATCGAAGGGCTACCACCTTCCAAAGGTAAAAGTACAATCCTTGTGGTGGTTGATCGACTTACGAAATATGCTCATTTTTGTGCTATGCGAAATCCCTACACTGCTGTTAGTATTGCTCAGATTTTCATAGAAAATATTGTTAAACTGCATGGGATGCCAATGTCCATTAGAAGTGATCGTGACAGGGTCTTCACTAGTAAATTTTGGACTGAGTTATTTCAGTTGGGCACCAAACTTAAGATGAGCACTGCATATCATCCACAAACTAACGGCCAAACAGAAGTGGTGAACAGGTGTTTAGAGACATACCTTCAGTGTTTTGCTAGTGATCGGCCAAAGGAGTGGACGAAATGGCTCTCCTGGGCCGAATGGTGGTACAATACTACATATCATTCATCTACAAAATGTACCCCATATGAAGCATTATATGGTCGGCCGGCTCCTGTGATTCCAAAGTATGTAATTGGCTCGGCTAAGGTAGATTAGGTCAACCAAGATTTAATTAATATGGACAAACTCCTACAACTGCTAAAGGATAATCTCTCTACCGCTCAAGCTAGAATGAAGCAACAAGTTGACACATGAAGAAGCGAAAGAGAATTTTTTGTAGGAGATTGGGTTTATCTTCGCCTACAACCATACAAGCAACTATCCATCAACACACGAGCCTCCATGAAGCTATCTCCACATTTTTATAGGCCATATCAGATCATAGAGCATATTGGAGCTGTGGCGTACAGACTAAAATTACTTGAAGATGCCAAAATTCACCCTGTCTTCCACGTGTCATGCTTGAAGCCCAAGTTGAGAGAACTCGAGACACCCCAGATCCAACTACCCAACACCACTGATGATGGAAATATTCAAGCCCAACCACAAGCCATCCTCGACCGTAGAGTCGTGATGCGTCGTTGACGTCCCTCATCAAGTACTAGTATATTGACAAATTTACCACTCAAGATGCCACATGGGAAATCATATGAGGAGTTGAAGACCCGGTTCCCTGAGTTCATGGAACCCCAACCTTGAGGATAAGGTTGATTCGAAGAGGGCGGGCTTGATAGGACCCTAGCAAGGTTGGGTCCTACTCAACCATGTAGCATCTAATAAAAACCTTATGAGAGTGTAATAAACCCCACCTAGCCGCCTCTATCCTATAAAGAAGAGAGGCTAGGGTTTATATTTGGGTCTTTGGGCTTCTTAGCCGTCGCCCCCCTTGTTACTAGGCCGGCCCGCTAAGGTTGAGGGCAAATTGGGTAGTTCACTTAGGAAGCAGCCCCTAGGGCTAGGGTTTGGAGCTTTATATAAGCTTGTATCGTCCACCTCTTTGGAATAAGAAAGATCAATCTAGAATTGCAGCCACTAGGCTACTTGGAGGGTGGAACCCCTATAGCGTTCCAATTGTTGATCCCCCTCAAAGATCAATCTCCATAGAATTCCTCTAGGGTTTTATCAAACCTACACTGGGAATTGATTCCTAGCTATAACGATGGAAGGCTACGTGGGTCAATCTAATTACCTTACGTTTACCAACTTAATATTATTAACGGAGAGGATTTTTGATTTGGTCTCCTAACATAATGTGTCACATACATACGTATTATATCTACATCGTATGCAAATATATATATACATATCTAGTAGGTGTATATCTAATCACACATCACATGAGCAGTCACACCAGATGATCATGGACCACATCCTAATGTGATCAGGCCCAAGCTAGTGGCTCCAATCATTCACATCAAGATCTATGTGTACGTTGATGCATCTCTATGCCCTGTGATCGTCTATCTCGCTTCGTCGGATCTGTCGGCATCTCAACGTATCTCCATGCGTCGGATCGTCCATCTCGACCTCGTAGGTCCCGCTACCACTACGCCTTCTCATGTAATTACAACATAATTACAGGCACACAGGCCCGACAATAAATGAGAAAAGAATAGAGGCTCGCAATCCCCAATAATAATAATCACATGTACACACATCACATTATAGGTCCATAATCATCTGTCCACATCATACATTACATGTATATATTACTTTATAGGACTACTAGATAAAAAAATAGTTAATTAAACTATTTAATTAACATATTTAATTTTCTGAAATCAGGGACATAGAGGGAATTTTCTAAATTCATAGGGGTATTTTGGTAATTCTATCAAAGGGACAGAATTTGGAATTTTCAAAATTCGGAGAGGTATTTTAGTAATTTTATCAAAAGGGACAGAATTTGAAATTTCTGAAATTATGAGGGGTATTTTAGTAATTCTATCTTTCTGAAATTCCGAGGGGCAAAACCATCTTTTATCCTAAAACCCTATCCCTCACCCTTATTGCGCTTGCGACCACCACCACCATGCCGGCGGCACCCCTTGCGCACGGGGAGGGCGGCGGCGTCGCCGTTGCCCTACGAGCAGAGCGCCCGCCGCCACCCAACTAGCGACAACGCCACGGGTGGCACAACTGCAGTAGGCGGGCGCAATGCCCGCAGGTGCTGCCCCAGCCATGGGTGGGTGCCGCTCGCGCAAGCGCCACCCACGGGGCAACGCCTTTGCGCCCGCAGTGCTGCCCCACCATGGGTGGGTGCCGCCGCGCAAGCGCCACCCACGGGCAACGCCCATAGCGCCGCCTCGCTGGCTCGCCGACGCCCAGCCGCCATCGCCCGTGGGGCACGAGCGCCCAACGCCGGCGCCTCTACGGCGCTGGCCCACAAGCACGAGCGCCCAGCGCTGGCGCCTCTATGGCGCTGGCCCACGGGCGCAGCGCCGCAGCGCCGACGCTTACACGCAGCGCAGCGCCGCCAACGCCTACGCGGCCGTAGGCCGCCGACGCAGTGCGAAGGCTACAAGCAGCGTTGTGGCCGCTGCACGAGTGCAGCAAGGGCAGAAATAGTTATTGCCCTTCCTGGCCCGTTTGCGCCAACGATTTTGGCATCTAAAGCAGATCCAAAATACAACACACGTAGTTTAAGATCCGATCTTTGCACGAACAACTTGGCTCTGATATCACTGTTGGGAAATCCACAAGGGGAGCGACATTACATGCATAGTGGAAGAACAGAAAAACAAAACCCTAGATTTTCCGTAGAAAGTTTTTATCGTCGTGCAAAGATCGGTGCGTCAAAAACAAATCCACAAAACTATACGTGTAAAAGAAGATACTTAGGGAGATCGTATATCCTTGAATTCCTATAGATCTGTGGGAGAGGATGAAGGAGATTAAGCATCCTCCTCTCCAGCGGTAACCATATGGCAGGGATTGCAACAATGTACCTCTCTCTCTTTGGGGAGAGGAGAATAGGAGGTGGCTACCAAAAGAAACCCTTAACCTATAGAGCTTTGGTTTCCTCCTATTTATAGAGGCTCCCTGAAAACCCTAATGGATCTTTTGCCCTATTAGGTATTGGATCTCCATCCAATTACCCATGCCTCTTGGATTAGTGGGTCTCTACCCAATAATCTCTTATTAGCAATTATTGGATCTCATCTTAGGATCCAATAATTCAGGGGCTTAATGGATATCCAATAAGATAGGGGGTTCAGCGGATATCTCATATCCGAACCTCTACTCGTCGTAACACCTACCATATGTGTGTGACCTTCTAGGCCCAATATCGAGCTGGCCGTGAGTCATACTTGTTTGAACTTCTTCTGACTTAGTGAATTATTATCTCTATAATAATTCACCAACTCATCGACTGCGGACATACTATGCCACTATGCCGTGGCCCCCAAATGATATAGGGGAATCCAATCCTTTGGACATATCTGTCCTCAATTACCAAGTATCTATAGTCCCTCATCCATCTAATATCCTAGAGACCCTATACCGGGTATGGTGCTGTCAGGCCCATACGGTCTCCTCGAGTCTTGCTCTTGTCAGATTCTCCTAGAGAACCCTTTCTCTCTCAATCCAAATAACCTTGGCCAAGGATTTATTCGAGTAGGAACACATGGAATATTCCTCTCATGATACCAAGAGTGGATGATCCTCTATTGATACTAAATAGCCCTCGTAAGGTTGGCTACCACTCCCAATGACCGGCTATACTAGATCTGGAACTTTCCAAAACTATAAGTCCGGTATTAAAGAGTGGAGTACTCATATAGGACATCCTTGGTGTCTTAAGTCTAAGGACCAGATACACTACTGGGACTACAGAATCATTGTCTGACGTGAGGTATCAATAACCATCCAACATTTCGTAGGCGGATCAATCAGTGAACTCATTCTCCAATGAGCACCTGCACTGTACCCTTAGTGTCCCCACACGAGTAGCTATGAGACTAGCTACCTCCATCATATGAACGAGTATACAACACACTAGTCTATCCGGTTATCTCGATGTCTTTCTCGAGTAATCTATGACCAAGATAATTTAGGGTCTATATTTAAAGGTGAATCGGTCTCATTATCGTGATTTCATTACAATCTGATTCCCATTGCACAGATCCAAGGACATCACAATATATGCAACATGCAAGATAAAGTGATATAATGCCAATAATCATAAGCAAAGAGATTGATGCAGCGTGTTACAAGTGCAATCACTCATATGATTGGCTTGTGGGGCACCTATAACTAGCAACATGTACACCCGGTTTACGGATGTCATTAATGGACTAAAAGTGCTTGGCAAAAGTTTTTCTAACTTTGAACTTATACCTAAAATTTTAAGATCCCTTCCAAAGAGTTGGGATCCTAAAGTAACGGCCATTATGTTGGGAAATCCAAGGGGTAACATCTCATGCACAACGAAAGAACAGAAAACAAAACACCCTAGATTTTCGCTGAAGGTTCCGTCGTCATGCGAAGATCAATGCATCAAAAATAAATCCATGAATCCAAAAATTACGTATGTAAGAAAGGAACGATAGTACCTTGGGAGATCATATATCCCTGAGATTCCTGTAGATCCGTAGGGAGGATGAAGGAGATCAACCATCCTCCTCTCTAGCGGTATCCATATAGCAGGGACTATGACGATGCTCCTCTCTGGAGAGAGGATAATAGGAGATGACTGCCAAGAGAACCCCAGCCTATGAGCCTTGGTTCCCTCCTATTTATAGAGGCCCCCTGTCAACCCTAATGGATCCAGCCCTATTGGGTATTAGATCTCCATCCAATTACCCAAGCCTCTTAGATTAATGGGTCTCTACCCAATAATCTAGCTCTTATTGGATCTCATTCATGGGATCCAATAATACAGGAGCTTATTGGATATCCAATAAGATAAGGGCTCCGACGGATATCTCATATCCGAACCTCTACTCGTCGCAACACCTACCATATGTGTGTGACCCTCTAGGCCCAATATCGAGCTAGTCATGAGTCATAGCTATCAGAACTCCTTCTGACTTAGTGAATTATTATCTCTATAATAATTCACTCGACTCATCGATTGCAGACGTACTAGGCCACTACACTACAATCCCCAAACGATACTAGAGAATTTAATCCTTTGGATCTATCTAACCTCAGTTACCATGTACCTTTAGTCCCTCATCCATCTGATATCCTAGAGACCGTGTATCAGGCATGGTGCTCTGAGGCCCATACGATTTCCAATCGTGTCTCACTCTAATCGGATTCTCTCGGAGTACTCTTTCTCTCTCAATCCGAATGACCCTAGCTAGGGATTTGCCTAAGCAAGCTCACATGAGATATTCCTCTCATGATACCTAGATTGGATGATCCTCTATTGACACTCAATAGCCCTCGTAAGGTTGGCTGCCACTCCCAATAATTGGCTGTACTAGATCTAGAACTTCTAAACCTATAAGTCTAATATCAAAGAGTGGAGTACTCATATAGGACATCTTTGGTGTCTCTAGTCTAAGGACAAAATACACTACTGGGATTATAGAATCACTGTCTGACGTGAGGTATCAATAACCATACAACATTCCGTAAGCGGATCAATCAGTGAACTCATTCTCTAATGAGCACTTGCACTGTACCCATAGTGTCCCCACACGAGTAGCTATGAAACTAACCACCTCCATCATATGGATGGGTATATAGTATACCAGTCTGTTTGGTTATCTCGATGTCCCTCTCGAGTAACCTATGACCGGGATTATTTAGGGTCTATGTTTAAAGGTGAATTGGTCTTATTATCGTGATCTCATCACGATCCGATTCTCATTGCACAAATCCAAGGACATCACAATATACATATGAATAATATGAGAAAAATACCAATAATCATAAGCAAAGAGATTGACGTAGCATGTTACAGGTGCCATCACTCATGTGATTGGCTTACAAGGCACCTATAACTAGGAATCTCCTACTTGACCTAAAGCCAATCACTTACATGTCTGATCCCTATCAGACCTCTGTGACGCTTAAAGACAATCTGAGTTAATGGCTTTGTCAATGGATCTGCAATATTATCTTTGATTAGAACTTTTCCACTACTACATCTCTTTGGGCCATAATCTCTCTAATAAGCTGGAACCTCCTCAGAACACTTCTGATGAGACCCGGGTTCCCTTATTTGAGTAATCGCCTCATAGTTGTCATAATATAAGGGAATCAGCTCCTCACTACTCGGCACGACTCCCAAATCTGTGATAAACTACTTCATCCAAACTCCCTCCTTTGCTGCCTCTACCGCAGCAATGTACTCTGCCTCTTTGTGATCGAGTTAGCAGTAGTGTCTTACTTGGAATACTTCCAGCATACTGCTCTTCCATTTTAAGTAAATACATACCCTGAATTAGACTTGCCATCATCGACATCGGACTGGAAGCTCGAGTCCGTGTAGCCCTCAATCTTGAGGCTACTTTTTCCATATACCAATAAAAGATCCTTAGTCCTTCTCAAGTACTTAAGGATATACTTTACTGCTTTCCAGTACTCCAATTCTAGATCTGCTTGATACCTGCTTATGACACTTAGAGCATACACTATATTAGGCTTGGTACAATGCATAATATGCATGATAGACCCTATCGTTGAGGCATAGGGTATCCTATCCATGTCTGCCCTTTCTTTAGGAGTCTTTGGGGACATACTCCTAGAAAGTGATAACCTATGTCTCATCGGTATATGACATCTCTTGAAAATTTTCATGTCAAACCTTTTGACAATGGTGTTTATGTACATAGACTAGGACAAGCTAAGCATCTACTTGGATCTATCTCTATAGATCTGAATCCCCAATAAGTAGGATGCTTCCCCTAAGTCCTTCATAGAGAAGTGTCTAGATAGCCAAGCTTTTAGTGTGGAGAGCATTCCTACATCATTCTCAATGATTAGGATGTCATCCATATACAACACCAAAACGTGATAGTACTCCCACTTACCTTCTTATACACACAAGACCTATCTACATTCTTAACGAAGTTATAAGATCTGATTGCCTCATCAATTCTTATGTTCTAACTTCGGGAAGCTTGCTTCAGTCCATAGATGGACTTAAGCAATCTGCACACCTTATCTGGACTATTCTTAGACACGAATCCCTTAGGTTATATCATATGCACCTCCTCCTTGAGGTTACTATTGAGGAATGTGGTTTTAACATCCATTTGCTAGATCTCATAATCATAGTATGCTACAATAGCTAATAGAATTCGAAAGGATTTTAGCATGACTACGGGTAAGAAAGTCTCATCATAGTCAACACCTTACCTTTGATGATACCCCTTAGCCACTAATCTTGCTTTATAGGTCACTACCTTTCTATCTACTCTGATCTTCTTCTTAAAGATCCACTTACAGCCAATGGGTATTATACCCTCAGGTGTATCAGGTTCCAATCCTAGTTGGAGTACATGGAATCCATCTTTGAATTCATGCTTCTTGCCACTTTCCGGAATCTATACTCATAATAGGCTCCTCATAGGTCTGAGGATCAATATCCTCAACATCCACTCCTCTGATATGTCCCACATACTCTTAGGAGGATGGGATACTCTACCACACCTACATAAAGTTAGAACTTGTGTGTTAGGTATCTGAATAGATTCTAGCTATGGAATGGTGCCTGAGCTAGGTTCTCCAACCTCGCTCAACTCTATCATGCTCCCACTATCTCTACCAAGAATGTGTTCCTTCCCAAGGAACACTACTCTCTTAGCTACAAAGATGGGGTGATAGAAATAATACTCATAAGTTTTCTTGGGGTATCCCATGAACTTGCACCATTCCGTCCTAGATTCCAACTTATCGGGTATGTGTCTCTTAACGTGGGTAGGGCAGCCCCAAATCTTAACAACCTTAAGATCGGGCTTCCTTTCCATATCTCATATGGTGTAGACACTACCAACTTAGTTGGAACTCTATTCAGAAGGTAAGCTGCGGACTCTAGGGCATATCCCTAGAATGAGATGGGTAGGTCGACGAAACTCATCATGGACTGCACCATGTCGAACAGTGTGCGATTCCTCCTTTCAAATACACCATTAAGCTAAGGTGTATAAGGAGGTGTCTATTGGGACAATCCCCTGATCCTTGAGGAACTGAGTGAACTCTATACTCAAGTGCTCACCTCCTCAATCTGATCGAAGAGTCTTGATACTCTTTCCAGTTTAAACCTTTACTTCATTCTTATACTCCTTGAATTTCTCGAAGGCTTCGGACAAGTACACATGTCCGTACCTAAAGAAATCATCAATGAAAATAATGAAGTAGGAATAACTATTGATAGCCTGAGTTGACATAGGACCACATACATCACTATGTATAAGTACCAACAACTCAATGGCTCTCTCTCCAGTTCCACTAAATGGAGAGTTGGTCATCTTTCTATGAAAGCAAGGTTCACAAGTCGCATATGACTCAGAGTCAAATGGATCTAGGTATCCATCTGTAAGAAACTTTTGAATCCTTCCCTCATGGATATGACCTAGCCTACAATGCCATAGGTTTG
The DNA here is from genome assembly GCA_023547065.1 of Musa troglodytarum. NCBI lineage: Eukaryota > Viridiplantae > Streptophyta > Magnoliopsida > Zingiberales > Musaceae > Musa > Musa troglodytarum. The sequence continues at coordinate 32,823,907 of CP097508.1, forward strand.
CACTATTCACCTTATCTTATTTCCTCTTGGACTCACTTATATTCATAATATATGGAGTAGTGTCTAGCATAATCAAACTATTATGCAATGTTCTTCTAGTGATGATCTCATCATCCTTAAGAATTGAATAACTATTATTTTCAAAAACTACTTTATAACCATTCAATGTCAAACGTGAAATAGAAATAATGGTTTTTTTATAATAGAGGAAATAAAATAATATGCATCTACGATCACACTTCAAAATTCGTCTGTCGATTACCTTAATGTCAAACTTGCTATAATTCTTAATATGTCAGGCTATCTGGACAACAACCTTATTGTTCATAAAATTATTAGTGCTCCTAGTGTCAATAAAAATAGTGATCAATTATTGCTTCAGAAGTCCTCCCACTTTCATCATTGGCGAGTTCACATAATTGGCAATTGCTAGTCATATGTGCCCTACAAGCTAATCATATGAGTAATGACACTTGTGACTTGACATGCACTCTTTCTTTTACTTATTATTATTAAGTATTTTATCACTTTATTTTATGTGTTGCATATATTGTAATGTCCTTGGATCTATGCAATGGGAATCTGATCATGATGAGATCACGATAATGAAACCGATTCACCTTTAAACACAAACCCTAAATAATCCCAGTCATAGGTTACTTAAGAGAGATATCAAGATAACCAGATAGACTGGTGTGCTATATACCCATCTATATGATGGAGGTGGTTGGTCTCATAGCTACTTATGTGGGGACACTAAGGATACAGTACAAGCGCTTATTAGAGAATGAGTTCACTGATTGATCTGCTTAAGGAATGCTAGATGGTTATTGATACCTCACGTCAGACAGCGATTCTATAGTCCCAGTAGTGTATCTCTTCCTTAGACTTAAAACACTAAGGATATCCTGTATGAGTACTCCACTCTTTGATGCCGGACTTATAGGTTTGGAAGTTCTAGATCTAGTGCAGCCGGTTATTGGGAGTAGTAGTTAACCTTACGAGGGTTATTGAGTGTCAATAGAGGATCATCCACTCTCGGTATCATGAGAGGAATATCCCACATATTTTTGCTTCAATAAATCCTTGGCCAAGGTTATTCAGATTAAGAGAGAAAGAGTTCTTCGGGAGAATCCGATTAAAGTGAGACTCAAGGAGAGACCGTATGGGCCTGATAGCATCATGCTCGATATAGGGTCTTTGGATATTAGATGGATAAGGGACTATAGATACATGATAACTGAGGATAAATAGGTCCAAAGGATTGGATTCTCTTGTATCGTCTGGGGACTATAGCGTAGTGGCCTAGTACGTCCGCAATCGATGAGTCGAGTGAATTATTATGGAGATAATAATTCACTAAGTCAGAAGGAGTTCTGATAGGTATGACTCATAGCCAGCTCGATATTGGGCCTAGAGAGTCACATGCATATGGTAGGTGTCATGACGAGTAGAGGTTCAGATGTGAGATATCCCCCTCGGGAGCCCCTAACTTATTGGATATCCGTTAATCCCCTGAATTATTGGATCCTAAGATGAGATCCAATAAGAGCTAATAAGAGATTATTGGGTAGAGACCCAATAATCTAAGAGGCTTGGGTAATTGGATGAAGATCCAATACCCAATAGGGCAAGATGCATTAGGGTTAAGTTGACAGGGGGGCCTCTATAAAATGGAGGGAACAAAAGGTCCATAGGCTAGGGTTTTTTAGTAGCCACCTTCTATTCTTCTCTTCCCAAGAGAGGAGCATTGTTATAGTCCCTACCGTGTGGATTATCACTAGAAAGGAGGACATTTGAACTCCTTCATCCAGTCCTATAGATCTGTAGGGATTCAAGGATATACTATCTCCCTAGGTATATTCTTTTTACATATGCAGTTTTTGGATTCACTGATTTATTTTTGATGCATCGATCTTCGAACGACGATAGAACCTTTCATGGAAATCTAGGAGTTTTGTTTTCTGTTCTTCCATCGCTCATGAGATGTCGTCCCCTTAGATTTCCTAATAGAAAATGCATGCATCGTAATATCAACCGACTGCTGTTCTTCATCTTTGACCTTTTCCTCATGCTAATGGACCTCCTCTTCTATATCTTCAAGAGATTCAATTAGTAGGAGGTGGTCCCTTTTGCAACGATGATCATGGTTCCATGGCTCGTTGCAATGCCAACAAAGACCCTTTGCTGATCGGTCACGTAGTTCTTCTCTTGTAAATTTTTTTGGCAGCGAAGGACAATTGGGAGCAGAAGGTGGTTTATATGCCATAGTCCTAGGAGAGGTTCTCATCCTTCGAGCATCTTAGTTGAGCCATTCTTCTTGTATTCAAGCGAAAGAAATCGCAGCCATCACAGTACGGGGCTATCGCACCTTAACCTCCCCTTTAATCTCTGGCTTGAGTCCTTTGATGAATGTTCCTAACAATTGGCAGTCAGTCCAATTATGAGCAAGGTAAGATAGCTTCTCAAACCTGGTTTGGTACTCTTGAATTGTAGAGGTTTGTCAAATTTTTGTGAGTTGGCCGTCGATATTTTCATACTCCGTAGGTTTGAAATGGTTCAGTAGTGCGTTCTTAAATTGATTCCATGTCAGAGCCTCATAATTGTATTCTAGCTAATTGTACCATTGAATAGCATCTCCTTCAAGGTGGATGACAGCAATTTCTACCATACAATCATCCGATGTTCGGTAGTAGTGAAAGTAACGTTCGACACATGAAATCCACCTTGCCAGGTCTCCTTCCCATCGCAAGAAGTCCACCCTCATGCATGGCTGAAGCATGTTCGAGGGCTATCCCTCCTTCTCTAGAGGCCTCTCTAAATTCTCTCATCATTGAAATTTGGTTGGACTCGGTGTTTGTCTAATTCTGAATTCTGCCAACAAAGCACGCAATTTATCCTCCAAGTGCGATTCAAGCCGCGATTCAATCTGAGATTCCCATGCTTCAAATTTGGCATCAATTGGATCTTGAGAAGCAATAGCATATGCTAGTAGATTAGAGATGCCTTGTCTTTTATTTATTGACGGGTTAATGGCATGGGGTGGTGGAAGGTTCGGACAATAGATCGGCGATAGAAGGGTTCGGCTGTAATGGTTTATTGTATTGGGTTGTGGTTTTTAATGCTATTAGGGTTATGAAAATAGGTTATGATAGCTACATCTTAGGGCTAGAGGGATGCCTAAATACATCTTGGTTGGTGGTAGCAAGGTGGCTAAGGTTTGGTATGTTACAAAGAAGAAAAAGGACAAAGGTGCAGCACCAGATTTTTCACCGAAAAAATTTCCGTAGTAAGTATGCAAGTTTTTCTAGAAATTCTTAATAGAGATTCAAGTAAAACCCAAATGGAATCTACTGGTAGGAGAGAGGTAATACTGTTAAAAATTTTATAGAAGAAAACAACAACAAGAGGTTTGGTAAAATTGAGGATCATGAAAAGGTACTACAGCATATTTTTATGTCTAAAGTGTAGCAGCTTAGACATAAAAGATCAGTAATTTATATTGAGAATTTTTTTAATGAAACCAAAGGAGAATCTGCTATTAGGAAGTGTCCAAGTCGTCATAAAAATTTTATAGAGATTTGGATAGAAGAAACACAATAGCAAGATCAAAAAATCAGTGCTTATGCGATTAGAATTTTGCAATGCATCTTTCGTCGTAAAGATGAAAACTTTACGATGAAAAGTTTATGCAACAATATAGGAATGATTTTTTTAGATTTTTTGAATAAGGATAACTAAATTGTAGCAGCACTAAGGTAGGAAACCAAAACCTGGTGCAATTCACAGGGAGATCAAAAGCTGATCCACAATGGTGGAGATGATGACGGAATTCGATGATGATCTTTTAAGCAATTATAGGAATTGCTTTGAGCAACTATGGATGGTTAATGGGTGGTTGTGGAAGGGTAGTGAGACACAAAGAACGCTGCTCTGATACCGAGTGTTAGAACCCTTGCAGATTCTAAGCTTGAGGTTGATCTCTTTAGGGGAGCGGCCTTTTTGGAACTCTATAGGGGTTCCTTCCTCCAAATTGTTACTGCTCAAAGGCTACTAAAAGGATGATCTATTCATGATGAAAAGAGGGTGAATACATGGCTATTTATAAGGCTTCTAAACCCCAACTCCTAATAGGACTCCTACTCAAGACCCCTACTTCTAATCAACTCCTACTTCTAATAGGACTCCTTCTCTAATAGGACTCCTACTTCTAATAGGACTCCTACTTCTAATAGGACTCCTTCTCTAAGAAGCAACCTCCAAACTAATCCTAACCTAGCTAGCCTCTTCACCTCTTTAATAGGGGTTAGCTAAATAGGATTTACATGAATGCCCTTAGGATTTACATATTTGCCCCTTTTAATAAAACTGAATTAGGACTCTCGTAGCTAGAGTCCTAACAGAATTAGGACTCTCCTAGCTAGAGTCCTAATAGACCCGCCCTCTTCAAATCAGTCTTATCCTCGAGGTAGATGCTCCATGAATTCTGGGAATTTGATATTCAAGTCATCATAGTTCTCCCAAGTGGCATCTTCTACTGGTAGGTTCGCCAATTATATTAGCACTTCAATAGTGGGTTGTCGTTGTCGAGTCATGATCCGTCGATCAATAATGGCACTCGGTTGGGTCTAGAGCTCTCCTTGGGTAGTCATATTTGGTAGATAACTTTGGGCTGTCTCGTTTTATCCTAACTTGAGCTTCAAACATGACACTTGGAAGACTGGATGGATTCGGGAGTTGGCGGGTAAGTCCAATCTGTATGCTACCGCTCCGATGTGCTCCAAAATCTGATAGGATCCATAGAACTGAGGTGAAAGCTTTATAGATGTTCTGGTCTGGATTGATATTTGCTTGTATGGCTAGAGCCGTAGGAAGACCCAATCTCTTACTGAAAATTCCCTTTCGCCTTTGTGTTGATCATATTGTTGTTTCATCGTTGCTTGAGCTGTAGTGAGATTATCTTTTAGCAACTTCAGTATTTTGTCTTTGTCCTATAGTTCCTTGTCTACTTGTTCTACTTTAGAGGTGCCCAACACATATTTTAGGATTACAAGGGAGGTCGGCCATACATAGCCTCATAGGGAGTACATTTTATGGATGAATGATAAGTTGTATTATACCACCACTCGGCCTAGGGAAGCCACTTTGTCCACTCTTTTGGTCGGTTATAGGTGAAGCATCTGAGGTATGTCTCCAAGCACCTGTTCACTACTTCAATCTAGCTGTCGGTTTGTGGGTGATATGTCATACTCATTTTCAATTTAGTGCCCTGCATCTAGAATAATTCTATCCAAAATTTACTCGTGAAGACCCTATCATGATCACTTACAATAGATCTCGGCATCCCATGCAATTTTACAATATTCTCCATAAAGATTCGAGCAATACTAGAAGTAGTATAGGGACTACGAACAGCACAAACGTGAGCATACTTTGTAAGGTGATCAACCACGACAAAAATTGTACCTTTTCCTTATGATGAGGGAAGCCCTTCGATAAAGTCCATTGATATATCAGTCCATATTGAGTCCAAGATGGGTAGAGGTTGTAGCTTTTCGGGACTTGCCACTGTTTTGCCTTTATGTCGTTGACATTCATCACATTGTGTTACAAATTCAACGATAATATTTTTTATCCATACCTAATAAAATTTTTTCTTAATTCTTTTATAGGATCTAAGGAACCCAGAGTGCTCAGCCTCAGGTGTGGAATGGATCTCTTGAAGGATGGTCTTTATGCAAGTAGAATTTGGCACAAGCACAATGCGTCCCTTATAGTGCAAGTCTTTTGATTCCCAACTGTAATGAGCCATGGAACTTGGTGCTTCCTCCAATTTTTTTATGATCTTACTAGCCTCTGGATCATCTTTCTATTCCCTCCTAATATCCTCAAAGAAGTCGCTAATCAAAAGTGAAACAGCCGAAAATTCAACTTGTTCGGGTAGTCGCGAAAGCGCATCTACAACAACATTCTTTTTCCCCTTTTGTAAGTTCTTTCATAATCATATCCAAGAAGCTTTGTTACCCATTTTTGCTGCTCGGGGGAAGATATCTTCTGCTCCAAGAAATATTTTAAGCTTTTATGGTCAGTCTTGATTTGAAAATATCACTCGATCAAGTATGGTCTCCATTTGGCCACCGCATACACAATCTCGAGCATCTCCTTATCATAAATAGTCATCTTGAGATGGGAAGGAGATAATGCCTTACTAGTATAAGCAAGGGGGTAGCCATCTTGCATTACTATAGCACCAATTTCGACTCTGGAGGCATCGAGTTTAATAACAAAAGTCTTGCTGAAGTCGGATAGTGCTAGTACGGGTGTTGTCCTCATTGCAGCTTTGTCCAACCATTAGAAAGCCTCTTTTTTCAACAAGAAAGTAAGGGATGCACTGATCTTTCCATAGTTTTTCATAAACTTGCAATAGTGGCCCATTAAATCGAGAAGGTCGCGTAGTGATTTTATATTCCTCTAGGTCGGCCAGTTCTACGTTGCTTCAATTTTAGAGGGGTCCAATATCGAGTTGGCCATGAGTCATACCTATCAGAACTCATTCTGACTCAGTGAATTATTATCTCCATAATAATTCACTCGACTCATCGACTATGAACGAACTAGGTCACTACATCGTAGTCCACAGACGATACAGAGGAATCAAATCCTTTAGACCTATATGCTCTCAATTACCATGTACCTATAGTCTCTCATCCATCTAATATCCCAAAGATTGTATATTGAGCATGGTGCTATCAGGCCAGTATGGTTTCCAATCAAGTCTTGCTCTAATCAAATTCTCCTGGAGAACTCTTTCTCTCTCAATTAGAATGACCTTGGCTAGGGATTTGCTTGAGCAAGAACACATGGGATATTTCTCTCATGATACCGAGAGTAGATGATCCTCTATTGACACTCAATAGCCCTTGTAAGGTTGGCTACCATTCCCAATAACTGGCTATACTAGATCTGAAATTTTCAAATTTATAAGTCCGATATCAAAAAGTGGAGTACTCATACAAGACATCTTGGTGTCTTAAGTCTAAGGACCAGATACACTACTAGGACTACAGAATCGCTGTCTGATGTGAAGTATCAATAACCATCCAGCATTCCATAAGTGGATCAATTAGGGAACTTATTCTCCAATGAGCACCTGATTGTATCCTTAGTGTCCCCACACAAGTAGCTATGAGACCAGCCACCTCCATCATATAGACAGGTATACAGCACACTAGTTTGTTCGGTTATCTCGATGTCCCTCTCAAGTAACCTATGACTGGGATTATTTAGGGTCTATGTTTAAAGTGAATTAGTCTCATTATCGTGATCTCATCACGACCCGATTCCCATTACACAGATCAAAGGACATCACAATATACATCCAGATAATATAAGAAAATACCAATAATCATAAGCAAAAAGATTGACATAACGTGTTACAAGTGCCATCAATTACATGATTAGCTTGTAGGGCACCTATAACTAGCAGATACCACTATCCAATCTGGTGGTACTACCACCTAACACACTATCACAGTCAGTGTACTAGGTAGTACCACCACCTAGGTGCTTTGACACTAGGCCATACCATCGCCCAGTACATCCTGGGGAGCTAGACCTAAGGCAATGCCACTGCCCCAATCTAGCGATGCCACCGCCCTAGTCTAGCGATGCCACCACCAGACAAGGTCCAGCACTTCTGGTTGGGCTTTAAACATGGTCTAGACTAGTCTATTACCGGGCCTAATTGGCCCCTAACAAGGTTAAAGGGATTACCTCCCAAATCAATCTCTAATTATGTGCTAACTACAAAATTAAAGAAATTTCCTAAGTAAAACAATGTTTGGCAAGTGAAGACTTCTTCTGGTGAGCTTTCAGCGAACTTCCGATGGTCTTTCGATGAACTCTCGGACACTATTCTATGGACTCCTAGCAAGCTCTTGGATTTCACAGTAATCTTAGCGAGTTCTGACGAGCTTCTTCGGCGAGCTTTGATCTTTCTCGACGAGCTTCGTGAACTTCTGATGAATCTTCTGGTGAACTTCTGAAAACCCTTTGGAAAGCTCCCTACTCATTCTCGGCTAGTTCCGACAGTGCTCCCGACGAATCTTCGGACTTCCATCGAACTCTCGAACTCCCAGCAACTCGATCGTACTTGACTCTAGCACTTTGTTTTGCTTTATGTCTTCATCATTATCGTAGTTAATCCTGCACACTAAGTAAACCTTAACCTACTTCGATCTAGATAATTATTACATGAATCAACCTTCTGTTACCCTGCACATCATTGGTCGGCGCTTCATCTAGTTCTTTGGCGTACCATCCTCTTTTGTGTCCTGTTGCCCAATCGATGGTTGATCTTCGCAACTCCGATCTACTTAGCATAACACCACTCTTCATGGCCTAATACTTGATGTTCGAAGCCTTTTATCGATTGTTGACCGGACCTCCGACTCAATGTCCAATCTCTTGACATAATTTCCTCCTGCACAATGCTAATTCATCCTATATCAACTGTCTAACCCTGATTGATAGTAGACCTATGTCACTCCAAATGTAGTTAGACAACAAAATATAATCAATTAGTTCTATCATCAAAATTCGAGACCCAACAAAGTACACATACTTTAAAAGTGAGAAAACTCTATAAAAATCACTTGAGAAAACCCTCCTCTAGACTTAGATTATTTTCTGTTTCAAATGAGGAGTGAGTGCTTATAAGAGTTACCTCCTAAGCCCGTCAAAAAGAGAGAGTGCTGTAAGGGAGTTTGTCTTCGCCCGTTGGAAGAAAGACAACTAGTGGAAAGCCGGTGGCCTCAAGTGAAGAGGAATCGGGAGTGGACGTAGGTTAGATGACCGAACAACTATAAAAATCTGGTTTGCATTTACTTGTTATCATTTATAGTGCTGTAAGCTTTTACTTTACTTGCTCCATTTCCTCTTCATCTTCTTACGTACGTCTTCAAGTTAAAATACAATCGAAATGGTTTTAATCAAAATGTGATTATTTTCGTATGAGGTTTTTCGAAATCATTTAAATCGTCGAATTTGTAGTACTTAACCGCTGCACTAATTCACCCCCCCCCAACCTCTTAGTATCATTCTCGATCCCCAACAAGTGATATCAGAGCTATGTTATTTCTCTTTTAGATTCACACCCATGAGTAATAGCTCTTTACGGCATTTAAGAGAGTTTTTCAATCGTTCGTCCTCCCTTCTTTAACGGGTCGGGCTACACTTATTGAAAAACTTGAATGAGAGTTTTCTAACTTTCTTTGGATTTGAATTTGTGAAATGTTGGTGAAAACCATTTTCAAACTCCTTCTAAACTAATAAATGAATAGTCAGATTTAGAGAAAAAATCTTTTTTGTTAAATGCAAAGGCTTTGAATGTCTTATTTTGCTCTTTGGATAAAACTGAATTCAACCATGTTCTACTTGTGAAATGGCTTTTGATATTTGGCACACTCTTGAAGTCACACACGAAGGCACTAATAGAGTCAAAGACTCAAAAATGAATTTGTTGATACATGATTTTGAGCTTTTTTAAATGGAACCAAGTGAGACTATCGACGATATGTACACCCATTTCATGGATGTCGTCAATAGTCTAAGAGTCCTTAATAAATCATTTTCAGATTTTGATCTCGTAAACAGGATTTTAAGATCCCTTCCAAAAACGTGAGATCCAAAAGTAACCGCCATACAAAAAGCTAAAAATTTAAATGACTTGCCTCTTGAAGAACTCATTGGGTCTTTAATGATCTATGAAATAAATTTTATGGAATATGACAGAACTTGAGGACCACCTTCCAAAGAATAGAAAGGATTTAGAACTTCGAAATATAGAATACCACTTGAGAGAAAGAAGCCAAATTTATGAGGATGATAATGATGAGAACTTTGAACTTTTGACAATGAACCTTAAAAAATTTATAAAACAAAAATTAAAGAGAAAAAATAAAATTAAAAAGAAGAAGAGGCAACCAGAGAATAGGAAGTCACCCAAGGACGAATCAAGTGATGAAATGGTGAAAAGCTCTTTGACGGCCTTCGACTACAATGTAAGCATCTCAATCAAAACCCCTTTGCTTTATGAAATTACTTGATGCTTGTCATGAGAATGCTTGATTTAGTTTGTAGGAAATACAATTTTAGCTTTTCAAAAATTATCATGCTTCTCTTTCTAGTGTTTTTGAAAAATTAAAATTTTTTATCATGAAAATTATATGTGTTTCTTGCATGTTATGGTTGCAACATTATGAATGATAATTATATGATGTGTGATAATGCAATTCCATGCATATGATTTCCATATCGGTTTTTGGTTTCAATCATGATGTATGGTTTTGACACAAATATTAATATCATGGTAATTGAATCTCATACTTGTACACTTAATAAGATTAAATCCATGAATATTTATCTTGATGGTTTGTTTGACAAAATTTATTTTTTGGTTTTTAACTTGATGCACATCATTTATACAAAAGAAATGAGCTTGCTTACATGTAATCTATCTACGTTGCTCTACATAAAATTCCTGAATGAAATATTTTGATGATTTTGCTTCGAAATTCCATAATGATGCTTTCGGTGCTAAAACTGGTGCATGACTATAGAGTTCTCACACTAAGCTAGAATCATGTAAGATGGTAAACATCTTGTTATAGCTAACAACAATGAAAGAAAGAGCATTAGAATTAAAATGATTTTGATGATGTTTTAAGAAATCATGGTTGATAACGATATAAATGAAAATGTATGTGTATCTTGATGATTTTGTATCAGTTTTTGGTTTTAAACATGATGCACATCTTTTATACTAAAAACAATTCTCATGAAATGAAACACATAAAAACAAAAAATGTACTATCATGATCTTTCATTTCAAGAAGCTTCGTGTTATATTTGAACTTGATCATTTTATAACGAAACTTGCTTTTTGGATGATACATGATTTTTAAAATTTTTTTTTTGAACATTCCTATGTGAGATCAAATTGCGTGAAATGAAAATGCATTTTTGAATTCATTCCATGAAGCTTGTGAATCTCATAAATTTTCATGATGAATGTTTTGAAAATAAATGTGTGTATCATGCTTTTGATCTTAATGATTTCTCTTGAAACTTGCTTTTATTAAAAGACAAAGACATGCTTTACTGAAATAAACCATAAAAAAGAAAGTGCTTGATTCTTGAAATTTGTCTATCTCTAAAATTTTTGATTTTTTGATAAAAGATAAATGATGAATCCATGTATATCATGTTTTGTGAATCTCTTGAATTTGAATAAGATTTCTTAATATCTTAGAATCATGATTTTTTGAGATATATATAATGCGTGAATCAAGTTCTAAAATATTTCATTTTGCTATAAAGAAATTTTATTGAAATCATGATCTTGACAATTATAATTTGAAGTTCTTTGTAAATCAAGATTGTTTACCATGCCTCTTCTAGTTATCAAAAGTGAATTTTTCAAATGAAATGCAACTTATCTTTTTATTTCTCGAAACTCAATACTTATGAATTCATGATCTTGATAACTTGAGAATTTTTACACATGAATCATGTGTTGAATCTCAAATTTTGATGATAAAACTAATTGATTATGTTTTGTTGTCTAATTATGTTTAAGTCACGTAGGTCCACTCTCGATCAAAATTAGAAATTGACATAGGATGAATCATCATTGCATTGGAGGAAATCACGTCAAGAGATTAGACGTCGAGTTGGGGGTTCGGTCAACAATTAGAAGAAGGCTTTGGACAAAGATATTGGGCATCGGGCCAAGAAGAGTGATGTTGCGCCAAGGAGATAGGGGTTACGGAGGTCAATTGTCGATTGGGCAATAGGCCGCAAGAGAGGACGATGCATTGAAGAACTGGACAAAGCGTCGACCAATGACGTGTCGGGCAATAGGAAGTTGATTCATTGTAACTGTCTAGATCGAAGTAGGGTTAAGACTTAATTAGTGTGCAGGATTAACTATGATAATGATGAAGACATAAAGCGAAATGAAGTAATAGAGTCAAGTGCAATCAAATCGTTAGGAGTTCGAGAGTTCAATGGAAGTCAGAAGATTTGTCGAGAGTACTGTTGGAATTGGCCAAGAATGAGTAGGGAGCTTGCTGAAGGGTTTGGAAGTTCATCAGAAGGTTCGTCGAAAGTTCACAGAGCTCATCGAGAAAGATCGGTTCTTGCCAAAGAAGACTCATTGGAAGTTCGCAAGGCTCACCGAGAATGACCGGAGCTTGCCAAAGAAGACTCGTCGGAACTCGCTAAGGTCATCGTGAAGTCCAGAGCTTACTGGGAGTCCACAAAATGGTGTTTGAGGGTTTGTTAGAAGATTACTGAAAGTTCACCGGAAGCTCGTTGGAAGAAGACTTGACTTGCCAAATTTTATTTTATTTAGAAAATATCTTAAATTTCATAGTTAGCACATAATTAAGGTTAGATTTGGGTGGTAATCCCATTAACCCTATTAGGGGCCAACTAGGCCCAAATTAGGATTGTGTTGGGCAGAATGAAAGGCCCAAACAATGCCCAAGTGCCATGTTAGGCGGAAGCACCACTAGTTGGGTGGTGGAACCACTTGAAGGCTCAATCTTCAAGACTGAATCTAGGTAGTGGAACTGCTTAGACTGGGCGGTGGTACTACCCACTGATAGTGTGTCTGGGTGGTGGTACTATCTAGTACACTGACAGAACTAGAGTGCATTGGGTACCACCAGTGACAGGTTTTGGTCTCGCTAGTACCCAGTAGATCAGGATAAGAGAGATTTTGACTCCATGTTTGAATCAAATTAGAGCCTATAAAAACTCCTCCTATCCCTAGGTTGAAGACACAAGCACACACACTTTGAAAGTAGAAAAATACTATTCAAATCTCTCTAGAAATCCCCTCATCTAGTCCTTACTTATAGGTATGATTTGAAACTTTAGACAAAAGAATACTACTTGAGTGATGACTCAAGTGATGAGGACAATCTCGATGATGAACTTGAACTTCTAATGCTAAAATTTAAAAAGTTCAGAAAATAAGAATCTAACATAAAAAATGAACTTGAATGGAGGAAGAGGCCAAAGAAGAGAAAGACACCAAAGAATGAATCAAGGGCATCCGAAGACAAAATGACAAATTAGGCTTTGATGGCTTTCGTTAACGACGTAAGTAACTCACCCAAAATGCTTTTACCTTATTTTGAAATTACATGATGTTTTCCATGAGTACTTAATTTAGATAGTAAAAAATAAAAAATTATTTTCAAAAATTATATCATGCTTTTCTTTCTAGTATTTTTGAAAAGTAAAAATTATGGTTGATGATTAGATGATTTATACAATTCCATGAATGTTTATGATTTTTGTAACGGATTTTGATGTATGGCTTTGACACAAAAATTAATTAGCATGATTATGTTTAATAGAATTAATCCATGATTGTGTACTTAAGTTTTCATGCTTAATGATACTATGCATGAGGATTTGAAGTAATAATATCCTATGTTTTGGAATGATGCCTTTATGGTTTTGACAAAGCCTGTGAATCAGATTTATACGATGATGCTTTTGATTTAAAATAAGATACATTATTTTTTACACAAAAAAAATCATTATCATGATGATTGCATATTTCATGATAATGCTTGGATACCAAATATGATTAAAAGATAGAAGCAAGCATATTGATGAATTCGTTTTCAACATAATGCATGGCTTTTTATATGAAAATTTGAATATACTCATATGTGATCAATCACATGAAATAAAACACATAAAAATAGAAAAATATGCTATCATAATGTTTTATGTTTGATGTGATAGTTTTGATGATGAAATCATATTTTCGGTTTTAAATTTGACACATCTTTTATACAAAATGGACTTGAGCATGCTTATGTGTAATCAATTTACTTTGCTCCTAACAAATTTTCCAAATGAAAGATTTTGATGACAATTTTGGATTCATATAATGATTCATAACTTTCAAATAAAAAATTGAACATACCTTATGAAGTCATACTTGATGATGAAAATGTTAAATGTATGTGTATGATTTCGGTTTTTGACTTGATGCTTGGCTCTTGTATAAGAAATTTGAACATTTCTATGTAAGACCAAATTGCATGAATTGAAACACATAAAAAGAGGAATGTTTTTGTAAAAATCCTATCTTTAAAGTTTTGGCAAATTTGTCAAATTGAATGAGTTAAAAAATGATGAATATCTTGACAATAAAAGTTTGTTATCATTTTATGATATCATGCATGAGGATTTGAATGTGTTATATCTTGATGACGAAACTCATGTTTTGGTTTTCATCTTTTAAAACATGAGCACACCTATATGAAACAAACAACTTAAAATAAAACACATTATGCATGATGAGTGACTCTTATGTTTTTGAACTAATGTGTTTTTGGTCTTAATCGTTTTTATGATGAATTTTTCATATGACGTGTTATATTTTTTGACTTTAAAAGTTTTGATGACGAATTTTGCCTTTACTTCTTGAACTTTCATTCTTATCTCTATTTGATATTAAAAGACAAAGGCATGCTTATATGAAATTAATCATAAAAAAGGAAATGCATGATTCTTAAAATTTTACTATCTCTAAAAGTTTTTCGATTTTTCCATAAAAGACAAGTGATAAATTCATTTATGATAGTTTGTGAATCATTTGAATTATGAATGAGATTTTGATGATATGTTAAAGAATCCATTTAAATGAATCATGAAATTAATGATTTGATAATAAGTTTTTATCAAAAATCTATTTGTCATTTTGAATCTCGAAAATGATAATTTGATTATGAGTTCTGAGTTGATGAATTGACTTGAATGAGATTTTGTTTTAATCGAATCATGAACTTTCTTTTGGCTTCTTGACTTGAGAAATTTCAAGAAATATGATTATACTTGATAATTGATGCTTGGAATTTCTTATGAAATGTGATCTCCTATGCATGAATCAACTTGCTCTTTGTGCTATCTATTCTCAAATGAATCATGTTCTTCTTGAGCCTTGATATCATATCCTTCATGATATAGAAATGACATGATTTCTTTGCCTTGTATGCCTTTTGTGATGATTTAAACATTAATATAAAATAAGATTTGTATTCTTGCATTTCCCTTTATTTCTTTCTTTAAAGACAAAAAGGGGAAAGAAAATAGGTTAGCATTTGTAATAATGACTTGATCTTGATTTCTTAGACTTATGACTTGAGATACTTTTTATGGGAATCGAAACTCTTTTTCCTCCATGACTCCTTTTCTTCATTCACTAAAGAGGAAAACAATCTAAGTCATGATCTTGATATATCAATATTTGACACTCGAAATTTTTCTTATGATTCATGATGAATTTAGAAATATTGTACATATATCGTGATCTCTTCTTTATTTTCCTAAGATCTTTTGCTATTTACAAAAGAAGAGACATATCGAAATGAATCATTTCTTATAATCATTGATATCTTGATTCTTTGTATTGGTTGTCATGATTTGAAGATTGATTTTTATTGATACAAATTTATAATTGATGTAAGAATTTTATATCATCATATTCCCTCCATTCTTTTTGACAAAAACAAAGGGGGAGTTAGCTTTCTAGCTTGTGTATTACAAGAGAAAGAAATATTGCTAGCTTGTGCATCACAAAGCAAAATTGTTAGCTTGCACACTTGAATGAAAAATTTGCTAGCTTGATCATTGCAATGAAAGAACTTGCTATCATGAACACTACCAACAATTGCAATCTTGCAATATAAAGAGAGGCAAAGAATTACTATCTCAAAAAAAGCAAAAAATGTAAAACTTAAAAGATTCGAAATTTTACACTTGCTATGAATGTTGTAATGAAAATTTAGCTTGCATGTTTAAAGTAATGTAAATTATGTAATATTGCTAGCCCATTGCAAAAATTTGCTAAGGCAAAACTAAGTGCTATCTTGCCTATCATGAGAAATGAAGTGCAAACTTGCACATCTCAAGAAGCAAGTAAAAATTGCCATAATTGAATGTTATATATCTTGATAGCTAGTGTGTTATAAAACTTGCATATCTTTTAAACTAGCTAGATGCAACTTATCCTTTTTGTTGATGACAAAGGGGGAGAAGTAGATTAATGATTTCATGTAATATATATTGTATTGAATATTTTTATATTTGCATGATGTTTTCAACATGTGATGAATGTTACTTGGATTTGGCATAATCCAAGGTTTCTATCAATATGGTATATTGATAGGGGTAGTTTGGTTAAACTTCGGGATTTAAGGTTAACTTCGTCATCAATTACTTGTTATCATAAAAAAAGGGGAGATTATTGAATCTCAGATTTTGATGATAAAACTAATTATTTATGTTTTATTATCTAATTATGTTTTAAGTCACGTAGGTCTACTCTCGATCAAAATTAGACAATTGACACAAGATGAATCAGCGTTGCGCTAGAGGAAATCATGTCAGGAGATTGGACATCGAGCTGGAGGTCCGGTCGATAATCGACAGAAGGCTTCAGACAAAAATATCGTGCATCGGGCCAAGAAGAGCGATATTATACCAAGGAGATTGGGGTTGCTGAGGTCAACTATCGATTGGGCAATAAGCCACAAGAGAGGATGATGCACCAAAGAATCAGACGAAGCACCAACCAATGACGTACCAGGCAACATGAAGTTGATTCATTGTAACTATCTAGATTGAAGTAGGGTTAAGACTTAATTAGTGTGTATGATTAACTACAATAATGATGAAGACAAAGTGAAATGAAGTGCCGGAGTCAATTTTGATCGAATCATTGGGAGTTCGAGAGTTTGATGGAAGTATGAAGATTCATCGGGAGTATTGTTGGAACTGGCCGAGAATGAGTAGAGAGCTTACTAAAGAGTTTTCGAAAGTTTGCTGGAATGTTCATCGAAAGTTCATGGACCTCACCAAAAAAGATCGAAGCTTTCCAAAGAAGACTCGTCAGAACTCACTAAGGTCATCGTGAAGTCCAGGAACCTATCGAGAGTCTGCAGAATGGTATCCGAGGGTTGGTCAGAAGACCATCGAAAGTTCACCGGAAGCTCGCCGGAAGAAGACTTGACTTGCTAGATTTTATTTTATTTAGAAAATATCTTAAATTTTGTAGTTAGCATGTAAATAGGGTTAAATTTGGGAGATAATCCTATTAACCCTATTAGGGGCCAACTGGGTCTGAATTAGGACTGTGTTGGGCTAGATGAGAGGCCCAAACATTACCTAAGTGCCACGTTAGAAGGTGGCACCACTAGTTGGGCGATGGAACTACATGAAGGCTCAATCTTTAAGACTAAGACTAGGCAGTGGTATCGCCAAACTAGACGGTGGTACCATCCAATACACTGATAGTACCACCACTAGTGACATAAGGTGGTACCGCCAATACCCGGTAGACCTAAGATGGGATGATTTTGTTAAATCTCAGATTTTAATGATGAAACTAATTGATTATGTTTTGATAATCTAACTATATTTTGAGTCATGCAGGTCTACTCTTGATCAGGATTAGATAATTGATGTAGGAAGAATCGACGTTGCATTGGAGGAAATCACGTTAGGAGATTGGACGTCGAGTCGGAGTTCCGGTCGATGCTCGGTAGAAGGCTTCGAACAAAGAAATCAGGTATCGGGCCATGAGGAGCAGAGTTGCACAAAGGAGATCGGGGCTACGGAGGTCAGCTGTTGATTGGGTAACAAGTCGCAAGAGAGGATGATGCGCCGAAGTGTTGGATAAAGTGCCGATGGACCAAGGATGTGCCGGGCAACTAATTACGATTCATGTTAATTATTTAGATCGGAGTAGGATTAGCTTAATTGGGTTATAATTGGGTCAACCCAGTTAGGGGATAACTAGGCCTGCATTGGGGTTGTGTTGGGCTGAATGATAGGCCCAAATAGTGCCCAAGTGCCACGTCAGGCGGTGGCACCGCTAGAAGGCTTAGTCTTCTAGATTGAGTCTGGGCGATGGTACCGCCCAATGTCAGTGTACCTAGGTGATGGTACTACTAGTACATTGATAGAGCAGTGTGCCCTGGCAGTGGCAGCACCTAGTGTTAGGGTCCAACAAGCGATGGTACTACCAGTCACAGGTAATGGTACCACCTATACCCGATAAACTCAGAATGAGAATGTTTTTTGCTCCAAGTTTGAATCAGATTGGAGTCTATAAATATCCCTCCCATCCTTGGGTTGAAGACACAAGCATATACACTTTGAAAGTAGAAAAATGATATTCAAATCTCTTTTAAAATACCTCCTCTAGCCTTCATTTAATTTGAGAAAAAAAAGAGGAGTTAAGTGCTTGTAAGGGTTACCTCCTAAGCCCGTCAAAAGGAGAGGTGTAGTAAGAGAGTCAATCTTTACCCCTTGAAGAAAGATAACTAGTGGAAAAGCCGGTGGCTTCAAGAGATGAGAAATTGGGAGTGGACATAGATTAGATGACCGAACCACTAAAAAAATCAATTTGCATTTACTTATTACCATTTACATTGCTGCAAACCATTTCATTTTACTACAATCATCCAACTTCTTCTTTATCCTCTTACAATCACTCTTAAGCTCAAGTATTTCTAAGATGCTTTTCAACGAAATATCTTTTTATCATACGAAATATTTTTGAAAATATTTAAATCGTTGAAATTTATCATTCTTGCTAGTTATAGGTGCCCTACAAGCCAATCACATGAGTGATAGCAACTATAACACGCCACATCAATCTCTTTACTTATGCTTATTGGCATTTTCTCACATCATCTGGAGGTATATTGTGATGTCCTTGGATCTGTGCAATGAGAATCGGATCATGATAATGAGACTAATTTACCTTTAAACACAGACCATAAATAATCCTGGTCATAGGTTACTCGAGTGGGATATCGAGATAACTGAATAGACTAGTATGCTGTATACTCGTCCATATGATGGAGGTGGTTGGTCTTATAGCTACTCATGTGGAGACACTAAGGATACAGTACAGGTTCTCATTGGAGAATGAGTTCACTGATTGATCCGCTTACAAAATGCTGGATGGTTATTGATACCTCACGTTAAACAGCGATTCTGTAGTTCCAGTAGTATATCTAGTCCTTAGACTTAAGACACCAAGGATGTTCTGTATGAGTACTCCACTCTTTGATACCGGACTTGTAGGTTTGGAAGTTTTAGATTTAGTGCAGCCGGTTATTAGGAGTGGTAGCCAACCTTATGAGGGCTATTGAGTATTAATAGAGGATCATCCGCTCTTAGTATCATGAGAGGAATATCCCATGTATTCTTGCTCAAACAAATCCTTGGCCAAGGTTATTCGGATTGAGAGAGAAAGAGTTCTCCGGGAGAATCCAATCAGAGCAAGACTCAAGGAGGGACCGTATGGGTCTAACAACACCATGCTCGGTATAGGGTATCTGGGGTATTAGATGGATGAGGGACTATAGATATATGGTAATTGAGGACAGATAGGTCCAAAGGATTGGATTCTCTTGTATCGTCTAGGGACTACGGCGTAGTGGCCTAGTACGTCCGTAGTCGATGAGTCGGGTGAATTATTATAGAGATAATAATTTACTAAGTCAGAAGGAGTTCTTACAAATATGACTCATAACCAGTTTGATATTGGGCCTAGAGGATCATACACATATGGTAGGTGTCGCGATGAGCAGAGGTTTGGATATAAGATATCCGTCGGAGCCCCTAACTTATTGGATATCCGTTAAGCCCCTGAATTATTGGATCCTAAGATGAGATCCAATAAAAGCTAATAAGAGATTATTGGGTAGAGACCCACTAATCCAAGAGGCTTGGATAATTGGATGGAGATCCAATACCCAATAGGGCAAGATCCATTAGGGTTAAATTGATAGGGGGCCTCTATAAATAGGAGGGAATCAAAGGCCCATAGGTTGGGGTTTTTCTTGGTAGCCACCTTCTATTCTCCTCTCCTCAAGAGAGGAGCATCGCTGTAGTCCCTATCATGTCGATTATCGCTAGAGAAGAGGATATTTGAACTCCTTGATCCAGTCCTATAAATCTACAAGGATTAAGGGATATATGATCTCCCTAGGTACTTTCTTTTTACACACGTAGCTTTTGGATTTGCGAATTTGTTTTTGACGCACCGATCTTTGCATGATGATGAAACATTTCGTGAAAATCTAGGATGTTTTGTTTTTATGTTCTTTCGTTATGCATAAGATGTTGCCCCTTGGATTTCCCAATAATTCTTAACTACTGCACTAATTCACCCCCCCCCCCTCTTAATGCCGCTCTAGATCCCAATAATAGGTATCAGAGTTATGTTGTTTCTCATTCATATTTACACCTACAAAAAATGGCTCTTTATAACTTTCAAGAGGGTTTTTTGATCATTCATCCTTCGTTCTTTAACAAGTCAGACTACATTTATTGAAAAACTTGAAAGAGAGTTTTCTTGCTTTCTATGAATTTGGATTTATAGAACGTCATTGAAAATGAATTTCAACTTCCCTCTAAAATGATAAATGAATGAT
Source organism: Musa troglodytarum (assembly GCA_023547065.1). NCBI lineage: Eukaryota > Viridiplantae > Streptophyta > Magnoliopsida > Zingiberales > Musaceae > Musa > Musa troglodytarum. The sequence goes on from CP097508.1 coordinate 32,844,447, forward strand.
TGGATTTAGAGAGAAATTTTTTTTTTAAATGCAAAGGCTATAAATGCCTTATTTTGTGCTTTAGACAAAATGGAATTTAATTGTGTTTCTTCTAGTGAATCGGCCTTTGATATTTGGCACACACTTAAAATCATGCATGAGGGCACTTGTTGAGTCAAAGACTCGAAAGTAAACATCTTAATGTATGATTTTGAGCTTTTTCGAATGGTACAAAGCGAAACTATCGATGACATGTACGCCCGTTTTATGGATGTTGTCAATAGTTTGAAAAGTCTTAGTAAATATTTTTTGAATTTTAAATTCACTAACAAGATCATAAGGTCCCTTCTAAAAAGGTAAGATCCTAAAGCAATGGCAATACTAGAAACTAAAGATTTAAATGATTTTCCATTGGAAAAACTAATTGGGTCCTTAATGACCTATGAGATGACATTCTTGGAACACAATGAACATGATGAACACATTAACCACCTTTTAAAAAATAGGAAAGATTTGAAATTTTGAACTATGGAATACCACTTGAGAGAAAGCTCAAGTGATGAGGACAATGATGATGAGAACTTTGAACTTATGACAATGAACTTAAAAAAATTTATAAAACAAAAATTAAAGAATAAAAATGAGCTTGAACATAAGAAAGGCCAAAGACGAACAAGGCCCCCAACGACAAATCGAGAACATCCAAAGGCGAAATGGCAAATTGCGCTTTGACGGGCTTCGACTACAAGGTAGGTAACTCATCCGAAATGTTGTTATGTTGTTTTGAAATTACATGATCTTTTTTATGTGTTGCTTGATTTAATTAGTAGAAAATAAAAAAAATATTTTTAAAAATTATATCATGCTTTACTTTCTAGTAATTTTTAAAAAATATAAATATAAATGATGATTGTATGATTTATGATAATGTTTCTACACCTAATAAGATTAATCCAGACATGTGTATCTTGATACTTAATATTAGTTTTCGGTTCTAATCATGATACTTGACAATTTTATATCTTGCATGAGTTTTTGAAGTAATGATCTTATAATGTGTTATATGTGATGATGAAACTTGTTTTTTTCGGATTTGTAAAATGATTTTGATGATGCCTTTTTGTTCTTAACATAATGCTTGTCCTTTTAATAAAATATTTGAACATGTTCAACTTAAAATGAAACACATATAAAATAAAATTAAAAAGAGGGAAAGAATATGATCATAATGAATCTATGAATCTTGATGATTTTGTATTTTCTTCACTTTAAAACAAGATGTATGGTTTTGACACAAAAATTTAAATATCATGATAATTGCATCTCATGCTTGTACACCTAACAAGATTAAATCCATGAATATTTATCTTGATGATTTGTTTTACAAAATTTGTTTTTCAGTTTTTAACTTGATACACATCATTTATACAAAAGAAATGAGCTTGCTTACATGTAATCTATCTACGTTGCTCTTAATAAAATTCCCAAATGAAAGATTTTGATGATTTTTTTTGGAATTACATAATGATGCCTTCAATGCTAAAAATGATGCATGACTATAGAATTCTCACACTAAGCTATAATCATGTAAGATGGTAAACATCTTGTTATAGCTAACAACAATGAAAAAAAAGAGCTTTAGAATCAAAATGATTTTAATGATGTTTTAAAAAATCATGTTGATAACGATATAAATGAAAAAATATGTGTATCTTGATGGTTTTGTATCAGTTTTTAGTTTTAAACATGATATACATCTTCTATACTAAAAATAATTCACATGAAATTAAAACATATAAAAATGGAAAAATGCACTATCATGATGTTTTATGTTTGATATGTTTTGTCTTGATGGTTTTGTTGACAAAATGTATATTTTGGAATTTATATGATGATGAATTGAACATGATTATATGAAATCAATTGCATGAAATGAAAATGTATTTTTAATCTTATTGAGGTTAATGAATTCATTTCATAAATCTTGTGAATCTCTTGAAAATAATCAAGATGAATGTTTTGAAAATTAATATGTGTATCATGTTCTTGGTCTCAATTATTTCTCTTGAAACTTGCTTTTCGGATCTATACAATGATAAAAGCATGCTTACATGAAATAAATCATAAAAAGGAAAGGCATGTTTCTTAAAATTCTTCTATCTCTAAAGTTTTCGGTTTTGATGAATCCATGTGAATCTCTTGAATCAAATTTTTTGGAAGATGCCACATGCTTAATGAGATTCAACTTAATGATCTTTATGATGAAATTTACCTTTTCATCTTGAATGTGACACTTGTTTTTATTAAAGGCAAAGGCATGCTTATAAGAAGCAAATCACATGAATAGAAACTTATAAAAGTGAAATGCAATCATCTATCTCAATCTTATTGATTTATTATTAAGAAATTCATGAATCTATGCTTGTTATGTATGAATTTATTGAATGTGATTTTGAGGATGATTTTGGATTTGACAAATGCATGATTTGTATTTACAATGTAAGATACATTTTAAATATGAATCATACTTCAATCATGTTCTATCTCCCTAAATTCATTTTGTTCTCCTATATTTCTTTACTAAAGAGGAGAACTTTCTAAACGAATCATGAAATTGATGATTTGATAATAAGTTTTTATCAAAAATCTATTTGTCATTTTGAATCTCTAAAAAGTTGATGATGTGATAATAACTTTATTCATGAATCTCAAAAATGATTTTAATTTGATTATGAGTTTCGAGTTGACAAATTGATTTGAATAAGATCTTTTGTTTCAAGCAAATCATGAACTCTCTTTTGATTTCTTGACTTGAAAATTTTTTATGTGAATCGAAATACTTTTCCTCTATGACTCCTTCATTCTATCATTTGCTAAAGAGGAAAACAATCCAAGTCTTGATATCTCTATAGTTGATACTTGAAATTATTTCTTATGATTCATAATGAATTTAGATCTATTATGCATAAATCAAGTTATTTTTTTTACTACCAAATGAATCATGACTTGATATTGATATTGGTTGTATACCCTTTATCATGAATTTAAAATTGATGCTAAAGAAAATATTTGTAAATCATAATCTTGACTTCTCGGACTTATAACTTGAGGTTTTCCTTATATGAATCAAGATTTCTCACAATGCATTCTTGCATAATTCTTTTGCTTTATTAAAATTATTTGTCAAATGAATCATGTCCTTCTTGATTTTTTCTTGAAATCATGACATGATTTCTTTATATGGCTTGTATAATGATTGATATTTTTAGCCATTGAGTCCTCCCTTCTTTTTGACAAAAACAAAGGGGGAGTTAGCTTGCTAACTTGTGTATTACAAGAGAAAGAAATATTGCTAGCTAGAACTTACCAAGAAAGGCAAAGATTGCACTTCTCAAAAGAGAAGAAAGAAATTGCAAACTTGCACATTCTTCTTTAATTTGTTAGTTTGCATGTTTAAAGTGATTTAATTTTTGTAAAAAATTGCTTGCTAGCAAAGGAAAGGTATTTGCACCTCTCAAAAGAAGAACAAACAAAGTGCTATCTTGCCTATCGTGAGAAATGAAGTGCATATCTCAAGAAGCAAGTGATGAATTGCTATGCTTGGACATCCTTAAAAAAAAAGACTTACTATGATTGAATATTGTAAATCTAGCTTATATGTTGACTTGCATATCTTTTAAAATAACTAGAGCAACTTCTCCTTTTTGTTAATGACAAAGGGTGAGAAGTAGATTGATGATTTCAATATATGATGTATTGAATATTTTTATATTTGCATGATGTTTTTGATAACATATGATGAATGTTACTTGGTTTTAGTATAATCTAAGGGTCCTATCAATATGGCATATTGATAGGGGGAGTTTGGTTAAACTATGGGAGTTAAGATTAACTCCATCATCAATTAGTTGTCATCATCAAAAAGGGGGAGATTATTGAATTTTGAATTTTGATGATGAAACTAATTGATTATGTTTTGATAATCTAATTGCATTTTGAGTCACGCAGGTCTATTCTCGATCAGGATTAGATAATTGATATATGAAGAATTAACGTTGTGTTAGAGAAAATCACGTTTGGAGATTAGATGTCGAGCTGGAGATTCGATTGATGATCGACAGAAGACTTCGGACAAAAAAATCGGGCATCAGGCTAAGAGGAGCGGAGTTATGCCAAAGAGATTGGGGTTGCAGAGGTCAGCTATTGATCAGGTAACAAGCTGCAAGAGAGGACGATGTGCCAAAGTGTTGGACAAAGCGCCGATGGACTAAGGACGTGCCGGGCAACTAATTACGATTCACATTAATTGTCTAGATCAAAGTAGGATTAGCTTAATTAGGTTGTAATTGGGCCAACCCAGTTAGGGGCCAACTAGGCTTGCATTAGGGCTGTGTTGGGCCGAATGAAAGGCCCAAATAGTGTCCAAGTGCCATGTCAGGCGGTGGCACCGCTAGGGTTAGCGATGGCACCGCCAGAAGGCTTAGTCTTCTAGATTGAGTTTAGGTAGTGGAACTACCTAGTGTTAGTATACTTGGGTGGTGGTACCGCCCAGTACACTGATAGAGTAGTATGCGCAGGTGGTGGTATCGCCAGACTGAGCGGTGGTAATGCCTAGTGTCAGGGTCAAACTGGCGGTGGTACCACCAATGATAGGCGGTGGTACTACTAGTACCTGGTAAACCCAGGATAGGAAGGTTTTTGGCTCCAAGTTTGAATTAGATTGGAGCCTATAAATATCCCTCCCATCCCTGGGTTAAAGACACAAGCACATACACTTTGAAAGTAGAAAAGTGCTATTCAAATTTCTTTAAGAATACTTCCTCTAGCCTTCAATTGATTTGAGAAAAAAGAGAGGAGTGAAGTGCATGTAAGGGTTACCTCCTAAGCCCATCAAAAGGAGAGGTATAGTAAGGGAGTTGGTCTTCGCCCCTTGAAGGAAGACAACTAGTGGAAAAGTCGATGGCCTCAAGAGAAGAGGAATTGGGAGTGGATGTAGGTCGGATGACTGAACCATTATAAAAGTCGATTTACGTTTACTTGTTATCATTTACATTACTGCAAACCATTTCATTTTATTGCAATTATCTGACTTCTTCTTTATCCTCTTACAATCACTCTTAAGCTCAAGTATTTTCGATATGCTTTTCAACAAAATATCTTTTTATCGTATGAAGTTTCCAAAAGTGTTTAAATCACCAAAATTTATCATTCTTAACTACTGCACTAATTCACCCCCACCCCTTTTAGTACCGCTCTAGATCCTAATAGGTTTTTTACTCCAAGTTTGAATCAAATTAGATCTTATAAAAACCCCTCCCATCCTTGGGTTGAAGACACAAGTACACACACTTTGAAAATAGAAAAATGCTGTTCAAATCTCTCTAGAAATCCCCTTCTCTTGTCCTTATTTGTATTCAAGTTAAAAGAGAAGAGAGAGTGCTTGTAAGGGTTACCTCCTAAGCCCGTCAAAATGAGAGAGTGCTATAAGAGAGCTTGTTATCGCCCATTGGAAGAAAAATAACTAGTGGAAAGCCAATTGCCTTAAGTGAAGAGGAATCGGGAGTAGATGTAGGTCGGATGACCAAACCACTATAAAATGGTTTGTGTTTACTTCTTGCAAATTTACTTTACTGTAAACTATCTTCACTTCGCTGGTCTACTTGCTCACTACCTTTCTTCCTCTCTAAACACTCTCAAGTTAAATACATTTCTGATACGCTTTAATTGAAATCAGTTTTAATCGAAACATGATTTTTATCGTATGAAGTTTTTAGAATCTCAAAATCGCTGAAATTTATCATTCTTAACCGCTGCACTAATTCACCCCCCCTCTTAGTGCCACTCTAGATCCTAACATCATGATTTTTTTTGCTCTCCTATGATTGAAGTATAGATAAAATTTGTGATGCCTCATTTGTCATAACTTGAAAATGGATGTAAAGAAAATTTTTATATCATTTCATCCTCCCCTTCTTTTCGACAATAACAAAAAGAGGAAAGAAAATATGTTAGCATTTGTAATCATGACTTGATCTTTGATATAGATATCATGATTCTTGGTTGAATACCCTTTATCATGAATTGAAAATTGATGCTAAAGAAAATATTTGTAAATCATGATCTTGATCTCTCGTCATTTGATACTTGAGATTTTTCTTGAGAATCAAGATCTCCTATTTGATCTCTTGAGTTTCTTGTGCAATTTACAAAGAAAAGACATATCAATGTGAATCATGTTCTTTAGACTTAATGCCTATGATTCTTTAAGATTCTTTAGCTCCTAAAAATTCTCTACGTTACTTGCTAAAAAGGAGATTTATTGAAATGATTCATGGACTTCTTAGATTTATAACTTTTGGTATTCATGATACGATTTTATTTATGCCTTGTATGCATCATGTGATGTAAACTTTTATTGATGTGAATGTTAGGGATCGAGTGGCACTAAGAGGGGGGGGGTGAATTAGTGCAGTGGATAAAACGATAGATTTTTCAGCGATTTAAAACAAGCTTCGGAAACTTCGTACGATGAAAGCAACATTTCGTTTGAACCCGGAAAGATTGCATTTTAACTTTAAAGCATGCGTACGAAGATGAAAAGGAAGTGGAGTAAGTAAAGTAAAGGCTTGCAGCAAAGTAAAGAGATAAAACAGAAATTTAAACACTCACACAATCAAGACACGCAGCGATGTATAGTGGTTCGGTCAAAGTGACCTACATCCACTTCCGAAGCCTTCTCCGATGAGGCTCCCTTCTTCTACTACCAAATCCTTTGAAGGGGAAGGATCAAATACCCCTCTTACAACCCTTTACAAGTGGTTCACACTCTTACAAGATTTCACAAGAAGAATGAGGTGAACACTTAGCAAGAACAAGACTTTTCAAAGACTTAAAACTAAGATTCTAACTCTCAAAAGGGTTCTTCTTTCAGCTGAGAAAGAAGGGGTATTTATAAGCCTCAAAGTGATTCAAATTTGGAGCCCAAACTTGGAGCCAAAAATTATTTTTTCCACTTTGCTACCGCCGACAGATCGACACACCCAGCAGTGCTAGCAGGCTGTATCGCTTGCTACAGTAGCCGAGCGCCTACTATAGTAGCGGGGCGGTGCTACCGCCCCAGGATGGGCGGTTCAACCGCCTGGCCCATTCAGCCAAGGCTGAATGGGCCCTGTTTAAGGCCCAACTCAGCACCGTAGAAGCCCGGTTGGCCCCCACTGAATTTAGGCAGGATTTTTTCTAAATCCTTGCCCTACTCATGTGCAAACTACGAACTTAAAGACATTCCTAAGCTGTTACAAAGTCCGCAAGTCAAGTCTTCTTCCGTCGAGCTTCCGGCGAACTTCCGGCGGTCTTCCGACGATCCCTCGGAAACCATCCTGCGGACTCCCGGCAAGCTCTCGGACTCCACGATGATTTTGGCGAGTTCCCTCGAGCTTCTTTGGCAAGCTCCGATCTTTCTTGGCATGCTCTGCGAACTTCCGACGAACCTCCCGGCGAACTTCCGAAAACTCTTCGGCAAGCTCCCTACTCGTTCTCGGCCAGTTCCGACAGCACTCCCAATGAATCTTCAGACTTCCATCGAACACTCGAACTCCCAATGATCCATCGCACTTGACTTCGACCCTTTGTTTCGCTTTACGTCTTCATCCTTATCGTAGTTACTCCTGCACACAAACAATAAACACTCTACTTCGATCTAGACAGTTATTATAACATGAATTGACATTCAGTTGCCCAGCACGTCATTGGTCGGCGCTTCGTCCGATCCTTCGGCACATCGTCCTCTCTTGCGGTCCGTTGCCCAATCGGTGATTGACCTCCACAATCCTGATATTCTTAGCACAACATGCTCTTCTTAGCCCGATGCCCGACGTACGAAGCCTCATGCCGATAGTCGACCGAACCTCTGGCTCGTCATCCAATATCCTGACGTGATCACCTCCGGTGCAATGTCAATTTCTCCAGTGTCAACTGACTAATCTTGATCTTTAGTAGACCTACGTAACTCAACACGCAGTTAGACCACAAATCACACTCAATTAGTTTCATCATCAAAATCCGAGATTCAACAATCTCCCCCTTTTTGATGATGACAACAAATTGATGACTGACGGAGTTAACCAAAACTCCCCGGAATTTAACACAAACTCCCCCTATCAATATGCCATTGATAGAATCCTTGGATTATCCCAAATCCAAGTAACATGTATCATTTATGTAGTGAGAAAACAATAAACCATCATGTAAATATAAAATATTCAATCAATGCATGAAGTCATCAATCTACTTCTCCCCCTATGTCATCAACAAAAAGGAGAAGTAACATTATAGCTAGTTTTCAAGGATATGCAAATATTACAAACATACTAGCTATTAATCACATCATACAACATTTAGGTATTACATGTTTATCATGATAAGCAAGATAGTACTTGTCGTGATGATGGCAAGTTTTTCTATGTTCCTTTGAGAAGTACAAGCAAATTATGCATTTTCTTGACTTGTTTTGCGATATGCATACAATTTTATAATTTCTTTCTTCTCTTTTGAGAAGAGCAAGCTTGCAAGTTTTGCTTTCTTTGCATGCTAGGACTTTTGCATTCATTTGTAAAAGCCTTCTCCCTTTATCAATATCAAAAAGAAAAGGAGGATTAATACTACAAATAATCTTGCATGAGATTCAACAACAATTTGTAACAAAGATGCAAGCAATTTTGTTGAAAAAGTGAAGTTGAGCAAGATTTTTGCCTCTCTTGAGATAGCAACTTTTTGCTTCTCAATGTTTAAGCTAGCAAATTTTTCTCTTTTGATACACAAGTTAACAATTTTTCTCCCCCTTTATCAATATCATAAAGAAGAGAGGAACTAATGAGAAATTTACATCAATCAATATATCAATCATCACATGATGCATATAAGATAGTATTGAAACATAAGAAATCATGTCATGAAGGATATCAATATGTAAATTCAACAAGAATCAAAACCAAAAGATATCATCCATGATTCATAACTTTTCATTTTAGCAAGATCTAGATTCATATTTATCAATTTTTAATTCAAGATAAATGTCATACAACCAAGAATCATGATATATAAAAGCATATCAATATTAAGAATCAAATCATGATTACAAGTGCTAACATATTTTCTTTTCATTCATTTTTAAGCCATGATAAAAGAATAAATCAATGATTCAAATATTAAGCACATTTCTTTTTCATCAAATTTTCAATCATCACATAAGGCATTCAAGGAAGTATTGAAACAATAAAAAGAATCAATTTTATCATATAATGTTTTAATCTTCAATCTTGAGTCATGAATCCAAAAGTCATAAATCAAAAGGTTCATGAATCATTTTGACAAGTCTTCTTTTTAGGAAATAACAAGTGGAAGTCTTAGGAGATCAAACACAAGATCTTGATTCATACATAAGAATTTTTACCAAGATCACATTTCATAAGAATCAAGACACGAATTCATAAAAATTCAAGTATTGAATTCCGAGAAATCAAAAGACAAGTTACATTTCATTTAAGGAATTTTCTTTTGATAAAACGGAAGGAGCAAGGTAAACGATCTTGATTTATAAAGAGCTTCAAGTTATAGTTGTCAAGATCATGTTTTCAATAAAATTTCTTTATAGAAAAATGAAATATTTTTGAACTTGATTCAAGCATTAAATATGTCTTAACAAGTCATAATTCCAAAAGATTCAAGAATCATTAAAAGAAAAATCATTCAAGCTCAATTCATCAACTCAAGACTCATAATCAAATTATTATTTTTGAGATTCATAAAATGCTAGCTATATGCATTAATCATGACAAGTGATATATCAAAAGTCTACATCAATATTTCAATTATCATGTCATGAAGCATACAAAGTGGTATTGAAACATGAGAGAAAAGTTCAAATTGCACATACAATGTTTCAATCATCAAAACATATTTTCTCAAATTGAGTATCAATAAGTTAAGAGAAAATAATTTATATTTTTCTTCATATAATGTGGGAGAAACATAAGAGAGTATAGAGATAAAAACTCAAGTTATCAAGATGATGATCTCATAAAAGTAATTCAAAACCATAGTTTCGTGAAATAAGAGATAAGTTATATTTCATTTGGAAAATTCTCTTTTCAAGTAATTCTTTTCATCTAAATATGCCTTTGTCTTTATATACCAAGATAAGCATAAAGTTCAAGATGTAAAGGCAAAATCTCATAAGGCATTATCAAGACAAAAATGTAACACATTATTTCAAGACATGAGTTTCAATATATCATGATAATGTGTTTCATTTTAAGTTATTTGTTTCATGTAAGTGTACTCATGTTTCAAAAGATGAGTATCAAATTTTAAAACCGAAACATAAGTTTGTCATCAAGATATGATATTACAAGGTCATTAAGCATGATAACAAACTTCTAATATTTTCATTTCAATGATGATTTCATAATATATGTTCAAATATTTATACGGAAACCATCATTGTATAAATTTGAAATACAAGTTGTCATTTAGCCCATTAAGATTAAAAGCATTACATGTAAAGCATCATGATAGTGCAATTTCTTCTTTTTTATATGTGTTCCATTTCAAGTGATTTGACGTTCATATGAGTATACTCATGTTTTTCATATAGGTCCAAAGAGCATGTTTCAAGAGAAATCATTAAGACCGAAAACATGAGGCACATTTTTAAAATATTCATCATGTTTATTTTTATGAGATTCACAAGACTCATAACATGAATTCATTCACCTCAATAGAATGAGAAAAAATACATTTTCATTTTAAGCAATTTGATGTGAGCATATTCAAAATTTTTATGAAAACATGTATCAAAATAAAACACAAGCTTAGTCATAAAACCGTCAAGACCAAATACATAAAAATGATACATTATGATAGTGCATTTTCTTATTTTTAAGAGTTTCAATTTACGTGATTTGATCTTTCATAAGAATGATCAATGTCATACATCATATTTAAACATGAGAGCATCATCATATTTAGAAATGAATTCATCATTAAAATCATTTCCCATCTTTCTTTTATTTGTTATAATAAGATGATCGATGCTCAAATTTTTGCTAAACTCATACATCATTTTTTAAAAATCTGAAAAATACTTTTTGTCATGAAAATCATCAAGTCCAAATGTAATGCAAGGCAACATAAAAATCACATTTCTTTCATTTGAAAAATTTATGGGTTAGGTCTTTATAATTGATTTCATGAAGACATGTATCATTTAAAAATTTCATCATAAAAAAAAGGTTAAGACCCATTAATCCAAGATAGAAGTTTTTAGATCAACATCACTTCAACAACTCATGCATGATATAAAATCATCAAGCATCATGTTTAGAGACAATGTAAACCATCAAGATACTCATGCATGGTTTAATCCTAAGCATTATCACAAATCTTACAATCGTCATTCATATTTTTACTTTTCAAAAATACTATAAAGAAAAGCATAGTATAATTTCAATTTTTTTTTTAATTTCTAAAAACATAAGAAAAGCATAAAAAAAATTCCTACTAACTAAGTTAAGCATTCATGGAAATCATCAAGTAATTTCAAAATAATTCAAGGAAGTTAAGTTACTTACCTCATTGTCGAAGCCCATTAAAGCGTAGTTTGCTTCTTCTTTCCTTGATTCTTCTTTGCAAGCCTTCTTCTTCTTCTTTGGCCTCTTTCTCCATTCAAGTTCATTTGTGTTTTTTAATTTTTATTTAATGAACTTGCTAACATTCATTGTTATGTGTTCAATGTCTTCATTGTCCTCATCACTTGAGTCATTACACAAGTGGCATTTCATAGTTCGGAGTTCAAAAACCTTTTTGTTCTTTAGAAGGTGGTTCATGTGTTCATCATGTTCATCATATTCATCATGTTCCATTTCATAGGTCTTTAAAGACCCAATGAGTTCATCAATAGAATAATTATTTAGATCCTTTGATTCTTGAATCGCCGTATTTTAGGATCCCACCATTTTGAAAGGGATCTTAAGATCTTGTTAGTGAGTTCAAAATCCAAAAACTTTTACCAAGACTTTTAAGCTATTGACGACATCCGTGAAGCGGTGTACATGTCGTCGATAGATTGGTGTCATTTGGAAGAGCACAAAATCATGCAACAAGAGGTTTACTTTTGAGTCTTTAACTCTACTAGTTCCCTCATGCGTGATTTCAAGAGTTCGCCAAATGTCAAAAGCCGTTTCGCATATAGAAATCTGATTGAACTCGTTCTTGTTCAAAGCGCAAAATAAGGCATTCATAGCCTTTGCGTTTAAAGAAAATGACCTTTTCTCCAAAATCGACCATTCATTCGTCGGTTTAGAGGAAGGTTGAAAACCATTTTTGATGATGTTCCATAAATCCAAATCCATTGAAAGCATGAAAACTCTCATTCGAGTTTTCCAATATGTGTAGTCCGAACCGTTAAAGAATGGTGGACGAAAAACTGAAAAACCCTCTTGAAAACCATTTAGAGCCATTTCTCACGGGTGTAAATCCGAAAGAGAAAGAACATGGCTCTGATACCAATTGTTAGGGATCGAGTGGCACTAAGAGGGGGGGGTGAATTAGTGCAGTGGATAAAACGATAGATTTTTTCAGTGATTTAAAACAAGCTTCGGAAACTTTGTACGATGAAAGCAATGTTTCGTTTGAACCCAGAAAGATTACATTTTAACTTTAAAGCATGCGTACGAAGATGAAAAGGAAGTAGAGTAAGTAAAGTAAAGGCTTGCAGCAAAGTAAAGAGATAAAATAGAAATTTAAACACTCACACAATCAAGACGCAGCGATGTATAGTGGTTCGGTCAAAGTGACCTACATCCACTTCCGAAGCCTTCTCCGATGAGGCTCCCTTCTTCTACTACCAAATACTTTGAAGGCGAAGGATCAAATACCTCTCTTACAACCCTTTACAAGTGGTTCACACTCTTACAAGATTTCACAAGAAGAATGAGGTGAACACTTAGCAAGAACAAGACTTTTCAAGACTTTTCAAAGACTTAAAACTAAGATTCTAACTCCCAAAAGGGTTCATCTTTCAGCTGAGAAAAAGGGGTATTTATAAGCCTCAAAGTGATTCAAATTTGGAGCCCAAACTTGGAGCCAAAAATTTGAATCTTTGAGTTTGGCCGTCACCCCGGCAGATCGACACACCCAAAGCGTGCTACCGTCACATAGTAGCCGGGCGGTTCAATCGCCTGGCCCATTCAGCCAAGGCTGAATGGGCCCTGTTTAAGGCCCAACTCGGCCCAATAGAGGCCCTGGCTGGCCCTCATCGAATTTAGGCAGGATTTTTTCTAAATCCTTGCCCTACTCATGTGCAAACTACGAACTTAAAGACATTCCTAAGCTGTTACAAAGTTCGCAAGTCATGTCTTCTTCCGTCGAGCTTCTGACAAACTTCCGGTGGTCTTCCGATGATCCCTCGGAAACCATCCTGCGGACTCCCGGCAAGCTCTCGGACTCCACGATAATTTTGGCGAGTTCCCCCGAGCTTCTTTGGCAAGCTCCGATCTTTCTTGGCAAGCTCTGTGAACTTCCGATGAACCTCCCGCGAACTTCCAAAACCCTTGGCAAGCCCCTACTGCTTCTCGGCCGCCCGACAAAGACTCCCAACGAATCTTCAGACTTCCATCGAATACTCAAACTCCCAATGATCCATCGCACTTAATTTCGACCCTTTGTTTCGCTTTACGTCTTCATCCTTATCGTAGTTACTCCTGCACACAAACAACAAACACTCTACATTGATCTAGACAATTATTACAACACGAATTAACATTCAGTTGCCCGGCACATCATTGGTCGACGCTTCGTCTGATCCTTCGGCACATCGTCCTCTCTTGCGGTACGTTGCCCAATCGGTGATTGACCTCCACAATCCCGATATTCTTGGCACAACATGCTTTTCTTGGCCTGATGCCCGACGTACAAAGCCTCCTGCCGATAGTCGATCGAACCTCCGGCTCGTCATCCAATATCCTTATGTGATCACCTCCGGTGCAACGTCAATTTCTCCAGTGTCAACTGTCTAATCCTGATCGATAGTAGACCTGCGTAACTCAACACGTAGTTAGACCACAAATCACACTCAATTAGTTTCATCATCAAAATCTGAGATTCAACAGTTAAAAGTTTGTGTCATTATATTCCCTCTCTTCTTTTAGACAATGACAAAGGTGGAGTAAGAATTGCTAGCTTGTGCATCATAAAGCAAAATTACTATTTTGTACACTTCAATGAAAAATTTGCTAACTTGATCATTGCAATGAAAGAACTTGCTATCATGAACACTATCAACAATTGCAATCTTGCAATCTAAAGAGAAGAAAAGAATTGCTTTCTCAAAAGAAGCAAAAATGCAAAACTTACAAAATTTACAATCTTACATTTGCTATGCTTCTATGCTTGTATGTTGTAATGAAAATTTAGCTTGCATGTTTAAAGTGATGTAAATTATATAAAATTGTTAGCTCATTGCAAACAAGAAACAAGTGTTATCTTGCCTATTGTGAGAAATGAAATGCAAACTTGCACATCTTAAGAAGCAAGTAAAAATTGCCATGCTTGAACTTAAAACTTGCTATGATTAAATGTTGTGATGTAAATCTTGCTAGTATATTGTAAAAACAAGCATATCCATAAAAACTAGCTAGATGCAACTTCTCCTTTTTGTTGATGACAAAGGGGGAGAAGTAGATTGATGAATTCATGCAATGTAATGATGTATTGAATATTTTGAAATTTTGCATAAATGTTTTTGATAACATGTTACTTGGATTTGTTGAAATCCAAGGGTTCTATCAATATGGCATATTGATAAAGGGAGTTTACTTAAACTCTGGGAGTTAAGGTTAACTCCATCATCAATTAGTTGTCATCATCAAAAAGGGAAAGATTGTTGAATCTCGATTTTGATGATGAAACTAATTGATTATGTTTTGGTGATCTAATTACATTTTGAGTCATGCAGGTCTACTCTCGATCAGGTTTAGACAATTGACGTAGGATGAATCAACATTTTACGAGGGCTATTGAGTGTCAATAGAGGATCATCCGCTCTTGGTATCATGAGAGGAATATCTCATGTGTTCTTGCTCGAACAAATCCTTGGCCAAGGTTATTCGGATTGAGAGAGAAAGAGTTCTCCGGGAATATCCGACAAGAGCAAGACTCGAGGAGAGACCGTATGGGCCTGACAACACCATGCCCGGTATAGGGTCTCTGGGATATTAGATGGATGAGAGATTAGAGATACATGGTAACTGAGAATAGATTGGTCCAAAGGATTGGATTCCCCTATATCATCTGGGGGCTGCGGTGTAGTGACCTAGCACGTCCGCAATCGATGAGTTGGGTGAATTATTATAGAGATAATAATTCATTAAGTCAGAAGGAGTTCTGACAAGTATGACTCACGGCTAGCTCGATATTAGGCCTAGAGGGTCACACACATATGGTAGGTGTTGCGATGAGTAGAGGTTCGGATATGAGATATCCGTTGAACCCCCTATCTTATTGGATATCCATTAAGCCCCTGAATTATTGGATCCTGAGATGAGATCCAATAATTTCTAATAATAGATTATTGGATAGAGACCTACTAATCTAATAGGCTTGGGTAATTGGATGGAGAACCAATACCCAATAGGGCAAAAGATCCATTAGGATTTTCAGGGGGCCTCTATAAATAGGAGGGAACCAAAGCTCTATAGGCTGAGGGTTTTTTGGTTGCCACCTCCTATTCTTCTCTCCCCAGAGAGAGAGGTGCAACATCGTAATCCCTGTCGTGTGGATACCGCTAGAGAGGAGGAAGTTTAACCTCTTTCATCGTCTCCCACAGATCTGTAGGAATTCAGGGACATACGATCTCCCTAGGTATCTTCTTTTACACGTGCAGTTTTGCTGATTTGTTTTTGATGCATCGATCTTCGCACGACGATAGAAACTTTCTATGAGAAATCTGGGGTTTTGTTTTTTGTTCTTCCACTGCGCATGTGATGTCGCTCCCCCTTGTGGATTTCCCAATAGTGGTATCAGAGCCAGGTTGTTCGTGCGAAGATCGGATCTTAAACTGCGTGTGTTGTGTTTTGGATCTCCTTTTAACGCCAAAATCATTGGCACAAAAGGGCCAGGAAGGGCAGCAATTGTTGCTGCCCTTGCTGCGCTCGTGTAGCAGCCGCAAGCATGCTTGCAAGCTTGCTGCCCGCACAAGCAACAGCGTCGCCCGGCGGGCTGCAAGTCGCAAGCAGGCTACCTACATCGGCGGCCTACCCGCAGGGGCACTGGCATTGCACGTGGGGCAGCGACTGCGGGTGCTGCGCCCATAGGGTAGTGCCGTAGGGGCACTTGCGGACCAGCCCGTAGGGGTGCTCCGCCCGCGGGGCAACGGCGGGGCCACCCACAGGGACGGCAAGCGCTGCCACCCCAACGCTGGGCGCCCGCGCACAGAGGTGCCGGCACCTACGAGCGTTGTGCCCATGGGTAGCGCCAGCAGTGGGCGCTCCTCCCGTGAGGCAACGGCGGCACTACCGCCCTCCCCGCGCGTAAGGGGCGCCGTCGGTAGGGTGGCAGCGGCGGTAGGCGCAGGGTGATGGATTAGGGTTTTTTAGGGCAAAAGATGATTTTTTCCCCTCCAAATTTTAGAAATTACAGATTCTGTCCCTTTTGATAGAATTACCAAAATACCATTTTGGCCAAATTACCAAAATACCCCTAAGAATTCAAAAATTCTCTTTATGTCCCTGATTTCAAAAAATTAAATATGTTAATTAAATACTTTAATTAACTATTATTTTTATCTAATAATCTTATAAAATAATATATACATGCGTTGTATGATGTGGATAGATGATCATGGACCTGTGATGTGATGTGTGTACATGTGATTATTATTATTGGGACCTGCGAGCCTCTACTTTTCTTGTTTATTGTTGGGCCTATGTACCTGTAATTATGTTGTAATTACATGAGGAGGCGCAGCGGTAGCATGACTCACGAGACCAAGACGGACGATTCGACGCATAAAGATGTATTAAGATGCCAACGAATCTGACGAAACGAGATGGATGATCACAGGGCATAGAGATGCGCCAAAGTACACATAGATCTTGATGTGAGTGATTAGGCTCACTGGCTCGGGCCTAATCACATTAGGATGTGGTCCATGATCATCTGGTGTGATTGCTCATGTGATGTGTGATTAGATATACACCTACTAGATTTGTATATATATATTTGCATGCGATGTAGATACATATATTAAATAAGTATGTGTGTGACACATTATATTAGGAGACCAAACCAAAATCCCTTCTATTAATAATATTAAGTCAGTAAACGTGAGGCAATTAGATTGACCCACGTGGCCTTCCATCGTTATAGCTAGGAGCCGATTCCCGTTGTAGGTTGAGTTGGTCGAGTCCCTCGACACTCACCTATATCGCGTCTCGCCATCTTATCTACGACATCGAGATGTCATAGGTGACTTGAGGACATAGTATGCTTGGTCGAGTCCCTCGAGAGTATATCACCTAATCAGACTCATCTGGTAACGATGTTAATGACTTAACCGAACATCATGGTTGGTCGAGTCCCTCGAGGCTACGGTGGTTCAGAGGCTGAACAGGATGGGAATCACAAGGAGATATGATTGGCAAGAATTGTCTACCTTTATGGGCTTAACGTGATTGGTCGAGTCCCTCGATGTTACATTAAGATGCCGATTGGATCCTGATCCCCACTAGAGATCCACCGGGGGTCTTCGATTCATATACCGGAGGGAGTTGTGTGTCTCGCGAAAAATTAGTGGGAGTACATTAAGATAGAAGTTCTTATCTTAATTGTTTAAATTTCTGCAAAGTCTGCATGTTATTTATTTCTGTTAGATCTTTTATTTCAGAAAAATGTCACTTTCAAATCCTTTACGTGGCATACTTGATGCCAACCGCCTCACTAGTCCAAATTATATGGATTGGCTTCACAATCTGAGAATCGTTCTCATGGTGGAGAAAATCGCGTATGTCCTTGATACAGTGATCCCTATGCTTGACGAAGGGGCAAGCGAGGATGAGATCGCTCGTTATGTGTAGTACTTAGATGATTCCACTCTTACTTAGTGTTATATGTTGGCCTCTATGACTACTGAGTTACAGAGACAACATGAAAATATGGATGCTAATTCCATACTCCTACATCTCTACAAACTGTTTGAGGAACAGGGAAGAACTCAGCGATATGAGATATCAAAGAGTCTTTTCCGTGCTAGGATGACTGAGGGGACACCGGTTCAGAACCATGTCCTTAAGATGATTAAGTGGATTTAGAAACTCACAGGTCCAGGAATGGTCCTAGAGGATAACCTATGTGTGGATCTTTTGCTTCAGTCCCTACCAAATTCCCTTTTTTAGTTCATAATGAATTTTAATATGAACAAACTTGAGGTGACCCTCCTAGAGCTCCTCAATATGTTGAGAGAAACAGAGAGCACCATCAAGAAAGAGAAGCTGGTTCTCTACACTGGTGAGACCAAAAAAAAGGAAGACTGAGAAGACCCTTAAGAAGGGCAAGGGCAAAGGCAAAATGGGTAAGGCAAAGGTTGCCAAGAAAGACCCAACAAAGGACAAAGGTGCTTCCACTGCGATAAAGATGGGCACAGGAAGAGGAACTGCAAAGAGAACCTTGTTGAGAGGGTGAAATGGCTTGCGAAGCTTGTGTACATTCATGATCAGTCTCCATTTGTTAGAATCTTATGATAACACATGGGTATTAGATACCGGAGTGCTTATCATATTTGTAATTCGTTGCAGGTTCTGGCAGGACCTAGGAGATTGAACAAAGGCAAGATGGACCTTAAGATGGGCAATGGAGCAAAGGTTGCTGCACTGGCTGTTGGCAAGATCATCTTACATCTGCTTGGTGGAGCTATTATTGCATTAGATACATGCTATTATGTTCCTTCTATTATCAAAAATATTATTTCCATTTCATGTTTGACAATTAATGGATATAAATTAGTTTTTGAGAACAATGATTGTTCAATAATATTAGATGATGAGATCATCACGAGAGGAACAATGCATAATGGTTTATATATACTAGATACAACTCCACATATCATGAGTGTAAGAAAGTCTAAGAGGAAACGAGAAGTGGAGAACCAAACAGGAAAAAGTATTAAAACCCTTCGATTAGATCGAGGAGGTGAGTACTTGAGTACAGAGTTCACCCAATTCCTCAAAGACCATGGGATTTGATCCCAATGGACACCTCCTTATACACCACAACTTAATGGTGTATTAGAAAGGAGGAATCGCACACTATTAGACATGGTGCATTTCATGATGTGTTTCATCAACCTGCCCATCTCATTCTAGGGATATGCCTTAGAGACCGTAGCTTACCTTCTGAACAAAATTCCAACTAAATCAGTGATGTCTACTCCATATGAGATATGAAATGGGAAGAAGCCCAATCTTAAAGTTGTTAAGATTTGGGGCTGCCCTGCTCACGTTAAGAGACACAACCCTGACAAGTTGGAATCAAGGATGAAATGGTGCAAGTTCATGGGATACCCTAAGAAAACTTATGAGTATTATTTCTATCACCCCGAGGACCGAATGGTTTTTGTAGCCAAGAGAGCAGTGTTCCTTGAGAAGGAACACATTCTTGGTGGAGACAGTGGGAGCATGATAGAGTTGAGCAAGGTTAGAGAACCTAGCTCAAGCACCATTTCACAGCCAGAATCTGTTCAGATATCTAGCACACAAGTTCCAACTTTACGTAGGTCCAATAGAGTATCTTATCCTCCTGAGAGATATGTGGGACATATAAGAGGAGAGGATGTTGAGGATATTGATCTTCAAACCTACGATGAGGCTATTATGAGCATAGACTCCGGAACATGGTAAGAAGCCATGAATTCAAAAATAGATTTCATGTACTCCAATAAGGCTTGGAACCTAGTTGATGCACCCAAGGGTATTGTACCCATTGGCTATAAGTGGATCTTCAAAAAGAAGATTGGAGTAGATGGAAAGGTAGAGACCTATAAAGTAAGGCTAGTGTCTAAGGGGTATCGTCAAAGGCTAGGTGTTGACTATGATGAAACTTTCTCACCTGTAGCCATGCTAAAATCCATTCAAATTCTATTAGTTATTGCAGCACACTATGATTATGAGATCTGGCAGATGGACGTTAAAATAGCATTCCTCAATGGCAACCTCGATGAGGAGATGTATATGATACAGCTTGAGGGATTCGTGTCTAAGGATATTCCTGACAAGGTGTGCAGGTTGCTTAGGTCCATCTATGGATTGAAGCAAGCTTCCCAAAGTTGAAACATAAGATTTGATGAGGTGATCAAATCTTATGACTTTGTTAAGAACAAAGATGAGCCTTGTGTATAGGAAGGTAAGTGGGAGCACTATTACCTTTTTGGTATTATATGTGGATGATATCCTAATAATTAGGAATGATATAGGAATGCTCTCCACAGTAAAGGCTTGACTATCTAGGCATTTCTTCATGAAGGACTTAGGGGAAGCATCTTACATATTAGGGATACGGATCTATAGAGATAGATCTAAGAGGATGCTAGGCTTGTCCTAGTTCAGGTACATAGACACCATTGTCAAAAGGTTTGGCATAGAAAATTTCAAGAGAGGTCTCATACCAATGAGAAATAGTATATCACTTTCTAGGAGTATATCCCCAAAGACTCCTGAAGAAAGGGCACACATGGATAGGATACCATATGCCTCAGCGTTAGGATCTATCATGTATGCTATGCTATATACCAGGCCTGATATAGCACATGCTCTAAGTGTCATGAGTAGGTATTAGGTAAATCCAGGCTTGGAGCACTGGAAAATAGTAAAATATACCCTTAAGTATTTGAGAAGGACTAACGATCTTTTATTGGTATATGGAGGCAGTAGCCTCAGGGTTGAGGGTTACACGGACTCGAGCTTCTAGTTCGATGTCGATGATAGCAAGTCTAATTTAAGGTATGTGTTTACTCTGAATGGAGGAGCAGTATGCTGAAAGAGTTCCAAGCAAGACACTATTGCTGACTTGACCACAGAGGCGGAATACATTACTGCTGTAGAGGCAACAAAGGAGGGCTTTTGGATGAAGAAGTTCATCATAGATTTGGGAGTCATGTCAAGCAGCGAGGATCTGATTCCCTTATATTGTGATAACTATGGGGTGATTACTCAAATAAGGGAACCCGAGTCTCATCAGAAGTATTCTGAGAAGGTTCTAGCTTATTAGAGAGATCGTAGCCCGAAGAGATATAGTAGTGGAAAGAGTTTCATCCGAAGATAATATTGTAGATCCACTGACAAAGCCATTGACTCAAATTGGCTTTGAGCATTACAAAGGAATGATGGGGATCAGACATATTGGTGATTGGTTTTAGGTCAAGTGAGAGATTGCTAGTCATATGTGCCCTACAAGCCAATCACATGAGTGATGGCACTTGTGACTTGATATGCACTCTTTTTCTTTGCTTATAATTAGGTATTTTATCACTTTATCTTGTGTGTTGCATATATTGTTATGTCCTTAGATTTGTGCAATGGGAATCGAATTATGATGAGATCACGATAACGAGACCGATTCACCATTAAATACAGACCCTAAATAATCCTGGTCATAGGTTACTCGAGAGGGACATTGAGATAACCGAATAGACTGGTGTGTTGATACCCATCCATATGATGGAGGTGGCTGGTCTCACAGCTACTCGTGTGGGGACATTAAGGGTACGGTGCAAGTGCTCATTAGGGAATGAGTTCACTGATTGATCCACCTATAGAATGCTGGATGGTTATTGATATCTTACATCAAACAGCGATTCCGTAGTCCCAGTAGTGTATCTGGTCCTTAGATATGAGACATCAAGGATGTCATGTATGAGTACTCCACTCTTTGATACCAGACTTATAGGTTTAGAAAGTTCTAGATCTAGTACAACCGGTTATTGGGAGCGGTAGCCAACCTTACGAGGGCTATTGAGTGTCAATAGAGGATCATCCACTCTCGGTATCATGAGAGGAATATCCCATGTATTCTTGCTTGAACAAATCCTTGGCCACGGTTATTTAGATTGAGAGAGACAGAGTTCTCCGGGAGAATCCGACAAGAGCAAGACTACTAGTTATAGGTGCCCTACAAGCCAATCACATGAGTGATTGCACCTGTAACATGCTGTGTCAATCTCTTTGCTTATGATTATTGGCATTATCTCACATTATCTAGATGTATATTGTGATGTCCTTAGATCTATGCAATAGGAATTGTATCATGATGAGATTACGATAATGAGACCAATTCACCTTTAAACACAGACCCTAAATTATCCTGGTCATAGGTTACTCGAGAAGGACATCGAGATAACCGGATAGACTAGTGTGGTGTATACCCGTTCATATGATGGAGGTAGCTAGTCTCATAGCTACTCATGTGGGGACACTAAGGGTACAGTGCAGGTGCTCATTGGAGAATAAGTTCACTAATTGATCCGCCTATAGAATGTTGGATGGTTATTGATACCTCATGTCAGATAATGATTCCGTAGTCCCAGCAGTGTATCTGGTCCTTAGACTTGAGACACCAAGGATGTCCTGTATGAGTACTCTACTCTTTGATACCAGACTTATAGGTTTGGAAAGTTCCAAATCTAGTATAGCCGATCATTGGGAGTGGTAGCCAACCTTACGAGGGTTATTGAGTGTCAATAGAGGATCATCCACTCTCGGTATCATGAGAGGATTATCCCATGTGTTCTTGCTCGAACAAATCCTTAGCCAAGGTTATTTAGATTGAGAGAGAAAGAGTTCTCTGGGAGAATCTGACAAGAGCAAGACTCGAGGAGAGACCGTATGGGCCTGACAACACCATACCCGGTATAGGGTCTCTAGGATATTGGATAGATGAGGGACTATAGATACATGGTAACTGAGGATAGATAGGTCCAAAGGATAGGATTCCCCTGTATCGTCTGGGGGCCACGGCGTAGTGGCCTGGTACGTCCGCAATCGATGAGTTGGGTGAATTATTATAGAGATAATAATTCACTAAGTCAGAAGGAGTTCTGACAAGTATGACTCACGGCTAGCTCGATATTGGGCCTGGAGGGTCATACGCATATGGTAGGTGTTGCGACGAGTAGAGGTTCGGATATGAGATATTCGCTAAACTCCATATCTTATTAGATATCCATTAAGACCCTGAATTATTGGATCCTGAGATGAGATCCAATAATTACTAATAAGAGATTATTGGGTAGAAACCCACTAATCCAAGAGGCTTGGGTGATTGGATGGTGATCCAATACCCAATAGGGAAAAAAGATCCATTAGGGTTTTCAAGGGACCTCTATAAATAGGAGAGAACCAAAGCTCTATAGGCTGAGGGTTTTTGGTAGCCACCTCCTATTCTCCTCTCCCCAGAGAGAGAGAGGTGCATCATCGAAATCCCTGCCGTGTGGATACTGCTAGAGAGGAGGACGCTTGACCTCCTTCATCCTCTCCCACAGATCTGCAGGGATTCAGAGATATACGATCTCCCTAGGTACTTTCTTTTACACGTGCAGTTTTGTGGATTTGTTATTGACACATCGATCTTCGCACGATGACGGAAACTTTCTATGAAAAATCGAGGGTATTTTGTTTTTGTTCTTCCGCTGCGCATGTGATGTCGCTCCCCTTGTGGGTTTCCCAATAGTGGTATCAAAGCTAGGTTGTTCGTGTGAAGATCGGATCTTAAACTGCGTGTGTTGTGTTTTGGATCTCCTTTTAATACCAAAATCGTTAGCAAAAGGACTAGGAACTCGCATCGCCGTGCTCGTAACGCATCTTTCGCTTTGCCGCCGCACAAGCAACAACCGCCACTTGGTGGGCTGCAAGTCGCATCCGTGCAGCTCGCGTGGGCTCGCCGTAGGGGCACCGCACGCACACGTGGCAGCACGCAGGGGCGCCGCGCTAGCCTCGCTGGGCGCTCGCCGCGGGCAACGGCGGGGCCGCCAACCGGGATGGCAAGCGTCGCCACCCCGGCACTGGGTGCCCGTGCGCAGAGGCGCCAACGCCTGCGGGTGCTACGCTCGTCGCCGATGGTGGGCTCTCCTCTCGCGGGGCAATGGCGGCATCGCCGCCCTCCCCGCGCGCAAGGGGCGCCGTTGTCAGGGTGGTGGCGGCCGCTGGCGCAGGGTGAGGGAATAAGGTTTTAGGGCAAAAGATGGTTTTGCCCCTTCGAATTTCAGAAATTCCAGATTTTATCGCTTTTGATAGAATTACAAAAATACCCTTTTGGTCGAATTACCAAAATACCCCTAGGAATTCAAAAATTCCCATTGTCCTTGATTTCAAAAAAATAAATATGTTAATTAAATAGTTTAATTAACTATTATTTTCTTTATCTAGTAGTCCTATAAAATAACATATACATATGATGTATGATATGGACGGATGATCATGGACTTGTAATGTGATGTGTGTACATATGATTATTATTATTAGGGCCTGCGAGTCTCTATTCTTTTCTTATTTATTGTCGAGCCTGCATGCCCGTAATTATATTGTAATTACATGAGGAGGTGCAGCGGTAGCGTGACTCACGAGGCCGAGACGGACGATCCGACGCATAAAGATGTGTTGAGATGCCGATAGATCCGACGAAGCGAGATGGACGATCACAGGGTATAGAGATGCACCAAAGTACACATAGATCTTGATGTGAGTGATTGGGCCCACTGGCTCAGGCCTGATCACATTAGGATATGGTCCATGATCATTTGGTGTGATTGCTCATGTGATGTGTTATTAGATATACACCTACTAGATATGTATATATATATTTGCATGCGATGTAGATACATATATTAAATAAGTATATGTGTGACACATTATATTAGGAGACCAAACTAAAATCCCCTATATTAATAATATTAAGTCGGTAAACGTGAGGCAGTTAGATTGACCCACGTGGCCTTCCATCGTTATAGCTAGGAGCCGATTCCCGGTGTAGGTTGAGTTGGTCGAGTCCCTCGAGACTCACCTATATCGCGTCTCGCCATCTTATCTACAACATAGAGATGTCATAGGTTACCTGAGGATATGGTATGCTTGGTCGAGTCCCTCGAGAGTATATCACCTAATCAGACTCATCTGGTAACGATGTTAATGACTTAACCGAACAACATAGTTGGTCGAGTCCCTTGAGGCCATGGTGGTTCGGAGGCCGAACAGGTTGGTCGAGTCCCTCAAGGTTACGTTAAGATGCCGATTAGATCCTTATCCCCACTAGAGATCCACCGAGGGTCTCCGATTCACATACTGGAGGGTGTTGTGTGTCTTGCAAAAAATTAGTGGGAGTACATTAAGATAGAAGTCTTTATCTTAATTGTTTAAATTTCTGCAAAGTCTGCATGTTATTTATTTCTGCTACATCGTTTAATTCAAAAAATGTCACTTTCAAATCCTTTATGTGGTATACGTGATGCCAACCGCCTCACTGGTCCAAATTATATGGATTGGCTTCGTAATCTGAGAATCATTCTCACGACGTAGAAAATCACATATGTCCTTGATATAGTGAACCCTACGCCCAACGAAGGGGCAAGCGAGGATGAGATCGCTCGTTTTGTGAAGTACTTAGATGATTCCACTCATACTCAGTGTTATATGTTGGCCTCTATGACTTCTGAGTTACAGAGACAACATGAAAATATGGATGCTAATTCCACACTCCTGCTTCTCTGCAAACTGTTTGAGGAACAGGGAAGAACTCAGCGATATGAGATATCAAAGAGTCTTTTCCGTGCTAGGATGATTGAGGGGACACCGGTTCAGAACCATGTCCTTAAGATGATTGAGTGGATCGAGAAACTCGTAGGTCTAGGAATGGTCCTAGAGGATAACCTGTGTGTGGATCGTGTGCTTCAGTCCCTACTAAATTCTTTTTCCCAGTTCATAATAAATTTTTATATGAACAAATTTGAGGTGACCCTCCTAGAGCTCCTCAATATGTTGAGAGAAATAAAGAGCACCATCAAGAAAGAGAAGCCGATTTTCTACACTGGTGAGACCAGAAAGAAAAGGAAGACTGAAAAGACCCTTAAGAAGGGCAAGGGCAAGGGCAAAATGGGTAAGGCAAAGGTTGCCAAGAAAGACCCAACAAAGGACAAATGCCAGTGCTTCCATTGGGGTAAAGATGGGCACTAGAAGAGGAACTGCAAAGAGTACCTTATAGAGCGGGCGAAACAAAAGTTTGGAGAAGCTTCAAGTACATTCATGATCAGTCTCCATCTGTCAGAACCTTATGATAACACATAGGTATTGGATACCCGGAGTGATTATCATATTTGTAATTCGTTGCAGGCTCTAGCATGACCTAGGAGATTGAACAGAGGCGAGATGGACCTTAAGATGGGCAATGGAGTATAGGTTGCTGTAGTGGCTGTTGGCAAGGTCACCTTACATTTGCCTGGTGGAGCTATTATTGCAATAGATGCATGCTATTATGTTTCTTCTATTATCAAAAATATTATTTTCATTTCATGTTTGACAGTTATTGGATATAAATTAGTTTTTGAGAACAATGATTGTTCAATAATATTAGATGATGAGATCATCACGAGAGGAACATTGCATAATAGTTTATATATGCTAGATACAACTCCATATATCATGAGTGTAAGAAAGTCTAAGAGGAAATGAGAAGTGGAGAACCAAACAGGAAAAAGTATTAAAACCCTTTGATTAGATCGAGGAGGTGAGTACTTGAGTACAGAGTTCACCTAGTTCGTCAAAGACCATGGGATTTGATCCCAATGGACACCTCCTTATACACCACAGCTTAATGATGTATCAGAAAGGAGGAATCGCACACTGTTAAACATGGTGCGTTCTATGATATGTTTCGCCGACCTACCCATCTCATTCTGGGGATATGCCCTAGAAACCGTAGCTTACCTTCTGAACAGAATTCCAACTAAATCAATGATGCCTACTCCATATGAGATATGGAATGGGAAGAAGCCAGATCTTAAAGTTGTTAAGATTTGGGGCTGCCCTGCCCACGTTAAGAGATACAACATTGACAAGTTGGAATCAAGGACGGAACGATGTAAGCTCGTGGGATACCCTAAGGAAACTTATCGGTATTATTTCTATCACCCTGAGGACCAAAAGGTCTTTATAGCCAAGAAAGCAGTGTTCCTTGAGAAGGAACACATTCATGGTGAAGACAGTGGGAGCATGATAGAGTTGAGCGAGGTTGGAGAACCTAGCTCAAGCACCATTCCAGAATCTGTTTAGATACCTAATACATAAGTTCCAACTTTACGTAGGTCCGATAGAGTATCTCATCCTCTTGAGAGATATGTGGGACATATCAGAGGAAAGGATGTTGAGGATATTAATCCTCAGACCTACGAGGACACTATTATGAGCATAGACTCCGGGAGATGGCAAGAAGCCATGAATTCAGAAATGGATTCCATGTACTCCAACAAGATTTGGAACCTAGTTGATGCACCCGAAGGTATTGTACCCATTGGTTGCAAGTGGATGTTCAAAAAGAAGATTGGAGTAGATGGAAAGGTAGAGACCTATAAAGTAAGGCTAGTGGCTAAGGGGTATAGTCAAAGGCAAGGTGTTGACCATGACGAAACTTTCTTACCTGTAGCCATGCTAAAATCCATTCGAATTCTATTGGCTATTGCAGCACACTATGAT
Source organism: Musa troglodytarum (assembly GCA_023547065.1). Lineage (NCBI taxonomy): Eukaryota > Viridiplantae > Streptophyta > Magnoliopsida > Zingiberales > Musaceae > Musa > Musa troglodytarum. The sequence continues at coordinate 32,872,205 of CP097508.1, forward strand.
TATAAGATCTAGCAGATGGACGTCAAAACCGTATTCCTCAATGGTAACCTCGATGAGGAGGTGTATATGATACAGCCTGAGGGATTCGTGTCCAGGGATAACCCAGATAAGGTGTGCAAGTTACTTAGGTCTATTTATGGATTGAAACAAGCTTCCCGAAGTTGGAACATAAGATTTGATGAGGTAATCAGATCTTATAACTTCGTTAAGAACGAAGATGAGCCTTGTGTGTACAGGAAATTAAGTGGGAGCACTATCACCTTTTTGGTATTATATGTGGATGACATCCTAATCATTGGGAATGATGTAGGAATGCTCTCCGCGGTAAAGACTTGGTTATCTAAGCACTTCTCCATGAAGGACTTAGGGGAAGCATCCTACTTATTGGGGATATGGATCTATAGAGATAGATCTAAGAGGATGCTTGGCTTGTCCCAGTCCAAGTACATAGACACCATTGTCAAAAGGTTTGGCATGAAAATTTTCAAGAGAGGTCTTATACCAATGAGACATGGAATATCACTTTCTAAGAGTATGTCCCCAAAGACTCCTAAAGAAAGGGCACACATGGATATGATGCCATATGCATCAGCGATAGGATCTATCCTGTATGCTATTCTATGTACCAGGCCTGATATAGCACATGCTCTTAGTGTCACGAGTAGATATCAGGCAGATCCAGACTTGGAGCACTGGAAAGCAATAAAATGTATCTTTAAGTACTTGAGAAGGACCAAGGATCTTTTACTAGTATTTGGATGTAGTAGCCCCAAGGTTGACGGCTACACGGACTTGAGCTTCCAGTCCGATGTCGATGATAGCAAGTTTAATTTAGGGTATGTGTTCACCTTGAATGGAGGAGCAGTATGCTGGAAGAGTTCCAAGCAAGATACTACTGCTGACTCGACCATAGAGGCGGAATACATTGCTGTGACAGAGGCAGCAAAGGAGGGAGTCTGGATGAAGAGGTTCATCACAGACCTAGGAGTCATATCGAGCAGCAAGGATATGATTCCCTTATATTACGACAACTACGGGGTGATTACTCAAATAAGGGAACCCGGGTCTTATCAGAAGTGTTTTGAGGAGGTTCTAGCTTATTAGAGAGATCGTGGCCCGAAAAGATGTAGTAATGGAAAGAGTTCCATCCGAAGATAACATTGTAGATCCACTAACAAAGCCATTGACTCAAATTGTCTTTGAGCATCATAGAGGTCTGATGGGGATCAGACATGTTGGTGATTAGCTTTAGGTCAAGTGGGAGATTGCTAGTTATAGGTACCTTACAAGCCAATCACATGAGTGATTGTACTTGTAACACGTTGCGTCAATCTCTTTGCTTATGATTATTGGCATTATCTTACATTATCTAGATGTATATTGTGATGTCCTTGGATCTGTGGAATGGGAATTGGATTGTGATGAGATTATGATAATAAGACCAATTCACCTTTAAACACAGACCCTAAATTATCTTGGTCATAGGTTACTTGAGAAGGACATCGAGATAACTGGATAGACTGGTGCGCTGTATACCCGTTCATATGATGGAGGTAGCTGGTCATATAGCTACTCATATGGGGACACTAAGGGTACAGTGCAGGTGCTCATTGGAGAATGAGTTCACTGATTGATCCGCCTACAAAATGCTGGATGGTTATTGATAATTCATGTCAGACAGCGATTTCGTAGTCCTAATAGTGTATCTGGTCCTTAGACTTGAGATACCAAAGATGTCCTATATGAGTACTCCACTCTTTGATACCAGACGTATAGGTTTAGAAAGTTCCAGATCTAGTACAACTGGTCATTGGGAGTGGTAGCCAACCTTACGAGGGCTATTGAGTGTTCATAGAGGATCATCCACTTTCAATATCATGAGAGGAATATCCCATGTGTTCTTACTCGAACAAATCCTTGGCCAAGGTTATTCGGATTGAGAGAGAAAGAGTTCTCTGGGAGAATCCGACAAGAGCAAGACTCGAGGAGAGACCACATGGGCCTATAGCACCATGCCCGGTATAAGGTCTCTGGGATATTGGATGGATGAGGGACTATAGATATATGGTAATTGAGGATAGATAGGTCCGAAGGAGTGGATTCCCCTGTATCGTCTGGGGCCGCGGAGTAGTGGCCTGGTACATCCGTAGTCGATGAGTTGGGTGAATTATTATAGAGATAATAATTCACTAAGTCAGAAGGAGTTCTGACAAGTATGACTCACGACCAGCTCGATATTGGGCCTAGAGGGTCACACACATATGGTAGGTGTTGTGACGAGTAGAGGTTCGGATATGAGATATTCGCTGAACCCCCTATCTTATTGGATATCCATTAAGCCCCTGAATTATTGGATCCTGAGATGAGATCCAATAATTGCTAATAAGAGATTATTGGGTAGAAACCCACTAATCCAAGAGGCTTGGGTGATTGGATAGAAATCCAATACCTAATAGGGAAAAAAGATCCATTAGGATTTTCAGGGGGCCTCTATAAATAGGAGGGAACCAAAGCTCTATAGGTTGAGGGTTTTTGGTAGCCACCTCCTATTCTCCTCTCCCTAGAGAGAGAGGTGCATTGTCGCAATCCCTATCGTGTGGATACCACTAGAGAGGAGGACGCTTGACCTCCTTCATCCTCTCCCACAGATCTGCAGGGATTCAGGGATATACGATCTCCCTAGGTACTTTCTTTTACACATGCAGTTTTACGGATTTATTTTTGATGCACCGATCTTTGCACGACGACGGAAATTTTCTACGAGAAATCTAGGGTGTTTTGTTTTTATTCTTCCGCTGTGCATGTGATGTCGCTCCCCTTATGGATTTCCCAACAAAGACTCGCGGAGAGACCGTATGGGCCTGACAGCATAATGCCCGATATAGGGTCTCTGGGATATTAGTTAGATGAGAGACTATAAATACATGGTAACTGAGGACAGATAGGTCCAAAGGATTGGATTCCCTTGTATCGTCTGGGGGCTTTGGTATAGTGGCCTAATACGTCCGTAATCATTGAGTTGGGTGAATTATTATAGAGATAATAATTCACTAAGTCAGAAGGAGTTCTGACAAGTATGACTCACGGCTAGCTCGATATTAGGCTTAGAGGGTCATACATATATGGTAGGTATTGCGATGAGTAGAGATTCGGATATAAGATATCCATGTAGCCCCTATCTTATTGGATATCCATTAAGCCCCTGAATTATTGAATCCTAAGATGAGATCCAATAATTGCTAATAAGAGATTATTGGGTATAGACCCACTAATCTAAGAGGCTTGGGTAATTGGATGGAGATCCAATACCCAACAAGGCAAGATCCATTAGGGTTTACAGGGGGCCTCTATAAATAAGAGGGAACCAAAGATCTATAGGCTGGGGGTTCTTTTGGTAGCCATCTCCTGTTCTCCTCTCCCTAGAGAGGTGCATCATCGCAGTCCTTGCCATGTGGATACCGCTAGAGAGGAGGACGCTTGGCCTTCTTTATCCTCTCCTACAAATCTGTAGGGATTCAGGGATATATGATCTCCCTACGTACTTTCTTTTACACATGTAGTTTTTACGGATTTATTTTTGATGCACCGATCTTCGCATGATGACGGAACCTTTCGTAGAAATCCAAGGTTTTTTGTTTTTCTGTTCTTCCACTGCGAATGAGATGTCGCCCCCTGTGGATTTCCCAATAGGAGCCACTTCAGGTAGTGGCACTATCAGGGTAGGCGATGGAACCACCTGAAGGCTTAGTCTCTAAGGCTGAGTCTAGGTAGTGATATCGCCTAGTGTCAGGCTACTTGGGCGGTGGTACCACCTAGTGTCAGGTAGCTTGGATCATGGTACTACCCAGGTCCAATAGCCGAGACTCTACTTGGGTGATGGTATTGCCAGACTGGGCGATGGTACCGCCTAGTGTTAGAGTCAACTGGCGATGGTACCGCCAGCATTGGCAGTGGTACAACAAGCACCCTAAAAATTGGGGTGATTCAAATTTAGGCTCCAAATTTGAATCCGCTTGAGGCCTATAAATACCACTCTCATCCATAGTTAGAATATACACTAACTAAGAAAAAAAAGAAGGAAAAACTCTGTTAAAATCTTATCAAAATTCCTCTCCTCTAGTTTAGTGTTGGCTATGCTTAAGAAAGGGGTGAGAGGTCTTGTAAAAGGAGAATTGCGTTGTAAAGGTAGTTAGTTTTCATTCGGTTGAAAGAAGACTACTAGTAAAAGCCGATGGCCTTGATGAAGGAGGAATCGAGAGTAGACGTAGGTCGGATAACTGAACCACTATAAATTGGTTTGCCTTTAATTTCTTGCTATTTATCATTTTGCAAACCACTTTATCTACTTCCTCATCACTTTCTTACATTCACTCTCTAGCTAAAGTATTTCTGATATGCTTTTAATCAAAATAATTTTTTAATTGTATGAACCGATTTTTCCAAAATCATGAAATTATCATTTTTAATTACTGCACTAATTCACCCCCTCTCTTAGTGTTAATCTTGATCCTAACACTAATATGTGTTTAGAGTGACATAGGATTATCTTCGATCACGAAGAGATAATTAAAGTAGGAGGAATTGAATGTTGAGCTAGAGTGAAACATGTCAGATTATTGGAGTTGAGCCGAAGGATCGATCAACGTAATTAGTAGAAGGTTTCGTGCCATGGGTTCGTACATCGGGCCAAGAAGAGCAAAAATTACACCAAGGAAATAGGAGTTGCAAAGGTTAACTAGCCGATTGGGCAATAGGCTGCAAGAGAGGACGATGTGTCGAAGGATTGGATGAAGCACTGATGAACCAATGACATGCCAGATAACAATTGATTCAAAGCTTTGTAATAATATCTAAATCGAAGTGATTTTAGGTGTAATTAGGTTGAAATTGGGTCAACTCAATTAGGGGCCAATTGAGCCCAAGTTAGGGCTGTGTTGGGCCAAGTGAAAGGCCCAAACAGTGACCCAATAGGTGGGTTAAGTGATGGCACTACTAGAACAAGTGAGGCATATCATCGATGGCTTAGTCTCCAAGACACAATCTCTGAGACTATGTCAGGCAGTGGTATCGCTAAATTGGGCGATGGCACTACCTATACCCGGAAGACCCAGGATGAGATTGGTTTTGACTCTAAGTTTGAATCCATGTGGAGCCTATAAATACCCCTCTCATCCCTGGTAAGCAGATATAAGCACTAAGAACATAATAATTGGAAAACACTATTGTAATCACTTCAGGTCTCCCCTCCTCTTATTTTAGTTTAGATTCTAGTTTAAGAAAGGTTGTCTCCTAAACCTGTGAAAAGGAGAAGAGGGCTGTAAGGGTAGTTGGTCCTCACGCATTGAAGGAAGACCATTAATGGATGTGCTGGTGGTCTCGACGAAGGAGGAATCGGGAGTGGACGTAGGTCGAACAACCGAACCACTATAAAATTAGTTTACTACCTTTCCTCGCTATTTACTCTTACTGCAAATGACTTTACTTGCTCACTGTCCTCATTACATTCTTTATGACTATTTTTGAAGTTAAACGTCATTTCCAAAATGTGTTTTGATCGAACAAATCTTTGAATCAAATGAAGTTTTTCAAATCGAAGTAATTTTTATCACTGTACTAATTCATCACCCTTCCCCCCCCCCCCCATTTAGTGCCACCTTGATCCTAACAAAAATTCATAGGAATATTTTAAAAAGATAAGGGGTATGGAATATTCTCAAAAAAATCAAAGGACAACTCTGGTCGATTACGAATCGACTTCCCTATAGAATATTCAAAGGAATATTCTTGGCAGTTTATGAGGCAGCTCAGGTCGATTACGAACTGCCTTCCCTATCAAATCTTTATGGGATATTTCTTCTCAAGGTTAGTATAAAAGCCTATCCTTAACTTTAGATTAAGAGAAGAAAAAAAGGACCATGATACTGACTTAAGTATCGGAGAGATCAGTTCAGGAAGCCACCTCTAATCTTAGTCTTTATGCAGGCAATGAGTCTAGAGAGGTTGTGCTCTACTCCATATAACTCCTCACATACAGATCAATGCCGCATTGTATTGACAAAGATATCACGATATTTTTTCCTAACATTTTAGCATTAGAAGGAGAGCTTGATGTCGCAAGAGAGTCCGTAAGCTGATCTTGCCTATGCATATGCAAGTGAGGCTTTGCTTCTGTCCTATGATACTTTCACTCAAATAGGGCAACAACCACCCTTTCCCTATTAAGATATGTCCATCTTATCATGAGCACCAATGTAGTACTAGCGTTCGCTCAATGATTTTAGACTCTCATATCTAGTGTTAGGATCAAGAACGACAATAAGAGGGGGGGGGAATGAATTATTGTAGTAGATAAAAACGTTGATTTATGCGATTTTGAAAAACTTTGTATGATGAAAATATTTTGTTCAACAAAAATCATTTCGGAAAGATGTTTGACTTGAATAAGTTTGTAAGTGAGTAAAGAGGAAGAAGTTGGATAGTTGTATTTAAGTAAAGAAGAATGCTGTAAAAATAAAGTACGCACCAAGAAGAGAACACACCAATTTTATAGTGGTTCGATCGTTCGACCTATGTCCACTCCCAATACCTCCTTCGATGAGGTCATCGACTTCCACTATTGATATTTCTTCAAGGGCATAGATCAATCACCCCTTTACACAACTTTTACATGTGGCACAGTCTCCTTTTACAGCTTCTAACACTTAGAATTAGTGGAGGTAAACTCTCGACTTTTATAATTGTTTTTCACTATAATCTTAGTTCTTTTTATTCACTTCTCTATCGTTGCGAGCTGAGAAGTAAGAAGTATTTATAGGCCTCAATTAGCTTCAAAAATAGAGCCAAAAATGGTCTTATCCTAGATTTTAGGGGTCCTGGTGGTACTATCGCGCCCATTCTGGGTTGTACCATTGCCTAGTCTAGGCGGTACCATCACCTAGACACTTAGGAGACTGAGCCCTGGGTGGTTCCACAGCCCCAGTTAGGCATTGCCACCACCAGACAGGGTTTAGCAACACTATTTGAGCCTTGAGTCCGGCCTAAACCAGTCCAATTATAGGCCCAATTGGCCCTTAACAGAGTTAGTGGGATTACCTTCTAAACCTAACTCTAATTACATGCTAACTATGACATTTAAGGCATATACTAAAGGAAACAAGTCCAGTAAGTCAAAGTTTCTTTTGACGAGCTTTCGATAATCTTTCGGTAGACTTCCAACGAGATGAACTCTTGGCAACCATTTAGTGGACTCCCGGCAAGCTCCTAGACTTCACGGCGATCTACTTGGAGTGTTCCGATGAGCTTCTTTGGCAAGCTTCAATCATCTTCGACGAGCTCTGATGAACTTCTTGGCGAACTTCCGACGTATGTTTCAGTAAGTTCCTGATGAACTCTTGGCAACTTCTGGCAACACTCCCGATGAACCTTCGGACTCCTGACGAACTCTCGAACTCCCAACGTATCATTCGATCTTGACTTTGACATTTCATTTTGCTTTATACCTGCATCGCTATCGTAGTTAATCTTGCACACTTTTCTCAACATATAGATTAGATCAATAATTAATCAATTGATTACATCATCAAAATCTGAGATTCAACAGTCTCCCCCTTTTTAATGATAACAACCAATGGATGATGGAATTAACCTTAACTCCCCCTATCAAGCACCAATCACATTCAAGGCCTTTGAATTCAAGCACTAATCGATAAGTTTTATGCATTTCAAATTATCAGTATGCAAAACATTATACTAAGCATGATTCTTCTTCTCAAAATATGATATCATGTATTTATCACAATACCAAAATGATGTCAAAGCATAACATTTATTTTCCAGTCCAATATCAAATGATGATAGACAATCATCATTTCAAAGCATGAGACAAACTTTAAATATGAAATTTAGCATAATTCAAACTTCAAGTTTGATACTTCATCATATTGAGGCATGATACTAATTTCAAGTAGCATGTTAAGCATAATAAGTTCGATACCAAATCAAGATGATAGGCATTCATCATTTTGATACTAAATCAAGTACGATAATGAGTATGATTTTAAATATGAAACCTTTTCAAGTATCCATGCTACATTTCAAGCATTTATGATGCATCTCAAGCATTCATGATATATTCAAGTATTTACAATACATTTACGATACATACGATACATTTTATGCTTTTACGATACAAAGCATATTTCAAGCATTTCGAAACATTTTGATACATTTCAAGTATTTACGATGTATTTGATGATACCAATCACATTTCAAGCATTCATAATACTAAGCATGATATGCCTCAAGTTTTCATCAATTTGTCACTTTCTCCCCCTTTGTCATCAACAAAAAGGAAATGTGCAATCGTTTTACTCAAGCAAAATCTTCCTTATTGCAATAGGATTCTTCTCGAAAGGGAAAAAGAAGAATGAAAAGTTCATGAATAGTCCATTCATCAAGAAGAATCATGATGTTAAAAATTCATGAATAATTCAAGGAAAACAATCCGTTCGAGCTATTGAAAATTCATTTCATCAAGAGCTAAAGAACTCATATTCATGAAGTTAAAGATGTGAATGAAATCTATATTCATGAAGTAGATGGAAAAGAGATCATTCAAGCTATCAAAAATTCATGAAACTTCTACTTTTCATCAAGAGCTCATGGCATAAGAAAGAATATGTGAATAAAGAGAAAAGAGCTTGTGACATACAAGGAAAGCAATTCATTTAAGCTAATAGAAATTGAGTTCATCAAGAGCTAAAGTGTATCATTTAATGGCATAGAATCTGTGAATGTTCTTTTATGAAATAAAATCCGTGAATGCCATTTCTATTAAATAAAAATCGTGAACACTATTTTTATCAAATCTATTCATAATCTTTGCAAAAATTCACAAGTCAATAAAATCTATTTCTTATTGCAAAAATTCATAAGAGTGAAATTTGTGAAAGATCCATTAGTCAATAAAATCCATGAGTGAGGGGAGGGTTCTAAGAGTATCAAAAGTCATCAAGTGATGGAGTAAGAATATCATGATACCAAGATAAGAGGAAGATGATAAAAGCTCCATTTACGAAATTGAAAAGATGATACCAAGATAGGAGGAAGATGATATGAAATCAAAAAATTTCAGAAAAGGCATACAACAAACTCATGCATTTGGACAATTTAGCATGCCTAATTCCCTTCTAATGAAATCAAATTGTTCTTCATTTAAAGGTTTTTAAAAATATCAGCTAATTGATGTTTCGTATCAATAAACTCTAAGGTTACATCATGATTATTAGCATGATCTTTATATAAAGTGATGCCTAATGTCAATATGTTTAGTTCTAGAGTGTTGAATAGGATTTTTTGTTAAACATTTTGCACTTGTGTTATCATATTTTATGAGAACATTCTGTAAGTGAATTCCATAATTTTCTAATGTATTTTTCATCCACACAACTTATGCATAACATATACTTGCTGCTATGTATTTGCTGGGAAATACTTTAGGGGAATGACATCACATACGCAGTGGAAGAACAGAAAACAAAACCCTAGATTTCCCATAGAAAGTTTCCATCATCGTACGAAGATTGGGGCATCTAAAACAAATCCGAAAAATTGCACATGTAAAAGAAGATACCTAGGGAGATCGTATATCCCTAAATTCCTGCAGATCTGTGGGAGAGGATGAAGGAGGTCAAGAGTCCTCCTCTAGCGGTATCCACATGACAGGGATTGCGACGATGCACCTCTCTCTCTCGGGAGAGGAGAACAGGAGATGGCTACCAAGAAAAACCCTCAGCCTATAGAGCTTTGGTTCCCTCCTATTTATAGAGGCCCCCTGAAAACCCTATTGGATCTTTTGCCCTATTGGGTATTGGATCTTCATCCAATTACCCAAGCCTCTTGGATTAGTGAGTCTATACCCAATAATCTCTTATTAGCAATTATTGAATCTCATCTCAGGATCCAATAATTCAGGGGCTTAATAGATATCCAATAAGATAGGGGATTCAGCGGAATATCTCATATCTGAACTTCTACTCGTCGCAACACCTACCATATATGTGTGATCCTCTAGGCCCAATATTAAGTTAGCCATGAGTCATACTTGTCAGAACTCCTTCTGACTTATTGAATTATTATCTCTATAATAATTCACCCAATTCATCGACTGCAGACGTACCAGGCCACTACGCGCGGCCCCCAGACAATATAGGGGAATCCAATCCTTTGGACTTATCTGTCCTCAATTACCATGTATCTATATTCCCTCATCCATCCAATATCTCAAAGACCTTATATTGGGCATGGTGCTGTCAGGCCCATACGATCTCTCCTCGAGTCTTGCTCTTATTGGATTCTCCCGAAGAACCCTTTCTCTCTCAATCCGAATAACAATGGCCAAGGATTTGTTCAAGCAAGAATACATGGGATATTCCTCTCATGATACCTAGAGCGGATGATCCTCTATTGACACTCAATAGCCCTCATAAGAATGGCTACCACTCCCAATGACCGACTGTAAAGATCTGGAACTTTCCAAACCTATAAGTCCGGTATCAAAGAGTAGAGTACTCATACAGGACATCCTTGGTATCTCAAGTCGAAGGACCAGATATACTACTGTGACTACGGAATCGTTGTTTGACATGAGGTATCAATAACCATCCAGCATTCCGTAGGCGGATCAATTAGTGAACTCATTCCCCAATGAGCACCTGCACTATACTCTTAGTGTCCCCACATGAGTAGCTATGAGACCAGCTACCTCTATCATATGGATGAGTATACAGCACACTAGTCTATCTGGTTATCTCGATGTCCTTCTCGAGTAACCTATGACCAGGATAATTTAGGGTCTGTGTTTAAAGGTGAATTGGTCTCATTATCGTTATCTCATCACGACCCGATTCCCATTGCACAGATCCAGGGACATCATAATATATGCAACATGCAAGATAAAGTGATAAAACGCCTAATAATAAGCAAAGATAAAAAGTGCATATCAAGTCACAAGTGCCATCACTCATGTGATTGGCTTGCAGGGCACATATGACTAGCAATCTCCCACTTGACCTAAAGCTAATCACCAACATGTCTGATCTCCATTAGACCTCTATGACGCTCAAAGACAATCTGAGTCAATGGCTTTGTTAGTGGATCTGCAATGTTATCTTCGGATGAAACTCTTTCCATTGCTACATCTCTTCGGGCCATGGTCTCTATAATAAGTTGGAACCTCCTTAGAACACTTATAATAAGACCCAGGTTCCCTTATTTGAGTAATCATCTCATATTTGTCACAATATAAAGGAATCAGCTCCTCACTACTCGAGATGACTCCTAGATCTGTGATAAACTTCTTCATCCAAACTCCCTCCTTTGCTGTCGTTACCGCAGTAATGTATTCCGTCTCTATGGTTGAGTCAGTAGTAATGTCTTGCTTGGAACTCTTTCAGCATACTGCTCCTCCATTCAGGGTGAATACATACCCCGAATTAGACTTGCTATCATTGATATTGGACTGGAAGCTCGAGTCCGTGTAGCCCTTAACCCTGAGGCTACGACCTCCATATACCAGTAAAAGATCCTTAGACCTTCTCAAGTACTTAAGGATACTTTTTATTGCTTTCCAGTGCTCCAAGCCTGGATCTACCTGATATCTGCTCATGACACTCAAAGCATGCGCTATATCAAGCTTGGTACATAGCATAGCATACATGATAGATCCTATCGCTGATGCATATGGTATCATATCCATGTGTGCCCTTTCTTTAAGAGTCTTTGGGGACATACTCCTAGAAAGTGATATTCCATGTCTCATTGGTATGAGACCTCTCTTGAAATTTTTCATGCCAAACCTTTTGACAATAGTGTCAATGTACCTGGACTGGGATAAGCCAAGCATCCTCTTAGATCTATCTCTATAGATCCGTATCTCTAATATGCAGGATGCTTCCCTAAGTCCTTCATGGAGAACTGCCTAGATAACCAAGTCTTTACTGTGGAGAGCATTCCTACATCATTTCCAATGATCAGGATGTTATCCATATATAATACCAAAAAGGTGATAGTGCTCCCACTTACTTTTTTGTACACACAAGGCTCATCTTCATTCTTAACGAAATCATAAGATCTGATCGCCTCATCAAATCTTATGTTCCAACTTCGGGAAGCTTGCTTCAATCCATAAATGGACCTAAGCAACCTGCACACCTTATCTAGGTTATCCCTGGACATGAATCCTTCAGGCTATATAATATACACCTCATCCTCGAGGTTACTATTGAGGAATACGGTTTTGACGTCCATCTGCCAAATCTCATAATCATAGTGTTCTGCAATAGCCAATAGAATTCGAATGGATTTTAGCATGGCTACAGGTGAGAAAGTTTCATCATAGTCAACACCTTGTCTTTGACGATACCGTTTAGCCACTAGCCTTGCTTTATAAGTCTCTACCTTTCCATCTACTCCAATTTTCTTTTTGAAGATCCACTTGCAGCAAATGGGTACATTACCCTCGGGTGCATTAACTAGGTTCCAAACCTTGTTGGAGTACATGGAATCCATTTCTGAATTCATGGCTTCCTGTCATTTCCCGAAGTCTATGCTCATAATAGCCTCCTCATAGGTTTGAGGATCAATATCCTCAACATCCTCTCTTCTGATATGTCCCACATATCTCTCAGGAGGATGGGATACTCTATCGGACCTACGTAAAGTTGAAACTTGTGTGTTAGGTATCTGAACAGATTCTGGAATGGTGCTTGAGCTAGGTTCTCCAATCTCGCTCAACTCTATCATGCTCCCACTATCTCCACCAAGAATGTGTTCCTTCTCAAGGAATATTGCTCTCTTAGCTACAAAAACATTTTGGTCCTTAGGGTGATAGAAATAATATCCACAAGCTTCCTTGGGGTATCCCATGAACTTGCACCGTTCCGTTCTGGATTCCAACTTGTTAGAGTTGTATCTCTTAATGTGGGCAGGTCAGCCTCAAATCTTAACAATCTTAAGATCAAGTATCTTCCCATTCCATATCTCATATGGAGTAGACATCACTAACTTGGTTGGAATTTTGTTAAGAATGTAAGTTGCAGTCTCTAGAGCATATCCCCAGAATGAGATGGGTAGGTCGAAACACATCATGGATCGCACCATGTCTAATAGTGTGCGATTCCTCCTTTTTGATACATCATTAGGCTGTAGTGTATAAGGAGGTGTCCATTAGGATAAAATCCCATGGTCTTTGAGGAACTAGGTGAACTCTATGCTAAAGTACTCACCTCCTCAATCTGATCGAAGGGTTTTAATACTCTTTCTTGTTTGGTTCTCCACTTCTCATTTCCTCTTAGACTCACTTACACTCATGATATGTGGAGTTGTATCTAGCATAAATAAACCATTATGCATCATTCCTCTCGTGATGATCTCATCATCTAATATTATTGAATAACCATTATTCTCAAAAACTAATTTATATCCACTAACTATCAAATATGAAATGGAAATAATATTTTTGATAATAGAAGGAACATAATAGCATACATCTAATGCAATAATAGCTCCACCAAGCAGATGTAAGGTGACCTTGCCAACAGCTACTGCAGTAACCTTTGTTCCATTGCCTATCTTAATGTCCATCTCGCCTCTATTCAATCTCCTAGGTCTTGCCAGAACTTGCAATGAATTGCAGATATGATAAACACTCCCGGTATCTAATACCCATGTGTTATCATAAGATTCTGACAAATAGAGACTGATCATGAATGTGCTTGAAGCTTTTCCAAGCTTCTATTTCACCCTCTTTACAAGGTACTCTTTGTAGTTCCTCTTCCAATGCACATCTTTGCCGCAGTGGAAGCACTGGCCTTTGTCCTTTGTTGGGTCTTTCTTGGCAACCTTTGCCTTACCCATTTTACCCTTGCCCTTGCCCTTCTTAAGGGTCTTCTTAGCCTTCCTTTTCTTTCTGGTCTCACCAGCATAGAGAACTGGCTTCTCTTTCTTGATGGTGCTCTCTGCTTCTCTCAACATATTGAGGAGCTCTAGGAGGGTCACCTCAAGTTTGTTCATATTAAAATTTATTATGAACTGAGAAAAGGAATCTCGTAGGGACTGAAGCACAAGATCCACACACAGGTTATCCTCTAGGACCATTCCAAGACCTGTGAGTTTCTCGATCTACTTGATCATCTTAAGGACATGGTTCTGAACCGGTGTCCCCTCAGTCATCCTGGCACGGAAAAGACTCTTTAATATCTCATATCGCTGAGTTCTTCTGTATTCCTCAAACAGTTTTTGGAGATGTAGGAGTATGGAATTAGCATCCATATTTTCATGTTGCCTTTGTAACTCAGTAGTCATAGAGGCTAACATATAACACTAAGCAAGAGTGGAATCATCTAAGTACTTCATATAACTAGCGATCTCATCCTCGCTTGCCCCTTCGTCGGGCGTAGGGATCACTGTATCAAGAACATACATGATTTTCTCTACCGTGAGAATGATTCTCAGGTTACGAAGCCAATCTATATAATTTGGACCAGTGAGGCGGTTGGCATCAAGTATGCCATGTAAAGGATTTGAAAGCGACATTTTCTGAAATTAAAGATGTAGCAGAAATAAATAACATGCAGACTTTACAAAAATTAAATAGTTAAGATAATGACTTCTATCTTAATGTACTCCCACTAATTTTTTGCGAGACACACAACACCCTCCGGTATATGAATCAGAGACCCCCGGCGGATCTCTAGTGGAGATCAGGATCCAATCGACATCTTAACATAACCTCGAGGGACTCGACCAATCACGTTAAGCCCATAAAGGTAGGAAACTCTTGCCAATCACAACTCCTTGTGATTCTCATCTTGTTCGGCCTCCGAACCACCATGGCCTCGAGGGACTCGACCAACCATGATGTTCGGTTAAGTCATCACTATCGTTACAAGATGAGTCTGATTCGGTGATATACTCTCGAGGGACTCGACCAAGCATACCATATCCTCAGGTCATCGGTGACATCTCTATGTCATAGATAAGATAGCAAGACACGATATAGGTGAGTCTCGAGGGACTCGACTAACTCAACCTACACTGGGAATCGGTTCCTAGCTATAACGACGGAAAGCTACGTGGCTCAATGTAACTGCCTCACGTTTACCGACTTAATATTATTAATGGAGAAGATTTTTGATTTGGTCTCCTAACATAATATGTCACACACATACATATTTAATATATATATATATATATCTACATCATATGCAAATATATATATATACATATCTAGTAGGTGTATATCTAATCACACATCACATGAGCAATCATACCAGATGATCATGGACCACATCCTAATGTGATCAGGCCCAAGCCAGTGGACCTAATCACTTATATCAAGATCTATGTGTGTTTCAGTGCATCTCTATGCCCTGTGATCGTCTATCTCACTTTGTCAGATCCGTTGGCATCTCAACGCATCTTCATGCGTCGGATCGTCCGTCTCGGCCTCATAAGTCACGCTACTGCTGCGTCTCCTCATGTAATTATAACATAATTAAATGCATGCAGGCCCGACAATAAATGAGAAAAGAATAGAGGCTCGTAGGCCCTAATAATAATAATCATATGTACACACATCACATCATAGGTCCATGATCATCTGTCCACATCATACATCACATGTATATGTTATTTTGTAGGACTACTAGATAAAGAAAATAATAATTAATTGAACTATTTAATTAACATATTTATTTTTCTGAAATCAGGGACATAAATGGAATTTTTTGAATTCCCAGGGGTATTTTGGTAATTCAGCCAAAGGGGTATTTTGATAATTTTGTCAAAAGAGATAGAATCTGAAATTTCTAAAATTTTGAGGGATATTTTAGTAATTCTGTAAAAAGGGCAAGAATCTGAAATTTCTGTAATTCCGGGTGGTAGCGGTGTCACGCCCCATCAAATTTATCACATTCAGGAGGTGTGACCCTATCTTAAAAATCCATAACATTAAAATTTTAAGAACAATTCAATCCAGGATCCATTCTAACAATTTGAGGATACTAAGAACCATTCAAATCAATATTTAAACCCTTAAATTCACAATTCGTAAACCTATACAGTTTCATAAATCATACTCCACTTCATTCATTGATTTATAAAGTCCAAAATTAACTCAACTAAACAACATCCACAAGTGTGAGAAATCCATACAATCTCAAAACCAACCTTTACCACTAGTTCATATCATTATACAAATTAAACTTAACATTCCAAATCCTAACATAGAGGTTCTTTAACATTTACAAAACACATAAGTTTAGATTTATCATAGATATTTCCTTAAGCACAAAATATTCTTGTACAATGAAACTTATCAACCATTAAAGCTCAAGCCAAAATCTTCTAGCATTCCTTCCTCAACCCAATTTAAACATTCCAGAGACTGATAAGCTAGCCTAAAAAAAAAAAGTTATAGCAATCGAGTGAGCATAACAGAGCTCAGCAAGTGACTAACATATCCATGGCATATGAAATGTTTCGAAGCAAATCAAGAATAGATGAAACATTCCTGAATATAACAAATAGCATATGAAATGGTTTTAGAATATATTTCAAAGGATAACAATGGCATATGAAATATCTCAGAGCATATCAGAAGAACAAATCAGAAACATAAGCTCAATTGTCATATCTGACGTTCATTCATTTCATTCTCATCCAAAGCGTATATATAAACACATAAGCAAGGCTTTGGATATCACATCAAAAACATAGAGGGTGCAGTGGGATCTCAAACAGAATCTCCCACGTCTGGGAGTGTCATACATCCACGTCTAGATGAAGCCAGAGGGGGCCGGTAGAGCATCATGGGCTCTAAGCATACACCCTTTACCATTTCTGGCAAAGGTCCAAATAATCCCTTTACTATTTCTGGCAAAGGTCCAAATAATCCCACAAGACACCAAAATACAAAAGGGTAGTATGAACAATAACATTAGCACATATCGGAAGCACATGCGGAACAACGAAAATATGTGTATGCCTTTACGAAACAAGATAGTGCCAACATGAACATTACATAATAGATTTCAGATATACAAATAATCCCACAAGACACCAAAATATAAAAGGGTAGTATGAACAATAACATTAGCACATATCGGAAGCACATGCAGAACAGCGAAAATATGCGTGTGCCTTTACGAAACAAGATAGTGCCAACATGAACATTACATAATAGATTTCAGATATATAAAAAATTTTAGGATGAACAATATAAGAATTTCAAAGGACCAATATAAAGCTCAATTGAAGAATAATTTAGTAGAAATCAAATTTCCAATAGGATCAAGCTTGAATAGGCAAAACTCAACAAAATTTTAATTCTGGCAGAATTTGAGTGGTATATTTCCTGAATTGTTTGAGTGATTAATTATGCTCCAATTTGCTCAAAATAGGTATAATTAGAAAGATTTATCAATCTATTTTCAGATGAACTTAGATTTGTAAATTTTTGAGTTCCTAACTGTAAGTTACAATAAATAGAGTAAAGAAAGGTCAGAATTGATCATCTCTGTTTTGTAGAATTGGTAGAATCAATTTAAACAGATGTTTCAGAGGGAAAACATACTTCAAAATTTCCAAATTAGGTATCAAAAGAAAGATACGAATCTAGTTTCCAAAGAATAAAATTATGCATAATTCAGAATTTTTATCAGAGAGTTATGAGCCATTTAGTAACAGAAGGTTAGGAGCTATAGTATCTATTTTACCGAATACATAAGGTCTATTCATTCATATATTTGGATAGGTAAATTTACTCCAAATCTTTCAATTTTTATATCAAATAAAAGTTCTATAAGTCTTATTTCGTATGAAATAGGTTTTTCCTCAATCAGAATTTGGTGCAAAAAGTTATGTCACAAGAGTTCTGAAAGGTCAAAAAATCTGAAAATTTTCAGATTCAACATTTGATGTATAAATGGCATAGATATCTTACATGAAGCCACAATCTTCCAATTTTCTCAGAATCAAGATGAAACAAGGATCAAAATTTATCTCTAGGATGGGGTTAGAATGCTTGTCTTACAAAAGTTTGATTCCCAACTATGGAGAGTTGATGCAAAACCTTGAGCTAAGACAAAAGTTCATATTCTCCTTTAATTCTTTCTTCTTCAATTCCTTCTCCTTCTCTTCTACGTTGGCAGCAAGTTTTCTCCTCTAATCACTAAGGTTTGGCTCATGCAAAGATTTGCAAGATGGCAAGCATGCATGAGGAAAGCTTAGGTGTCATTCTTAGAATAAACACAAGTGGCTCATAGAATAAAAATAGCGGTATCCACATGGCAGGGATTGCGACAATGCACCTCTCTCTCTCGGGAAAGGAGAACAGGAGGTGGCTACCAAGAAAAACCCTCAACCTATAGAGCTTTGGTTCCCTCTTATTTATAAAGGCTCCCTGAAAACCCTAATGGATCTTTTGCCCTATTGGATATTGGATTTTCATCCAATTACCCAAGCCTCTTGGATTAGTGGGTCTCTACCCAATAATCTCTTATTAGCAATTATTGGATCTCATTTCAGGATCCAATAATTCATGGGCTTAATGGATATCCAATAAGATAGAGGGTTCAGAAGATATCTCATATCCGAACCTCTACTCGTTGCAACACCTATCATATGTGTGTGACCCTCTAGGCCCAATATTGAGCTAGCCATGAGTCATACTTGTCAAAACTCCTTCTGACTTAGTGAATTATTATCTTTATAATAATTCACCTAACTCATCGACTGCGGACGTACCAGGCCACATAGTCGCTAGATGATAGGGGAATCCAATCCTTTGGACCTATCTATCCTCAGTTACCATGTATCTATAGTCCCTCATCTATCCAATATCCCAGAGACCCTATACTAGGCATGGTGTTGTCAGGCCCATATGGTCTCTCCTCGAGTCTTGCTGTTGTCATATTCTCCCGGAGAACCCTTTCTCTCTCAATCCGAATAATCTTGGCCAAGGATTTGTTCAAGCAAGAATACATGGGATATTCCTCCCATGATACCAAGAGCGGATGATCCTCTATTGATACTCAATAGCCCTCGCAAGGTTGGCTAGCACTCCCAATGACCGGTTGTACTAGATCTGAAACTTTCCAAACCTATAAGTCCGGTATCAAAGAGTCGAGTACTCATACAGGACATCCTTGGTGTCTCAAGTCTAAGGACCAGATATACTACTGGGACTACGGAATCGTTGTCTGACGTGAGGTATCAATAACCATACAGCATTCCATAGGCAGATCAATCAGTGAACTCATTCCCCAATAAGTACCTGCACTGTACCCTTAGTGTCCCCACACGAGTAGCTATGAGACCAGCTACCTCTATCATATGGACGGGTATACAATACACCAGTATATCCGGTTATCTCGATGTCCTTCTCGAGTAACCTATGACCAGGATAATTCAGGGTCTGTTTAAAGGTGAATCGATCTCATTATCTTAATCTCATCACGATCCGATTCCCATTGCACAGATCTAGGAACATCACAATATATGCAACATGCAAGATAAAGTGATAAAACACCTAATAATAAGTAAAGAGAAAAAGTGCATATCAAGTCACAAGTGCCATCACTCATGTGATTGGCTTGCAGGGCACATATGACTAGCAGTGTTCGACTTCGATTGTAGATAGTGCAACCGAATTTCGTTTCTTAGAAGACCAAGAGACAAGTGCATGACCCAAAAATTGATATGTTTCGATTGTACTTTTTTGATCAATTCTACATCCGACAAAATCGGCATCAGCATAAGCAATTAGTTTAAAGTTTTCGGATTTTAGATACCATAAACCTAGATTAGGGGTTTCTTTAAGATATCTAAGAATTTTTTTAACGACTTTAAATTATGATAATTTAGGATTAGATCAAAATCTAACACAAAGTCCTACACTAAACATAATGTCTGGTCTAGTTGCAGTGAGGTATAGTGAACTACCTATCATACCCCTATAAGTTTTTTTATCGAAGCTTTCTCCACTCTCGTCTATGTCTAACTTAGTAGAGGTACTCATTGGTGTATTGATAGCCTTTGAACCATCCATATTAAACCATTTTAATAATTCTAATATATATTTAGTTTGACTAAGAAAAATATCATCACTAAGTTGTTTGATTTGTAAGCCTAAGAAGAAAGTTAGTTCTCTCATTAAGCTCATTTCAAACTCTTGGCTCATACTCTTGACAAATGATCACATAAGGACTCATTTATAGAACAAAAAATAATATCATCAACATAAATTTGAATAATAAGAAAATTACTTTTAAATTTTTTAATAAATAATATAGTATCGACCTTGCCTTTAGAGAAATTATTTTGGATAAGAAATGAGTTAAGTCTCTCATACTAAGCCTATGGAGCTGGTTTTTATCTATAGAGAACCTTAGTTAACTTAAACACATGATTAGGCAAAAGAGAATTCTCAAATCCGGGTTGTTGTTCAACATACACTTCTTCAAAAATAAAGCTATCTGAAAAAGTACTTTTGACATCCATTTGAAATAACATAAAATTATTATTACTAGCATAGGGAAGGAGCATTCTTATGGCTTCTAATCTTGCCATAGGAGAGAAGATTTCTTTATAATCGATATCTTCTTCTTAGTTAAAACCTTTGGCCACTAATCTAGCCTTGTTTCTAACCATGATACCAAATTCATCTTGCTTATTTCTAAAGACCTATTTAGTACTAATAACTAAATGGTCACTAGGTCTAGGAACAAGCTTCCATACCTCATTTCTCTCAAATTGATTTAACTCTTCTTGCATTGTGATAACCCATGAATCATCTTTTAAGGCCTTGTCAATATATTTAGGTTCAATTTGAGATTGAAAATTGGTGTTGGCACAAAAATTTTTAAAAGAAAAATGAGTTTGAACACCTTTTGATGTGTCTCCTATGATTAGCTCCTTAGGATGAGCATCTACGTACTTCCATTCCTTAGGTAATGATGTTTCAGAAGAAGATGCATCCAAGTTGCTAGTGGGAGGAGAGGTTTTATTCAAATTTAAAGTATCAAAATCAAGATCATCATCAAAATCATTTTTCTTAAATTTGGAAACTTCATTAAAGACAACATGAATAGATTCTTCTATAACTAAAGTTCTTTTATTAAAGACACGAAAGGCTTTAGAAATAGAAGAATAACCAAGAAAAATGTATTCATCAGATTTTGCATCAAACTTTCCTAAGGTATTTTTTTCATTTAAGCTAAAATATTTAGATCCGAAAACTTTAAAATACTAAACGTTGGGTTTTTTGTTATTTCACAATTCATAAGGAGTTTTGAAAAGTAATGGTCTTACTAGAACCCTATTCATGACATAGCATGCCATAATAACAGCTTCGGCCCAAAAATATTTGGGTAGGCTATGTTCGTTCAATATGGTTCTTGTTGTTATGATCGAAAAGGCACTAAGAGGGGGGGATGAATTAGTGCAGCGGATTAAAAATGTAACTTTGAAGCCGATTTTGTATAAAGACAAGTTAGTAGGAAGATTTCGATTCGATGAAAGAGAACTTGTAAGAAGTTGCTTGAGTAAATGAAGCAGCAAGGAACTAAACAATTTGCAGCTAAGTAATGAAATTAATTCAGAAATGTAAACACTCACACATTCATGAACACAATGATGTATAGTGGTTTGGTCAAATGACCTACATCTACTCTTGAAGCCTTCCCGATGAGGCTCCGCATTTCCACTAGCAATCCTTTGAAGGGGAAGGACGAATACCCCTTTTACAACCCTTTACAAGAAGTTCACACTCTTACAAGATTTCTCAAGAAGAAGAAGGAGGTGAACACTTAGCAAGAACAAGACTTTTCAAAGACTCAAAACCAAGATTCTAACTCTCAAAAGGGTGCCCTTTCAGCTGAGAAAGGGGGGGTATTTATAGATCCAAAATGGATTCAAAATTGGGCTCCAAATTTGAAATCAAATTTGGAGTTCCCGAGTCTGGGCGGTGCTACCACCTGTCAGATTGATCTTTGAGGGGATCAACCCTTGGAACGCTATAGGGGTTCCACCCTCCAAGTAGCCTGGTGGCTGTAATTGTAGATTGATCTTTCTTATTCCAAAGAGGTGGAGGCTACAAGCTTATATAGAGCTCCAAACGCTAGCCCTAGGGGCTGCTTCCTAAGTGAACTACCCAATTTGCCCTCAACCGTAGCGGGTCGGCCCAATAATAAGGGGGCGATGGCTAAGAAGCCCAAAGACCCAAATATAAACCCTAGCCTCTCTTCTTTATAGGATAGAGGCGGCTAAGTGGGGTTTATTACATTCTCACAGGGTTTTTATTAGCTGCTACATGATTGAGTAGGACCTTACCCTGCTAGGGTCCTATCAAGCCCGCTCTTCAAATCAGCCTTGTCCTCAAGGTGGGGTTCCATGAACTCAGGAACCGAGACTTCAGACTCTCATATGATTCCCATGTGGCATCTTGGTGGTAAATTAGTCCAATGTACTAGTACTTGATGAGGGACGTCGACGACGCATCACGACTCTGCGGTCGAGGATGGCTTGTGGTTGGGCTTGAATATTTCCAACATCAGTGGTGTTGGGCAGTTGGATCTGGGGTGTCTCGTGTTCTCCCAACTTGAGCTTCAAGCATGACACGTGGAAGACAAGGTGAATTTTGGCATCTTCAAGTAATTTAAGTCTGTACGCCATAGCTCTAATATGCTCTATGATATGATAGGGCCCATAAAAATGTGGAGATAGCTTCATGGAGGCTCGTGTGTTGATGGATAGTTGCTTGTATAGTTGTAGGTGAAGATAAACCCAGTCTCCTACTAAAAATTCTCTTTCACTTCTTCGTGTGTCAGCTTGCTGCTTCATTCTAGCTTGAGCGGTAGAGAGATTATCCTTTAGCAGCTGTAGGAGTTTGTCCCTATCAATTAAATCTTAGTCGACCTGATCTACCTTAGCTGAGCCAATTACATACTTTGGAATCACAAGGGCCGGCCGACCATATAATGCTTCATATGGGGTACATTTTGTAGATGAATGATATGTAGTATTGTACCACCATTCGGCCCAAGGGAGCCATTTCGTCCACTCCTTTGGTCGATCACTAGCGAAACATTGAAGGTATGTCTCTAAACATCTATTCACCACTTCTGTTTGGCCGTCAGTTTGTGGATGATATGCAGTGCTCATCTTGAGTTTGGTGCCCTGTAACTGAAATAACTCGGTCCAAAATTTACTAGTGAAGACCCTGTCACGATCACTTACGATGGACCTTGGCATCCCATGTAGTTTGATAATATTTTCTATGAAAATCTGAGCAATACTAACAGCAGTGTAGGGATTTCGCACAGCACAAAAATGAGCATATTTCGTAAGTCGATCAACCACCACAAGGATTGTGCTTTTACCTTTGGAAGGTGGCAGCCCTTCGATGAAGTCCATGGAGATGTTAGTCCACACCGAGTCTGGTATGGGTAGTGGTTGTAGTTTCCCTAGACTCGCCACTATTTCACCTTTTTGCTGTTGACATACATCACATTGTGCTACGTATTCAGAAATAATTTTTTTCTTCCCTTTCCAATAAAAGTTTTACTTCACTCTTTTGTAGGTTCTTAGAAATCCAGTGCCCTGCTAAAGGTGTGGAGTGCATTTCGTCAGAATGACTTTGATGCAAGGGAGTTTGGTATAAGCACAATACGACCTTTATAGCGTAGATCCTCGAATCTCAAGTATAGTGAGCTATTACGCTTGGATCCTCCTCCAATTTTTTGATGATGTTGCTGGTTTCTGGATCCTTCTTCCATTCCTCCCCCTCTGGTTGCTACTGGAGATGCATAAGAAAACCACCATTTATCTTGTGTAAAACTTTCTCCATTCGTTAGGTTGAAACGGTGGTTACGTTGCTTCCGCGCTTCCCGCGTAGGTGACCTGTTTGCCTTTGCAATAGAATTTCATAATCAATTTGGAAAAGTTCCAAGAGACATCACCTAGTGTCGTTAGCCATTCTATGCCCAGCACAGCCTCATAATCATCAATTGGTAGGAGGAAGAAGTCGGCAACAATTTCTTGGCCCTGCAGTAATAGTTTCACCTATGGGCATCTTTGGTCGCATTTTAGGATTCGGCCGTCGGCAACCTTTACGTCGAACTTGCTGCAACCTTTGATATAGAGCGCCATCCGAGCAGCAACCTTACTATTTATAAAATTATTAGTACTGCCTGCATCGATGAGAACGGTGATTGGTTGTTGTTTGAGCAGGCCTCCAACTTTCATCGTTAGCGGATTTGAGTAGCCGGCTAGCGCATGTACCATAAAGTCGGTTGATTGTGGCTCTTCTTCCACATCTTCATCCTCATGTTCAAGACTCTCTTCTGGCTGTTCACTGATCTCTTCTTCCACTGGTTCAATCACAAGAAGTCTCCCTTTTTTACAGCGATGCTCGCGGCTCCACGGCTCGTCATAATGCCAACATAACCCCTTGGCAGATTGGTCTCGAAGCTCTTCTCTTATCAACCTTTTTGCTGCAGGAGCTCGACTGATAGTAGGGGGGGCTGAGGGATTCAATATTGCTGGTTGGGGAACGACCCTAGTCCTCCGGGCTTCGTGGTTCAATCGCTCCTCCTGAAGTCGTGCAAAAGAGATGGCTGCCATAAGCGTGTACGATTGTCATGCTTTAACTTCTCGCCGGATCTCCGGCTTCAAGCCCTCAATAAATATCCCCAATAATTGTTTTTCAGACCAATCATGAGTTTGATTAGATAACCTTTCAAACCTGGTTTGATACTCCTGGATGGTGGAGGTTTGTCGGATCTTTGCTAGTTGTCCGTCGATGTTCTCGTAATCGGTTGGTCCGAAGCGGATCAGCAGTCCTTCTTTGAATTGTTGCCATGAGAGGACTCCATGAGTATGTTCAAACCAATCAAACCATTGTATGGCATCCCCTTCAAGATGTATAGCTGCAATTTCTACCATAGATGCATCCGCGGTTTTGTGATACCGAAAATATCGCTCCGCGCGAGATCCAACCAATCGGGTCTCCTTCTTCCCATCTAGGGAAGTCCACCCTCATGCGTGGATAGTAGGGATCAGTCATAGAGCCTCCTTTCTCTTGGGAGTTATCTCTTCGGTCAGAGCTCTCTCCTTGATGAGATTTCTTTGGGCTCGGTGTTCGACCCAAACTGAGTTCGGCAAAGAGAGCCCGAATCTTATCCTCCATTCGCATCTCAAAGGCTTCGAATTTAGCATTTATCGTCTTCTCGGATGCCATAGTATATGCCTCTAGATCTGTAATATTAAGATCTCTCTTTTGTTGCCGGGTTAAAGGCATGAATTGTTTGAGGGAAGTGGTGGCCGAAAGGGTTTGTGGATTAGTGGATGTAGGCTGCGGTTTAGGCTTGTTTTGTGGCTATTTTGGGTACTGTTTGAGGCTGCGATTTGATGGAGTTTTGGGCTGAGATGGTAGTGGATAAAGGTTAGGGAAGAGGGTTCTATATCTGTGGTAGATTGCAGCAAAGATTTGACAAAAATCAGTGGCAATTGCTGCCTATGTGCGCTGCCTCGTAAGAGCAGAATTATCGTCGAAGAAATAGCGATTTCTCGACAAAATTTCTAGCGAAAACTCAGGGATTTGAGGAGGGGGTTTGATGGTAGAATCTTAGTTTAGATAGCAACAAGGATAACAAATTATATCAAGAAATTTTAGCAGCAAAGCAGTAAAGAAATCGGTGCAAGTTGCGATAGCAGAATGATAGGACCCTAGCAGGGTAAGGTCCTACTCAACCATGTAGCAGCTAATAAAAACCCTGTGAGAATGTAATAAACCCCACCTAGCCGCCTCTATCCTATAAAGAAGTGAGGCTATGGTTTATATTTGGGTCTTTGGGCTTCTTAGCCACCGCCCCCCTTGTTACTGGGCCGGCCCGCTGAGGTTAAGGGCAAATTAGGTAGTTCACTTAGGAAGCAGCCCCTAGGGCTAGGGTTTGGAGCTCTATATAAGCTTGTAGCCTCCACCTCTTTGGAATAAGAAAGATCAATCTAAAATTGCAGCCACTAGGCTACTTGGAGAGTGGAACCCCTATAACGTTCCAAGGGTTGATCCCCCTCAAAGATCAATCTTCATAGAATTCCTCTGGGGTTCTATTAATCTCCTATGCCAAAGCCAAGCATCGTCGTTTAAAATCAAAAAATACATTTCATTATAAAGATCATCAATGTCAATAGTGTATATATTATTTTGTTTTAGGGCAATAATTGATGTGTTTTTGTGTGGTTTTTCAATAATACAAGCATTAGATTCAAATCTTATGATATATGTTTTATCACACAATTGACTAATACTCAAAAGATTATGCTTTAAGCCATCTAACAATAATACATATTCAATAAAAAGTTTGATTTATTTCCTGTGGTTCCTTTGCCAATGATTTTACCCTTGTTATCTCCGAAGGTGACATACCCTTTGTCTTGGCTAGTGAGCTTAGAGAATTGAGTTAGATCTTCAGTCATGTGCTTTGAGCATCCACTATCAAGGTACCATCTCTTGCTCCTAGCTTGTGATGGTAAACATTTCTATAAAAAAAGATGAATTTTAGGTACCCATTTGACCTTAGATGCCTCAAAAATCGATCTACTCAACTTATCATTTTGCATAGAGTTCTTTACAGTTCCTTTAGGAACCCAAAGTTGCATTTAGTGTGAGGTGATATATGCAAGGTAGGGCCTTTAACAAAGATGGTTGGATTTTAGTGAGAGCTACACACAAATCTAATTCCACCTCTTTTATGAACGTGACCCTTATTGGCAAGGATCATGTTCAAGGACTTGCTACCAATCTTAAATTTTTCTAGAGTTTCTTTGAGTAGCAAGTTTTCCTTCTTAAGTGCCTCTATGTGTTCACACTTAGTGCATAGAGGCAATGAAGCATTGTCAAGCTTAAGTTTTTCAAATTCACTAATTAAAAGGATATGCTCCTTTTTTAATGAATTATACTTTTTAATAATTATCCTACATTCATCGAATAAATCATGAAAAACACTTAAAAGCTCATCGAAAGATAAATTTACATCTAATGAACTACTCACCTCTTTGCCAATAGCCATTAGCACGTAGTTAGCAATTTCTTTGTTGCTTTGCTCTTCGTCTTCGGAAGCACTCAAATCATCCCACGTTGCTTTGAGCCCCTTCTTCTTCTTTGGTGGTTTCTTCTTCATTTGGGGACATTCATTTTTTGAAGTGTCTCGGCTTTTTACATTCATAGTATATAACTTGTTCTTTCTTGAGTTCGATTTTATTTTTAGTGTCATTTTTAGATTTGTTTCTTCTTATGAATTTTTTAAACTTTCTTGTTAAGAGTGCCAAGTCATCATCATAGTCCTCATCACTTGCACTTTCTTTCAAGTGGTTTTTATGAGTTCTTAGTACCATATCCTTCCTGTCCTTAGTAACTACCATTCATTTTATGAGGTTGTTCTCAAGCTCTTCATGAGCATTATAAGTTATCTTATAGGTCATTAAAAACCTGATAAATTCTTCAAATGAAAAATTATTCAAGTCCTTGGCCTCTTGAATGGTAGTTACTTTAGGGTTCCAACTCTTTCAAAGAGATCTTAATATTTTATTAGCAAGTTCAAAGTTAGAAAAACTTTTACTAAGAGCTTTTAGACCATTGATGACATCCATAAACCATGTATGTATATGTCCAATGGTCTCACTTGGTTTCATCCGAAACAATTCATAACTATGAACTAAAAGATTTATTTTAGACTCCTTTACTCTACTAGTGCCTTCGTGTGTAATTTCGAGTAAGTGCCAAATATCGAAAGCCGTTTCACAAATAGAAACTCGATTAAACTCATTTTTATCTAAAGCGTAAAACAAGGCATTCCTTGGCATTTAAAGAGAAAGTCTTCTTCTCCAATTCATTCCAATCGTTCATTGGAAGAGAAGACTTTTGAAAACTATTTTTGACAATGTTCCATAACTTCAAATCCATAGAAATAAAAAAGATTCTCATCCTAGCTTTCCAATATGTGTAATTCGTCCCATTGAACATGGGTGGATGTGTGATTGAATGACCCTCTTGGTTGCCGGCAATTGCCATCTCTCTTGGGTTTCAAGCCAAACCGAGAGTGACCTCGCTTTGATACCAATTGATATGATCAAGAACTATTGAATCTCAGATTTTGATGATGAAGTCAATTGATAGGTTATTTGATCTAATCCATATTATTGAGATAAGTATACAGGATCAAGTACGAAGACATGCAGCAAAGTGTTGGAGTTCAGTACAATCATTACGTTGAGAGTCCAAGAGTCCGCCGGAAGTACGAAGGTTCATCAAAAGTACTACCGAAACTGGTAGAGAATGAATCGAGGACTAGCCGAAGGAGTGTCAGAAGTTCATCGGAAGGTTCGTCGGAGGTTCGCGGAGCTCACTGAGAGAATTAGAAGCTTGACAAATAGACTCATCAGAACTCGTCGTAAAGTCCAAGAGCATGCTAGGAGGCCGCTAGAAGACTATTCGAAGGTTCATCGGAAGTCTGTCGGAAGTTCACTGGAAGCTTGCCGAAAGAAGACTCGATATTGCTAGATTATATTTTACTTAGAAATATATTTTCAACTTCATAGTTAGCACGTAATTAGGGTTAGGATTAGGTAATAATCCTTTAACCCTGGTGGGGGTTAGGCCCAAAATTTAAATGGATTAGACTGAATTCAAGGCCCATCCAAAGTTTGCTGAACCTGTCTAGTAGTGGCACTGCTAGACTAGGCGATGGCACTACCTCGAGAATAGGTTCCCAAGTGGTCTGGGCAGTGGTACCGCCCTAGGTCAACAATGGTACTATTAACAGTTATTACCTATCAGCGATGGTATCGCCTAACAGGCAATAGTACCGCTCCTCCACAGAACCTGAGGACCCTGTCAGGCAGTAGTACCACTAGACTAGGTGGTGATACCACCTAGTACATTGAGAAAGCATGGTCAACTAGCAGTGGTACTACTAGTGAAAAGCGGTGGTGCCGCTAGTACTCAGAAATTTTAGATATGACTCTTTTTGGCTCTAATTCTAAATCTAATTGAGCCTATAAATACCCTTTACTTCTCAGCTGGCCTTGCACATTGAGAAGTGAAAAGAATTGTGTCAAAACTCTAAAGAAATTGCTTTCGAAAGTTTGAGTGTTCACCTCCCAAAGTCTCATTTGTAAAAGTTCTATAAGTGAGTGTGAACCACTTGTAAAAATTTGAAAGAGGGATGCTTAGTCCCTCCCCTTCAAAAAGAATTGATAGTGGAAGTCAGAAACCTCATCGTAGGAGGTTTCAGAAGTGGACGTAGGTCATTTGACCGAACTACTATAAATTGCTACATACTTCTCTTGGTGTGAGTTTTTAAATTACTGCATTTCAATTTTTATTTGGCTGCAATCTCTCAACTCTCTTTCGTATTCAATCGAAACATTCACTTTGTCAAAATCATTTTTGTCAGACCAAAACTTCTTAATACGCAACTCTTTTAGGAATTGATTTGAATTTATAGTTTTCATTCACTACACTAATTCATCCCTTCCTCCAAATACTGCCCTAGATCCTAATAGTTGGTATCAGAGCGAGGTCGCTCTCATTTGGTTTAAAACCCAAGAGAGAGCATTTTTTGGCATATAGGAGGGTCATTTAATCACACGTCCACCTATGTTTAATGGGTCGGATTATACTTATTGGAAGACTCGCATAAGAATTTTTCTTATTTCTATAGATTTGAAACTTTGGAATATTATTGAAAATGACTTTCAAAAATCTTCTCTTCCGATGAACAAATGGAATGAATCGGAGAAGAAGGTTTTCACTCTTAATGCCAAGGCTATGAATACCTTATTTTGCGCTCTTGATAAAAATAAATTTAATCATGTTTCAATTTACAAATCAAATTTTGATATTTGGCATACTCTTGAAATCACTCATGAAGGCACTAGCCGAGTGAAAGAGTCCAAAATCAACCTTTTGGTGTATTCTTACAAATTATTTTGGATGAAACCAAGTGAGTCCATCGGAGACATGTACACCCTTTTTGCGGATGTCGTCAAATTTAATTTTAAGATCCCTTCCACAGAGTTGGGATCCAAAAGTTACAGCCATTCAAAAGGCCAAGGACTTAAAGAACTTTCCTCTTAAAGAACTAATTCGGTCATTAATGACCTATGAGATGATATGTCATGCTCATGATGAGCTCAAGAATCTCCTTCCAAAGAA
This sequence comes from Musa troglodytarum, assembly GCA_023547065.1. Taxonomy (NCBI): domain Eukaryota; kingdom Viridiplantae; phylum Streptophyta; class Magnoliopsida; order Zingiberales; family Musaceae; genus Musa; species Musa troglodytarum. Next base: position 32,902,479 of record CP097508.1, read on the forward strand.
CATGAAGGATATGGTATTGAGAATATAAGACCACTTGAAAGAATCTTCAAGTGCTGAGAATCTTGATGACGAACTTGCACTATTGACATGAAAATTCAAAAAATTTATAAAAAGAAACAAATTTAAAAATGACACTAAAAATAAACTTAAACCCAAAAAAGAATAAGTGATATGTTATGAATGCAAGAAGCTAGGGCATTTCAAAAGTGAATGCCGCCAAGATAAGAAGAAGCAACCGGAAAAAAAGAAGGCTCTACTACATGGTATGATTCGAGCAGCTCCAAAGACGAAGAAGCAACAAACAAGTGTTGAGTCTCAGATTTTGATGATTAAACTAATTGATTATGGTTTATTATCTAATTATGTTTTAAGTCACGCAAGTCTACTTTGTTGAATTTTGAATTTTGATGATGAAGTCAATTGCTAGGTTATTTAATCTAATCCATATTATTAAGATAAGTATGTAGAACTAACTACGATAGCAATGAAGATATAAAATAAATTACCAGAGTCAAGTATGTTAGGAGTCCAAGAGTCCACCGGAAGTTTGAAGGTTCATCGAAAGTACTGCTAGAACTAGTGGAGAATGAATCGGGGACTTGTCGAAGGAATGTCAAAAGTTCGTCGAAAGGTTCGTCGAATGTTTGCGGAGCTCACCGAGATGGTCGAAAGCTTACCAAATAGACTCATTAGAACTCGTCGTAAAGTACAAGAGCCTAGTGGGAGTCCATTGGAAGACTAGCTAAGGGTTCATCGGAAGTCCGTCAGAAGTTCGTCGGAAGCTTGCTAAAAGAAGACTCGACGTCGTCGGATTGTAATTTATTTAGAATATGTTTTCAATTTCATAGTTAGCATGTAATTAGGGTTAGGATTAGGTAATAATCCTTTAACCCTGGTAGGGGCCAGCTAGGCCTATAATTTAAGTGGATTGGGGTAGACTCAAGGACCATCCAAGTTTGTTGGACCTGTTTGGCGATGGTGGCACTGCCCCGAGAATAGGTTCCTAAGTGGTCTAGGTGGTGGTACCACCCCTGGTCAACGGTGGCACCATTGACAGTAATTACCTATCAACGATGGTACCACCTAACAAGTGGTGGCACCGCCCCGTTATAGAGGCTGAGGACCCTATCAAGTAGGAGTCCCGTCAGATTAGGTGGTGGTACCATCCAGTACACTGACAGAACAGGGTCAACTGGTGATGGTGCCATCAATACTCGAAAATCTGGGATGTGACTCTTTTTGGCTCCAATTCTGAAGCCAATTGAGTCTATAAATACCCCTTACTTCTCAGTTGGCTAGGCACATTAGAAGTGATTAGAATTAAGTCAAAACTTTAGCAAAATTACTTTTGAAAGTTTGAGTGTTCACCTCCCAAAGTCTCATTTGTAAAAGTTATGTAAGAGAGTGTGAACCACTTGTAAAAATCTAAAAGAGGAGTACTTGGTCCGTTCCCTTCAAGAAGAATTGATAGTAGAAGTCGGGAACCTTATCGGAGGATATTTCGGAAGTAGACATAGTTCATTTGATCGAACCGCTATAAATCGCTACGTACTTCTCTTAGTGTGAGTTTTTAAATTACTACATTTTAATTTTTACAGATATCATCAATGGACTAAAAGCACTTGAAAAAAGGCTTTCTAATTTCAAACTTGTAACTAAAATTTTAAGATCCCTTCCAAAGAGTTGGGATCTAAAAGTTATGGCTATTCAAAAGGCCAAGGACCTAAAGAACTTTCCTCTCAAAGAACTAATTGGGTTATTAATGACTTATGAGATGATATGTCATACTCATGATGAGCTCGAGAACCCCCTTCCAAAGAACAGGAATGATATGACATTGAGAACACAAGAAGACCACTTGAAAGAATCTTCAAGTGCTAAGAACCTTGATGATGGACTTGTACTATTGACACGAAAATTTAAAAAATTTATAAGAAGAAACAAATTTAAAAATGACACTAAAAATAAACTTAAACCAAAAGAAAAACAAATGATATGTTATGAATGCAAGAAGTTGAGGCATTTCAAAAGTGAATGCCCCCAAGTCAAGAAGAAGCAACCGAAGAAAAAGAAGGCTCTACTACATGGGATGACTCAAGCAGCTCCGAAGACGAAGAAGCAACCAACAAGTGTTGAGTCTTGAATTTTGATGATGAAACTAATTGATTATGGTTTATTATCTAATTACATTTTAAGTCACACAAGTCTACTTTATTGAATCTCAGATTTTGATGATGAAGTTAATTGCTAGGTTATTTGATTTAATCCATATTATTGAGATAAGTATGCAGGATTAACTATGATAGCAATGAAGACATAAAGCAAATTACTGGAGTCAAGTACATTGGGAGTCCAAGAGTCCACCGGATGTTCGAAGGTTCGTTGGAAGTGCTGCTGGAACTAGCGGAGAATGAATCAGGGACTTGTTGAAGGAGTGTCGGAAGTTCGTTGGAAGGTTCACCGGAGGTTCACGGAGCTCACCGAGATGGTCAGAAGCTTACCAAATAGACTCATCGAAACTCGCCGTAAAGTACGAGAGCCTACTAGGAGTCTGCTGGAAGACTGTTTGAGGGTTTGTCGGAAGTCCGTCGAAAGTTCATCGGAAGTTTGCCAAAAGAAGACTTGACATCATTGGATTATATTTTGCTTAGAATATATTTTAATTTCATAGTTAGCACGTAGTTAGGGTTAGGATTAGGTAATAATTCTTTAACCATGGTAGGGGCCAATTGGGCTTATAATTTAAGTGGATTGGGCCAGATTCAAGGCCCATCCAAGTTTGCAGTACCTGTTTGGTGGTGGCACTGCCAGATTGGAGTAGTGGCACTACTAGATTGGGGTAGTGGCACTACCCTTAGAATAGGTTCCCAAGTGGTCTGGGTGATGGTATCGCCCTAGGTTAGCGGTGGTACCGTTGATAGTTATTAACTGTCAACAATGGTATAGTTGTTGAATCTCAGATTTTGATGATGAAACTAATTAAGAGTGATTTATGATCTAACTATACTTTGAGTCATGCAGGTTTACTCTCGATCAGGCTTAGACAATTGACGCAAGAAGAATCAACGTTGGGTCGGAGGAAAATACGTCAGGAGATTGGACATCGAGCTGGAGGTCCGGTCGACGATCGACAGAAGGCTTCGGACAAAGAAATTGAGCATCGGGATAAGAAGAGTGGAGTTGTGCCAAGAAGATCAAGGTTGGAGGTGTCAATTGCTGATTGGGCAACAGGCCACATGAAAGGACGATGCGCTGAAGAAATGAATGAAGCGCCGATGTGCCAATGACGTGTCGGGCGACATTTCAATTAAAGCGTTGTAATAATTGTCTAGATCAAAGCAGGATTGAGGACTAATTGGGTTATAATTGGGCTAATCTAGTTAGGGGCCATTTGAGCCCGCACCCAAATAAGTTTGGCCCGGACTCAAGGCCTAAATAGGGTTGTTGAACCCTGTCTAGCGGTGGCTGTTAGGGATCGAGCAGCACTAAGAGGGGGGGGGGTGAATTAGTGCAGCGGTAAAGAACGATAGATTTTCAATGATTTAAACAAGTTTAGAAACTTCGTACGATAAAAATCAATGTTTCGTTTAAAACCGTTTCGATTGCGTATAAACTTAAAATGATACGTATGAAGATGAAGAGGAAGTTAAGTAAGTAAGGCAGCAAATGAAGAAGGTTTGCAGCAAAGTAAGTTGCGAGAAAGTAAATGCAAACCGATTTATAGTGGTTCGGTCATCCGACCTACATCCACTTCCGAAGCCTTCTCCGATAAGGCTCCCAACTTCCACTAGCAAATCCTTTTGAAGGGAAGGACCAAACACCCCTCTTACAACACTTTTACAAGAAGTTCACACTCTTACAGATTTTTCAAAGAGAAAGAAGGAGGTGAACACAAGCTATTGAAAACTAAACTTTCCTAAGCCTTTTGCTCAATTTCTAACTCTTAACTGAAAAAGGGTTCTCCTTTCAACTGAAAAAGGGGGGGTATTTATAGATCCAAGAAGATTCAAATTTGAGCTCCGAATTTGAATTCTGTTTGGGTTTCTTCTTTGGCGGTGCTACCGTCGTATGCGTGCACTACCGCCGCTTATCAAACCGACAGTGTGCGCTTCCACCGCCAAGGCAAAGTGCTACCGTCGCTGCCTTCTGGCGCTGGGCGATGGTACCACCCCAGGCTAGGTGGTACTACCACTTGGTGCTTGGCTGGTGGGCGGTACCACCACCTGGCACAGGTGGTTCCACTGCCTGGTTCGACCACTGGGCGTTGCCACCGCCTAGGTCATTTCAGCACTGGTTTCGGTCGAAAACTCGACCGAAACTGGTCCAAATGAAGTCCGAATTAGCCCAAATTTGGTTTATAGGATTGACACCTAATCCTAAACCAAATTATGTGCTAACTATAAATTTTAAAGATATTTTCTAATCTATTACAAAGTCCACAAGACAAGACTTCTTTCGATGAGCTTCCGGTGAACTTCCGGTGGTCTTCCGACGAACCCTCGGAAACCATTCTGTACTCCCGGCAAGCTCCCGGACTTCGCGATGATCTTGGCGAGTTCCACTGAGCTTCTTTGATAAGCTCCGATCTTTCTTGGTAAGCTCCACGAGCTTCCGATGAACCTTCCGGCGAACTTCCGAAAACCCTTCGGCAAGCTCCCTACTCGTTCTCGACTGGTTCTAGCAACACTCCCAACGAATCTTCAGACTTCTGTCAAACTCTCAAACTCCCAATGATCCATCACACTTGTCTTCCGGCACTTTGTTTCACTATACATCTTCATCATCATCATAGTTGTTGAATCTTGGATTTTGATAATGAAGTCAATTGGTGAAATATTTGTTCTAATCTATTTTGTCGAGATAAGTGTGCTAGAATAACTACGATGGGATGAAAAAATAAAGTGATTTACCGAGGTCAAGTCCATCGGGTGTTTAAGAGTTTATCGGAAGTCCGAGAAATCACCGGAAGTGTTGTCGGAACCATCCAAGATCGAATCAGGGACTTGCCGAAGTTTTCGAAAGTTTATCGCAAAGATCATCAAGGTTCGAAACTTACCAGGAAGATTCGAAAGCTAGCCGAAGACTCGTTGAGCTCGCCATACAATCCAGGAGTATGCTGGGAGTCCGTTGGAAGAAATCCAAGAGAAGTGTCAGAAGTCCACTGGAATCTCACCGTAAAGCTCGCCGGAAGTTGACTTGAAGAATGTCGGGTTAAATCACTTAGAATTATGTTTTAATTTCGTAGTTTGTACGTGATTAGAGCAAGGATTTAGAAATAATCCTATCTAAATTTAGTAAGGGCCAACCCGACTCCTACTAGGCCAAATTGGGCCTTAAACAGGGCCCATTTAGCCTTATTGAATGGACCAAGCGGTTGAACCACTGGGCGTGGCACCGCCACCTAGGCGTAGCACCGCCCTTGTCGCCCAGCATCGCTGGGCGGGCGGTGGCACCGCCCCCGTGTCAATCGCTGCCGACATGCACGTAGCGGCACCGCCTCGACAAGTGGTAGCACCGCTCGACATGTGGTTGCACCGCCTAATAGGTCAAACTGGAAACTCAAATTGAGTTCAAATTTGGAGCCCAAATTTGAACCTCTTTGAGCCTATAAATACCCCCCCCCCCTTTCTCAACCGAAAGGGCACCCTTTTTGAGAGTTAGAATCTTGAGTTAAAGTCTTTGAATAGTCTTGAAAAGTCTTGTCTCTTGCTAAGTGTTCACCTCCTTCTTCTTCTTGAGAAATCTTGTAAGAGTGTGAACTTCTTGTAAATGGTTGTAAAAAGGGGTATTTGGTCCTTCCCCTTTAAAGGATTTGCTAGTGGAAGTATGGAGCCTCATCGTGAAGGCTTCAAGAGTGGATGTAGGTCATTTGACCGAACCACTATACATCATTATGTTTATAAATGTGTGAGTGTTTACATTTCTGAATCATTTCATTACTTAGCTGCAAATTGCTTAGTTCCTTGCTATTTCCTTTACTCAAGCAACTTCTTACAAGTTCTCTTTCATCGAATCAAAATCTTCCTACGAACTTGTCTTTTTGTAAAATCGGTTTCAAAATTACGATTTTAATCTGCTGCACTAATTCACCCCCCCCCCCCCTCTTAGTGCCTTTTCGATCCTAACAATAGTTAATCCTGCACACACACAAAAAAACTCTACTTTGATCTAGTCAGTTATTACAACGCAAATTGACATTCAGTTACCCGGCAAGTCATTAGTCGACGCTTCGCCCGATTCTTCGGCACATCATCCTCTCTTGCGATCCATTGCCCAATCGACAGTTGACCTTCGGAACCCCAATATCCTTGGCACAACATGCTCTTCTTAGCCCGATGCCCGATGTACGAAGCCTTCTGCCGATTATCGACCGAACCTCTGGCTCGACATCCAATATCCTGACGTGATCACCTCTGGCACAATGTCAATTCCTCCAGTGCCTTTTAGATCCTTTCAATTTGATCCTTGAATTAATATTTCTTGTCATTATAGGTGCAATACCTTGATATTGGTTAAATTACGAAGTTTTTGCATTTATGCTTAAGCTTACTTATTAAGCTTGATGTTAGATGAAACTTATCGGTTTTGGCTTGAATTCAAAAGATTGAATTCAGGTGTTTTTACTTTCTCAAGATATGGCATATAGATGGGGGAGTTAAGAGTAACTCCATCATCAATTGATTGTCATCATCAAAAAGGGAGAGATTGTTGAATCTCGGATTTTGATTATGAAATCAATTGGTAAAATATTTGTTTTGATCTATATTGTCGAGATAAGCGTGCAGGATTAACTACAATGGGATGGAAACATAAAGTGATTTACCGAAGTCAAGTCCGTCGGGAGTTCAAGAGTTCATCGGAAGTCCGAAGGATCGTTGGTAGTGTTGTCGGAACCAACCGAGATCGAATCAGGGACTTACCAAAGATTTTGGAAGTTCACCGCAAAGATCGTCGAAGAATCATGGAGTTTACCGAAAAGGTTCGGAAGCTTGTCGAAGACTCGTTGAGCTCGCCATATAATCCGGGAGCATGTTGGGAGTTTGTCGGAAGAAATCCAAAGGAAGTGTCGAAAGTCCATCGGAATCTCGTCGTAAAGCTCGCTGGAAGTAGACTTGAAGAATGTTAGTTTAAATCACTTAGAATTATGTTTAAATTTTGTAGTTGGCACGTAATTAGGGTAAGGATTTTGAAAAAATCTTGTAGGGGCCAACCGGGTTCTTATTGGGTCAATTTGGGCCTAAAACAAGGCCCATTCAATGGGCCAAGCGGTAGAACCGCCTGTACCAAGCAGTGGAACCACCCACCAGCCAGGCGCCAGGCGGTGGTACTGCCCAGCCTGGGGTGGTAGTACCACCCAGCGCTTGTGTGCAGCGATGGTAGTACCGCCTACCTTGGGCGGTGGAACCGCCTATGCATTATCAGTCTGACAACTGACAGGCGGTAGCACCGCCCCTAATAGGTGGTAGCACTGCCAGCATCAAGAAATCCAAACTGAATTCAAATTTGGAGCTTAAATTTGAATCCTCTTTGGATCTATAAATACCCTCCCCCTTTCTCAGCTGAAAGGTCAACCGTTTGAGAGTTAGAAATTGAGCTAAAGTCTTAGAAAAGTCTTGTTTTCAATAGCTTGTGTTCACATCCTTTCTCTTTGAAAAATTTGTAAGAGTGTGAACTTCTTGTAAAAGGGTTGTAAAAGGGGTGTTTGGTCCTTCCCCTTCAAAGGATTTACTAGTGGAAGTTGGGAGCCTCATCGGAGAAGGCTTCGGAAGTGGATGTAGTCACTTGACCGAACCACTATACATCGTGGCGTTCTTGAATGCATGAGTGTTTAAAGTTTTGAATCATTCCTTTACTTGGCTACAAATCTTTCAGTTTTTCAACACCTTTACTTAAGCAACTTCAATCAAGTCATCTTTCATCGCATCGAAGTTTTCATGCCAACTAGCCATTTACGAAATCGTGTTTTATCTTAGTGCCTCTCCGATCCTAACAATATATACCTCCTCCTGGAGGTTACCATTGAGGAATGCAGTTTTGACGTCCATCTGCCAGATCTCATAATCACAGTGTGCTATAATTGCCAATAGAATTCGAATGGATTTTAGCATAGCTACAGGTGAGAAAGTTTCGTCATAGTCAATGCCTTGCCTTTGATGATACCCCTTAGCCACTAGCCTTGCTTTATAAGTCTCTATCTTTCCATCTACTCCAATCTTCTTTTTGAAGATCCACTTGCAGCCAATGGGTACAATACCCTTGGGTGCATTAACTAGGTTCCAAACCTTGTTGGAGTACATGGAATCCATTTCTGAATTCATGGCTTCTTGCCATTTCCCGAAGTCTATGCTCATAATAGCCTCCTTGTAGGTCTGAGGATCAATATCCTCAACATCCTCTCTTCTGATATGTCCCATATATCTCTCAGGAGGATGGGATACTCTATCGGACCTACGTAAAGTTGGAACTTGTGTGTTAGGTATTTGAACAGATTCTGGAATGGTGCTTAAGCTAGGTTCTCCAACCTCGCTCAACTCTATCATGCTCCCACTATCTCCACGAAGAATGTGTTCCTTCTCAAGGAACACTGCTCTTTTGGCTACAAAAACCTTTTGGTCCTTAGGGTGATAGAAATAATACCCATAAATTTCCTTGGGGTATCCCACGAACTTGCACCGTTCTGTTCTAGATTCCAACTTGCCAGGGTTGTGTCTCTTAACGTGGGCAGGGCAGCCCCAAATCTTAACAATCTTAAGATCAGAAATCTTCTCATTCGATATCTCATATAGAGTAGACATCACTGACTTGGTTGGAATTTTGTTCAGAAGGTAAGCTGCGGTCTCTAGGGCATATCCCCAGAATGAGATAGGTAGGTCGGCGAAACACATCATGGAACGCATCATGTCTAACAGTATATGATTCCTCCTTTCTAATACATCATTAAGCTGTGGTGTATAAGGAGGTGTCCTTTGAGATAAGATCCCATAGTCTTTGAGGAACTGGGTGAACTTTGTACTCAAGTACTCACCTTCTTAATCTGATCGAAGGGTTTTAATACTCTTTCCTGTTTGGTTCTCCACTTCATTTTTATATTCCCTGAATTTCTCAAAAACTTCAGACTTGTACTTCATCAAGTACACATGTCCGTATCTTGAGAAATCATTAGTGAAAGTAATAAAGTAGGAGTAACCACCTATGGCATGAGTCGACATGGGACTGCATACATCACTATGTATGAGTTCTGGTAACTCAATGACTCTCTCTCTAGTTCCACTAAATAGAGAGTTGGTCATCTTTCCCCGAAGGCAAGGTTCATATATCGCATCTGACTTATAGTCAAATTGCTAGTTATAGGTGCCCTACAAGCCAATCACATGAGTGATTGCACCTGTAACACGCTGCGTCAATCTCTTTGCTTATGATTATTGGCATTATCTCACATTATCTAGATATATATTGTGATGTCCCTAGATCTGTGCAATGGGAATCGGATCGTGATGAGATCACGATAATGAGATCGATTCACCTTTAAACACAGACTCTAAATTATCCTGGTCATAGGTTACTCGAGAAGGACATCGAGATAACCGGATAGACTGGTGTGTTGTATACCCGTTCATATGATGGAGGTAGCTGATCTCATAGCTACTAATGTGGGGATATTAAGGGTACAGTGCAGGTGCTCATTGGAGAATAAGTTCACTGATTGATCCGCCTATGAAATGCTGAATGGTTATTGATACCTCACGTCAAACAAAGGATTCCGTAGTCCAGAGAGTGTATCCGGTCCTTAGACTTGAGACACCAAGGATGTCCTGTATGAGTACTCCACTCCTTGATACCGGACTTATAGGTTTGGAAAGCTCCATATCTAGTACAGCCGGTCATTGGGAGTGGTAGCCAACCTTACGAGGGCTATTGAGTGTCAATAGAGGATCCGCTCTCGGTATCATGTGAGGAATATCCCATGTATTCTTGCTTGAACAAATCTTTGGCCAAGGTTATTTGGATTGAGAGAGAAAGAGTTCTCCGGGAGAATCCGACAAAGTAAGACTCGAGGAGAGATCGTATGGGCTGCACCATGCCGTATGTCTGGGATATTAGATGGATGAGAGACTATAGATACATGGTAACTGAGGGTAGATAGGTCCAAAGGATTGGATTTCCTTGTATCGTCTGGGGACCATGGCATAGTGGCCTAGTACGTCCGCGGTCGATGAGTTGGGTGAATTATTATAGAGATAATAATTCACTAAGTCAGAAGGAGTTTTGATAAGTATGACTCACGGCTAGCTCGATATTGGGCCTAGAGGGTCACACACATATGGTAGGTGTTACGACGAGTAGAGGTTCGGAAATGAGATATCTGCTGAACCCCCTATCTTATTGGATATCCATTAAGCCCCTGAATTATTGGATCCTGATATGAGATCCAATAATTTCTAATAAGAGATTATTAGGTAGAGGCCCACTAATCCAAGAGGCTTGGGTAATTGGATGGAGATCCTATACCCAATAGGGCAAAAGATCCATTAGGGTTTTTCAGGGCGGCCTCTATAAATATGAGGGGACCAAAGCTCTATAGGCTGGGGGTTTCTTTTGGTAACCACCTCCTGTTCTCCTCCCCCAATAGAGAGAAGTGCATTGTCGCAATCCCTGCCATGTGGATACCGCTAGAGAGGAGGACGCTTGACCTCCTTCATCCTCTCCCACAGATCTGTAGGAATTCAGGGATATACGGACTCCCTAGGTACTTTCTTTTACATGTGTAGTTTTACCGATTTGTTTTTGACGCACTGATCTTCGCACGATGACGAAAACTTTCTACGGGAAATCTGGGGTGTTTTGTTTTCTATTCTTCCGCTGCGCATGTGATGTCGCTCCCCTAGATAGATTTCCCAACAATGGTATCATAGCCAGGTTGTTCGTGCGAAGATCGGATCTTAAACTGCATGGATTGTGATGTAGAACAGGTTTTATCGCCAAAATCGTTGGCATAAACGGTGAGGAAGGGCAGCAACTGTTGCTACCCTTGCTGCTCTGCCTGATAACCTTCTTGCAATGGCGGCCCGACGGCCAGCTGCGAGCAAGCGGTGCGCTGGCGCCCTCTTGGCGACCTGCGTGCCTACAGCGGCGTGCGCCCCGCGCCCTGCGCAGGGCGCGCCGACAAGGTGCGTGGCCTGCCGCGTGGCCAGCGAGAGAGAGGAGTTAGGGTTTTTAGGGCAAAGATGGTTTGCCTAATTTAGAAATTCCAGATTCTGTCCCATTTGATAGAATTTCCAAAATACCCTCGGAATTTAAGAAATTTTAGTCTCTGTCCCTTTTGGTCGAATGACCAAAATACCCTTAGAAATTCAAAAAATTCCCTCTATGTCCCTATTTTCAGAAATATTAGTTAATTAAATAGATTAATTAACTATTATTATTTATCTAGTAGTCCTATAAAATAACATATACATGTGATGTATGATGTGGACAGATGATCATGGACTTGTGATGTGATGTGTGTACATGTGATTATTATTATTGGGGCCTGCGAGCCTCTATTTTTCTCGTTTATTGTCGGGCCTGCATGCTTGTAATTATGTTGTAATTATTAGAGGAGGCGTAGTGGTAGCGTGACTCACGAGGCCGAGACGGACAATCCGACGCATGGAGATGCGTTGAGATGCCGACGGATTTGACGAAGCGAGTTGGACGATCACAGGGCATAGAGATGCACCGAAGTACACATAGATCTTGATATGAGTGATTGGGCCCACTAGCTCGGGCCTGATCACATTAGGATATGGTCCACGATCATCTAGTGTGATTGCTCATGTGATGTGTGATTAGTTATACACCTACTAGATATATATATATATATATATATATATATATATATATATATATATATATATATATATATATATATATATATATATATATATATATATATATATATATATATATTAAATACGTATGTGTGTGACACATTATGTTAGGAGACCAAATAAAAAATCCTCTCCATTAATAATATTAAGTCGGTAAATGTGAGGCAATTAAATTGACCCACGTGACCTTCCATCGTTATAGCTGGGAGCCGATTCTCAGTATAGGTTGAGTTGGTCAAGTCCCCCGAGACTCACCTATATCACGTCTCGCCATCTTATCTACGACATAGAGATGTCAGAGGTGACCTGAGGTCATGGTATCCTTGGTCGAGTCATTCGAGAGTATATCACCGAATCAGACTCATATGGTAACGATGTTAATGACTTAACCGAACATCATGGTTGGTCGAGTCCCTCGAGGCCATAGTGGTTCGGAGGTCGAATAGGACGGGAATCACAAGGAGTTGTGATTGGCAAGAGTTGTCTACCTTTACGGGCTTAACATGATTGGTCGAGTCCCTCGAGGTTACGTTAAGACGCCGATTGGATCCTGATCCCCACTAGAGATCCGTCGGGGGTCTCCGATTCACATACCGGAGGGTGTTGTGTGTCTCGTGAAAAATTAGTGGGAATACATTAAGATAGAAGTCCTTATCTTAATTATTTAAATTTTTACAAAGTCTACATATTATTTATTTCTTCTACATCTTTTATTTCAGAAAAATGTCGCTTTCAAATCCTTTACGTGGCATACTTGATGCCAACCGCCTCACTGGTCCAAATTATACGGATTGGCTTCGCAATCTGAGAATCGTTCTCACGGTGAAGAAAATCGCATATGTCCTTGATACAGTGATCCCTACGCCCAACGAAGGGGCAAGTGAGGATGAGATCGCTCGTTATGTGAAGTACTTAGATGATTCCACTCTTGCTCAGTGTTATATGTTGGCCTCTATGACTACTGAGTTACAGAGATAGCATGAAAATATAGATGCTAATTCCATACTCCTGCATCTCCGCAAACTATTTGAGGAACAGGGAAGAACTCAGTGATATGAGATATCAAAGAGTCTTTTCCGTGCTAGGATGACTGAGGGGACACCGGTTCAGAACCATGTCCTTAAGATGATTGAGTGGATCGAAAAACTCATAGGTCTAGGAATGGTCTTAGAGGATAACCTGTGTGTGGATCTTGTACTTCAGTCCCTACCAGATTCCTTTTCTTAGTTCATAATAAATTTTAATATGAACAAACTTGAGGTGACCCTCCTAGAGCTCCTCAATATGTTAAGAGAAGCAGAGAGCACCATCAAGAAAGAGAAGCCGATTCTCTACACTAGTAAGACCAGAAAGAAAAGGAAGGCTGAGAAGACCCTTAAGAAGGGCAAGGGCAAGGGCAAAATGGGTAAGGCAAAGGTTATCAAGAAAGACCCAACAAAGGACAAAGGCTAGTGCTTCCACTACGGCAAAGATGGGCACTGGAAGAGGAACTACAAAGAGTACCTTATAGAGAGGGCGAAACAAAAGCTTGCAGAAGCTTCAGGTATATTCATGATCAGTCTCCATTTGTCAGAATCTTTTGATAATACATGGGTATTAGATATCGGGAGTACTTATCATATCTGTAATTTGTTGCAGGTTCTGGCAGGACTTAGGTACTTATCATATCTGTAATTAAATAAATATATTTAATTAATATATTTATTTTTATTGAAATCAGGGATATAAAGAGAATTTTTGAATTATTATGGGTATTTTGGTAATTTGACCAAAAGGGTATTTTGGTAATTCTGTCAAAAGGGATAGAATCTGAAATTTCTGAAATTTTGAGGGGTAAAACCATCTTTTACCCTAAAACCCTAATCCCTCACCCTTATTGCGCCTGCGACCTCCGCCACCCTACCGGTGGTGCCCCTTGCACGCGGGGTGGGCGACGACGCTGCTGCTGCCCTATGGGCGGAGTGCCCGCCGCTAGTGCCCACGAGCACGGGTGCCTAATACCAGCAACTCTACGCGGGCGCAGCGTCCGCCAGCACCCCTGCGGGCGGGCCGCAGGCCGCCGGCACAGGCAGCTGCGGCGCCACGCCGGCCTGTGGCTGTTGCCTATGCAGGCAGCAAGGCTGTAAGCAGCCTTGCGGCCGCTGCACGAGCGCAGCAAGGGCAGCAATAGTTGCTGCCCTTCCTGGCCCTTTTGCGCCAATGATTTTGGCGTCAAAAGTAGATCCAAAACACAACACACGCAGTTTAAGATCCGATCTTCGCACGAACAACCTAGCTCTGATACCACTATTGGGAAATCCACAAGGGGAGCGACATCTCATGTGTAGTGGAAGAACAAAAAGAAAACACCCCAGATTTCCCGTAGAAAATTTTTATCGTCGTGCGAAGATCGATGCATCAAAATAAATCCGCGAAAACTACATGTGTTAAAGAAAGTACCTAGGGAGATCGTATATCCCTGAATCCCTGTAGATCTATAGGAGAGGATGAAGGAGGACAAGCGTCCTCCTCTCTAGTAGTATCCACACGACAGGGATTGCGACGATGCACCTCTCTCTCTGGGGAGAAGAGAACAGGAGGTGGCTACCAAGAGAACTCTTTCATATAGGTTTGGTTCCCTCCTATTTATAAAGGCCCCTTGAAAACCCTAATGGATCTTTTGCCCTATTGGGTATTGGATCTCCATCCAATTACCCAAGCCTCTTGGATTAATGGGTCTGTACCCAATAATCTCTTATTAGAAATTATTGGATCTCATCTCAGGATCCAATAATTCAAGGGCTTAATGGATATCCAATAAGATAGGGGGTTCAACGGATATCTCATAACCGAACCTCTACTCGTCGCAACACATACCATATGTGTGTGACCTTCTAGGCCCAATATCGAGCTAGCCGTGAGTCATACTTGTCAGAACTCCTTCTGACTCAGTGAATTATTATCTCTATAATAATTCACCCAACTCATCGATTGTAGACATACCAGGCCACTACGCCGCGGTCCCTAAATGAAAGAGGGGAATCCAATCCTTTGGACCTATCTGTCCTCAGTTACCATGTATCTATAGTCCTTCATCCATCTAATATCCTAGAGATCCTATACCGGGCATGGTGCTATCAGGCCCATACGGTCTCTCCTCGAATCTTGCTCTTGTCGGATTCTCCTGGAGAACTCTTTCTCTCTCAATCCGAATAACCTTGGCCAAGGATTTGTTCGAGCAAGAACACATGGGATATTCCTCTCATGATACCGAGAGCGGATGATCCTCTATTGACACTCAATAGCCCTAGTAAGGTTGGCTACCACTCCCAATAATCGGCTGTACTAGATTTGGAACTTTCCAAACCTATAAGTCCGGTATCAAAGAGTGGAGTACTCATACAAACATCCTTGGTGTCTCAAGTCTAAGGACCAGATACACTCTGGGACTATAGAATTGCTGTCTGACGTGAGGTATCAATAACCATCCAGCATTCCATAGGCGGATCAATCAGTGAACTCATTCCCCAATGAGCACCAACGCTGTACTCTTAGTGTCCCCACATGAGTAGCTATGAGACCAGCCACCTCCATCATATGGATGGGTATACAGCACACCAGTCTATCCGGTTATCTTGATATCCTTCTCGAGTAACCTATGACTAGGATAATTTAGGGTCTGTGTTTAAAGGTGAATTGGTCTCATTATCATGATCTCATCACGATTCATTCCCATTGCACAGATCCAAGGACATCACAATATATACAACACGTAAGATAAAATGATAAAATGCCTAATAATACACAAAGAGAAAAAGTGCATATCAAATCACAAGTGCCATCACTCATGTGATTGGCTTGCATGGCACATATGACTAGTAGTTAGCCCAATTACAATCAAATTAGTCCTTAATCCTACTTCGATCTAGATAATTATTATAATGCTTTAATCGAAATATCGCCCGACACGTCATTGGCACATCGGCGCTTCATCCGTTTCTTCGGCGCATCAACATTTCTAGTGGCCTATTGCCCAATCAACAGTTGACGCCTACAACCCTGATCTTCTTGGTGTAACTTCGCTCTTCGTGGCCCGATGCTCAATTTCTTTGTCTGAAGCCTTCTACCGATCGTCGACCGGACCTCCAGCTCGACATCTAATCTCCTGACGTGTTTTCCTCCGTCGCAATATCGATTCTTCCTGTGTCAATTATCTAAGCCTGATTGAGAGTAGACCTGCATGACTCAAAATGTAGTTAGATCATAAATCACTCTCAATTAATTTTATCATCAAAATTCAAGATTCAACAATCTCCCCCTTTTTGATGATGACAACTAATTGATGACGGAGTTAACCTTAACTCCTAGAGTTTAACCAAACTCCCCCTATCAATATACCATTGATAGAACACTTGGATTATTCCAAATCCAAGCAATATTCATCACATGTTATGAGAATATTAAAACATCATGCAAATATTTAAAATCTTCAATTCAATGCATGAAATCATCAATCTATTTCTCCCCTTTGTCATCGACAAAAAGGAGAAGTAACATTTAGTTATTTTAAAAGATATGTAAGTCTACATATAAGCTAGATTTACAACATAGCAAGTTTTTTTCTTTCTAAAGATAAGCAAGATAGCAATTTTTCATTCTTTTATTGAGATGTGCAAGTTGCACTTTCTTTGCTTCCTTTGTAATGTGTATGTAATTTTTGTTTCTTCTCTCTTTGAGAAGTGCAAACTTTGCCTTCCTTTGCATGTTCTAGCTAGCAAAAACTTTCTTCCCCTTTGTTTTTGTCAAAAAGAATGAGAGGATTACTACTTCAAATAATCTTGGATGAGATTCAACAATTGGTAACAAAAATGCATGCAATTTTGTTGAAAAAGTGAAGTTTAGCAAAATTTTTGCCTCTTTTGAGATAGTAACTTTTTGCTTCTCAATGTTCAAGCTAGCAACTTTTGATGCATAAGCTAGCTACTTTTTATGCATAAGCTAGCAATCTAACTCCCCCTTTATTATTATCGAAAAGAAGGGAGGAACCAATGATATAGACTTTTACATCAATTGTAAATTTGCATCAATCAATATTCTATATCAATCTTCAAATCATGACAACCAATATAAAGAATCAAAATATCAATATCAATGATCAATTCATGATTCATTTCAATATGTCTCTTCTTTTGTAAATAGCAAAAGATCTTAGGAAAATAAAGAAGAGATCATGATATATGCATTATATTTCTAAATTCATCATGAATCATAAGAAATAATTTCAAGTATCAACCATCAAGATATCAAGACTTAGATTGTTTTCCTCTTTACCAAATGATAGAATGGAGTCATAGAGGAAAAGTATTTCGATTTGCATAAAAAATATTTCAAGTCAAGAAATCAAAAAAGAGTTCATGATTCGCTTGAAACAAAAGATCTCATTCAAATCAATTTGTCAACTCGAAACTCATAATCAAATCAAAATCAATTTTGAGATTCATGAATAAAGTTGTTATCACATCATCAACTTTTTAGAGATTCAAAATAACAAATAGATTTTTGATAAAAATTTATTATCAAATCATCAATTTCATAATTCATTTGGAAGGTTCTCCTCTTTAGTAAAGAAATATAGGAGAACAAAATGAATTAAGGGAGATAGAACATGGTTGAAACATTGAACATGATTGAGGCATGATTCATATTTAAAATGTATCACACGTCGTAAATACGAATCAAGCATTTGTCAAATCTGAAATTATCCTCAAAATCACATTCAATAAATTCATACATGACAAGCATAGATTCATAAATTTCTTAATAAAAAGATCGATTAGATTGAGATAGAGGATTGCATTTCATTTTTACAAGTTTCTATTCATGTGATTTGCTTTTTATAAGCATGCCTTTGCCTTTAATAAAGACAAGTATCACATTCAAGATAAAAAAGCAAATTTCATCATAAAGATCATTAAGTTGAATCACATTAAGCATGTGGCATCTTCCAAAAAATTCAATTCAAGAGATTCACATGGATTCATCAAAATCGAAAACTTTAGAGAGAAATTTTTTTTAAGAACATGCCTTTCCTTTTTATGATTTATTTCATGTAAGCATGCTTTTATCATCGTATAGATCCGAAAAGTAAGTTTCAAGAGAAATCATTGAGACCATACACATATTAATTTTCAAAACATTCAACTTGATTATTTTCAAGAGATTCACAAGATTCTTGAAATGAATTCATTAACCTCAATAAGATCGAAAATACATTTTCATTTCATGCAATTGATTTTATGTGAGCATATTCAAGTCTTTTATGAAAACATGTATCAATATAAAAAAATGAGACATAAGTTTCATCATAAAACCATCAAGACCAAACACATCAAAAACATCATGATAACACATTTTCAATTTTTATGTGTTTTATTTTATGTGGTTGATCTCGTATAAGCATGTTCACATTTTCACACAAAAGCCAAGCATCATATAAATTCAAAATCATTATCAAAGGAATGTTTCTTTCATTCAAAAAATTTATTGATAGCAATGTGGGTTGGGTCATTTAGTTTTGCAATTGATTTCATGTAGACATGCATCATCTAAAAATTTTATCATAAAAACAGTTAAGACTCATTAATCCAAGATGAAAGTTTTCATATAATACACACATCTATCATCAAAAGACTTTCAAGAAATTCATACATAGATATGTATCATGTTTAAAAGCGAAAACCGATACAGAGAGTATACATGGAATTAAGTCATCTTAAAGCATCATCTTAATTCGTCATGAAAATGATTAGACCAAAAACATGCTAATCCAAAACATAGAGTTTCAAATCAACATTACTTCAAAAACTTATGCATGATATAGAATCATCAAGCATCATGTTTAGAAATGAAAGGCAATATAAAACATCAAAATACACATGCATGGATTAATCCTAAGCATTATCACAAATCATGCAAGTATCATTTTAATTTTTTTTTACTTTTCAAGAATACTAAAAAAAATCCTACTAACTATATCAAGTAACTCAAGAAAGGATCATGTAATTTCAAAATAGTTCAAGGGAGTTTTGGTTAAGTTGCTTACCTTGTAGTCGAAGCTCATCAAAGCGCAATATGTCATTTCGCCTTTGGAAGTTCTTGATTCGTCCTTGGGTGCCTTCCTTTTCTTTAGCCTCTTTCTCCGTTCAAGTTCATTTTTAGTTTTACATTTTTGTTTAATGAACTTATTAAAATTCATTGTTATGTGTTCAATGTCCTCATCACCATCACTTGAGTTATCACTCAAGAGGTCTTCATTTGTCCAAAATTTTAAATCCTTCCTATTCTTTGGAAGGTGATTCATGTGTTCATCATGTTCATTGTGTTCCAAGAGTGTCATTTCATAGGTCATTAATGACCCGATTAGTTCTTCCAATGGAAAATCATTTAAATTTTTAGTCTCTTGTATTGTAGTTACTTTAGGATCCCACCTTTTTGGAAGGGATCTTAAGATCTTGTTAGTGAGTTTAAAATTTGAAAAACATATACCAAGACTTTTCAAGTTATTGATGACATCTGTGAAATAGGTGTACATGTCACCGATAGACTCACTTGGTGTCATTCGGAAGAGCTTAAAATTATGCAATAAGAGATTTATTTTCGAGTCTTTGACTCTACTAGTTCCCTCATGTGTGATTTCAAGTGTCCGCCAAATATCAAAAGCCGTTTTGCACGTAAAAATCTGATTGAACTCGTTTTTGCCCAAAGCGCAAAATAAGACATTCATAGCCTTTGCATTTAAAGAAAAAGATTTTCTCTCCAAATCCAATCATTCATTCGTTGGTTTAGAGGGAAGTTGAAAACTATTTTCAATAATATTTCATAAATCTAAATTCATAGAAATCAGAAAACTCTCATTCGAGTTTTCCAATAAGTGTAGTCCAAACTATTAAACAACGGAGGACGAACAATCAAAAAACCCTCTTGAAAGCTATAAAGAGCCATTTCTCATGGGTGTGAATCCAAAAGAGAAATAATGAGGCTCTGATATCAATTGTTGGGATCTAGAGCGGCACTAAGAGGGGTGAATTAGTGCAACGATTAAGAATGATAAATTTCGACGATTCAAACAAGTTCAGATATCTCGTACGTTGAAAACTTCATTTTGATAAAATTCAGTTTCGATTGCATATAAACTTAAAATGATTTGTAAGGAGGAGATGAGGAAGTGGAGTAGCAAGTAAATAAGGTTTGCTGAAATATAAAGAACAATAGTAAATGCAAACCAGGATTTTTATAGTGGTTCGGTCATACGACCTATGTCCACTCCCGATTCCTCTCCTCTTGAGGCCATCGGCTTTTCCACTAGTTGTCCTCCTTCCAATGGGCGAGAACTGACTCCCTTTCAGCTCTTTCATTTTGACAGGCTTAAGAGATAACCCTTATAAAGCCTCTCACCCCTCTCTTGGACTAGATCACACTTAAAGCTTAGAGAGAAGATTTTGACACTATTACAATAGAGTTTTTCCTTTTTCTTTCTTAGATTTTGTATGTATTTCAACCATGGATGAAAGAGGTATTTATAGGCCTCAATGTGATTCAAATTTGGAGCCCAAATTTGAATCATCCCAGATTTTCAAGTGCTGGCGGTACCACCGCCTGACACTAGCGGTACCACTACCAGTGCACTCTGGTTCTATCAGTGTACTGGGCGGTACCACCGCTTGACACACTGACACGATCAATGTACTGGGTGGTACCACCACCCAGCCAATGGTGCCACCGCTAAGGCACTCTGCCCTAGGGTGGTACCACCGCCCAGACCACCTGGGAGATTAAACCCAAGCGGTACCACCACCCTAGTCTGGAGGTGCCACTATTAAATCTCAGATTTTGATGATGAAACTAATTGATTGTGGTTTATTGTTTAACTACATTTTGAGTTACGCAAGTCTAATATCGATCAGGGGGTGAATTAGTGCAGCGGATTAAAATCGTACTCTTGAAACCGATTTTAAAAAAACACAAGTTCGTAGGAAGATTTCGATTTGGCGAAAGAGAACTTGAAAGTAATTACTTACGTAAAGGAAATGACTATGAACTAAACAACTTGCAGCCAAGTAATGAAATGATTCAAGAAAGTAAACACTCACACATTTAAGGACACAATGATGTATAGTGGTTCGGTCAAATGACCTACATCCACTCTTGAAGCCTTTTTTGATGAGGCTCCGCTCTTCCACTAGCAAATCCTTTGAAGGGGAAGGACCAAACACCCCTTTTACAACCCTTTACAAAAGTTCACACTTGTACAAGATCTCTCAAGAAAAGAAGAAGGTGAACACTTAGCAAAACACAAGACTTTTCAAAACTCTTCACAAGCTCAAGACTTAGAATTTTTTGCTCAAAAGGGTGCCCTTTCAGCTGAGAAAGGGGGGGTATTTATAGATCCAAAGTGGATTCAAAATTGGGCTCCAAATTTGAAATCAATTTGGAGTTCCAAGGTCTGATGGTCAGAGGCGGTGCCACCGCTTGTCTCAATCTGGTTGGATCGACGTGCGGGGCGGTGCCACGCCCCGCGCGGTTCCACGCTACTGTCTATGCGGGGTGGTGCTACCGCTCGGACAAGTGGTTCCACGCCCGTCTATATCTGAGGCGGTGCTACCGACTAGCGGTGCTACCGCCCTAGCCTAGGCGGTGCTACCGCCCCAGGCTGAGTGGTTCAACCGCCTCCCCCATTCGAACAAAGCCGAATGGGCCCTGTTTAAGCCTCAACTTGGCTCAGTAGAGGCCCGGTTGGCTCCTACTGAATTTAGGCAGGATTTTTCTTAAATCCTTGCTCTACTCATGTGCAAACTACGAACCTAAAACATAACTCAGCGTGATTTGATCCGACACTCTTCAAGTCGACTTCGGTGAGCTTTACGTGAGATTAGGCAAGCTTCCGATGCTTCCCTCGGATTGCTTCGGTGGACTCGGCATACTCGGATTGTATGGCGAGCTCAACGAGTCTTGGCTAGCTTCGAATCTTCCCGGTAAGTTCCGCGAACCTTCGATGATCTTTGAGATGAACTTCCGAAAACTTCGGCAAGTCCCTGATTCGATCTTGGATGGTTTCGGCAACACTTCCGAAAATCTCTCGGACTTCCGATGAACTCTTGAACTCCCGACGGACTTGACCTCGGTAAATCACTTTGTCTTCTTCCATCGTAGTTATTCCTACACACTTATCTCGACAAAGTGGATTAGAACAAATATTTCACCAATTGACTTCATCATCAAAATTCGAGATTCAATAATCTCCCCCTTTTTGATGATGACAATCAATTGGTGATGGAATTACTCTTAACTCCCCCTATCTATATGCCATAAAGAAAAATTGCTTGAATTCAATTTTTGAATTCAACACAATAAATTTAACTTCATGATGACAAAGTTGATGTTGGACAATAAGATGTCAAATAGGTATCAAAGATATCAATGAAGTATACATAATTAAAAACATGATATCAAGAACCTAAATGAGCATTTTAACTTGTAAAGCATGGAAGATGTCAAATAGGTATCAAAGATATCAATGAAGTATACATAATTAAAAACATGATATCAAGAACCTAAATAAGCATTTTAACTTGCAATAACTATCAACATATGGCCTTTGTCATCAACAAAAAGGAAACGAGGGATTCATATGTAACAATAAAGGATGGCCGAAAAATATCATAAAATGTAGAAAAGGAAATCAATCAGAAAGCCAAAAATCATTTCATAGTGGCCAAGTAGATGTAATGAAGATAATACAACATATATGTCAAGATGTAATGAAGATAATACAACATATATGTCAACATACAACACAAGTTTACATCGTTCAAAAAGAAATACAGCAAGCTACTCCTCAGGAGGAATGCCAAGATGCCTATACATGTGATCGATCTTTAGGTTCATCTTCCGCATTTCCTTCAAAATTTCAAGTTGCTGTAGTTTTACTTCATTTAACTCTCTCATGATCGGATCGTCAGAAGATGGAGCAGAAAATGTCACCGATGTAGCTGCAACAAAAGGATCAGGAGGAGGAGATTCATTTCCCCTAAGGATTGGTGTTTCAGGATGGTCTAGTGGTGGGGGAGGTATATCACATCTCCTAGGTTGTCTAACCCCTATTCCATGCTCGAATGTACACCTAAGTCACCTAAGTAGTTTAACGTCAATGATATTAAATCTGTCCACTTGTATTGCTTCTTCATCTGGTGGAATGCAAATATTATGGGCATGCAATAGTTTAGTTATTAAACCTCCATATGGTAACATTGATCCTTTAGAAAGGACCTCTATCATGTGCTTGTCGAATTAGGTAACCAAAACAAAAATGTTGTCTGGTCATGATCCAATATAAGGTACCTAACTCAGTGAAACTGATCTCATCAAGATGAAACTGTTTAGGAATGATAATGCTTACAAGAATGTGATGCAAAATTTTAGAGTTAAAAGGTAGTAAATGTTCACAACTCTTTGGGATTATACCTAAATCTGGGTTTGCAAACACAATTTCTAAAGCTTGAGTGGGTGGCACCAAGCGTGTCCATATCCCATTTTCCTCTAAAATAACATCCAAGCTCTTTTCAACAATTCCAATTAATGAGCATATAGTATTATCACATATTTGTATCTCATTACCTAGAAGATAAGTTGACAAGCCATCATCAATGTTAAATTAGCATAGAATAATTTAACTAGCGTGGATAAAACGAGGTTCAATAATTTACAAAATGGGTAAGGCTTCTAAGTCTGCAAACCACATGATAGGTTCTAAGTTTCCTAATTGATTCAAATCAACATATTTTCCTTTATGAATGGATCTAGAACCAAGTTCAGAAAATCTAAGGAAGCTTCTTGTGATTTAAACAAGGATTGGTCAAATGAATCTACCTCTATCCTTTTTCCTTTGTCTCTTGATGTTCTTCTAGGAGCCATTTCTATTAGGATTGATCAATAATCAAATGAAGAAAGGAATTTAAACTAGACAAGAAAAGGAAAGAGTAATAATTCTGTTTTTACCTTAGGTTGTTCCTTTGAGATGTAGGAAGCTTGAATCAATGTAAGATCTCCTTCTTAGGCTTCTAGAGGAAGAAATGATACCAAAGTGATGCTTGGGAGAGTTTAGAGGAGTGTAGAGAGGTGAGGAGAAGAGTGTTGAGGCGGTTCTAGCAACTCGACTCTAGTGGCCTAACTCACCCGTATAAAAGTGACAGGCTGGCACCCACGATCTACGCCCAGCATTGACAGCTGCTGGGATGACTACCTAGGCGGTGCCAAAAAAATCCTAATTTCATTTTTTATTTTCAAAACAAAGGTCTTAAAAATACATAGTTCAATATTTTTTTAAATGGTCTTAGAGATGGGATGAAGTCAAAAAGAATTTGATGAAAATCAGAATGTGTGGAATCAAATCGATGAAAACCATAATGTGTGGAATCAAACCATAATGTGTGGAATGTGTGGAATCAAATCAATGAAAACCATAATTTCAAGGAAAGATATCATCAAATAGAGCTTACTTATTTGGACAGTTCAACATGCCTAATTCCCTTCTAATAAAATCAAATTGTTCCTCATTTAAAGGTTTCATAAAAATGTCCGCTAATTGATGATTTGTATCAACAAATTCAAGGGTGACATTTCTACTACTTACATGATCACGTATAAAATGATGCCTAATGTCAATGTGCTTAGTTAGAGTGTTGAATCGGATTTTTAGTTAGACAAATAGCACTCGTGTTATCACATTTTATAGGAATGTTTTTAAGTAGATTCCATAGTCTTCTAGTGTATTTTCATCGGATAACTTTGTACAACATGCACTTGCAGCTATGTATTCAAACCTGTAGTAGATAATGCAACGAATTTTGTTTCTTGAAGTCCAAGAAACAAGTGCATGTCTAGAAATTGGCATGTTCGGATGTGCTTTTTCTATCTATTTTACATCCACCAAAAGTCCGCATCGCATAAGCTTTCAAATCAAAATTATCGGATCTTGGATACCATAATCCAAGATTAGGGGTTCCTTTAAGATATCTAAGAATCCTCTTGTGACTTTCAAGTGAGATAGCTTAGGATTAGCTTGGAATCTTGCACATAGCCCTACAGAACATGATGTCAGTGCAGTTTGTAGTGAGATAAAGCGAGCTACCTATCATGCCCCTATAAGTTTTTGATCAAAACTTTCTCCATTTTCATCCATATCTAATTTAACGGAGGTGCTCATAGGAGTGCTAATGTCTTTTGATCCATCCATGTTAAATCGTTTTAACAATTCAATGTGTATTTTGATTGATTTAGAAATATACCATCACTTAGTTGCTTGATTTGTAGTCCTAAAATGAAATTTAGTTCTCCCATTAGGCTCATCTCAAATTCATCACTCATATCCTTAGCAAATAATTCACATAGTGATTTATTACAAGACCCAAAAATAATATCATCAACATAAATTTGAACAATAAGAAAATCATTTTCAAAATGTTTAATAAACAATGTAGTATCAACCTTGCCTTTAGTGAAATTATTTGAAATTAAAAAAGAACTAAGCCTCTCATACCAAGCCCTAGGGGCTTGTTTTAAACCATATAGAGCCTTAGTTAGCTTAAACACGTGGTTAGGAAATAGAGAGTTTTCAAATCCGGGTGGTTGTTCAACATACACTTCTTCGGAAATAAAACCATTTAAGAATGCACTTTTGACATCCATTTGAAATAATTTGAAATCTTTACTACTAGCATAGGCAAGGAGCATCCTAATGGCTTCCAATCTTGCCACGGATGAAGGTCTCTTCATAATCGATACCTTCTTCTTGGTTGAAACCTTTGGCCACTAGTCTAGCCTTGTTTCTAACCACGATACCGTATTCATCTTGCTTGTTTCTAAAGACCCACTTAGTACCAATAACTAAGTGGTCATTAGATCTAGGAACAAGCTTCCATACCTCATTCCTCTCAAATTGATTCAATTCTTCTTGCATTGCGATAACCCATGAATCATCTTTGGGCATCAACAATGCATTTTGGTTCAACTTGAGAAAGAAAAGCGGCATGGGCACAAAATTTTTGAAAGAAGAGCGAGTTTGAACCCCGATGCATCTCCTATAATTAACTCCTTGGGATGAGCATCTACATACTTCCATTCCTTGGGTAAGGAAGTTTGGGAAGAAAGATGCATCAAGTTGTCATTTTGAGGAGAGGTTCATTCAAATTCAAATTATCAAGACCAAAATCATCATCAAAATCTTTCTTCTTAAATTCAAAAATTTCATTAAAAACCACATGAATAGATTCTTCTATAAGTAAGGTTCTTTTGTTGAAAACACGAAAAGGCCTTAGAAAGCGAAGAATAACCAAGAAATATGCCTTCATTGGATTTTGCATCGAATTTTCCTAAGGCATCCTTTTCATTTAAAATAAAGCATTTACAACCAAAAACTTTAAAATAAGAAATATTGGGTTTTTTTATCATTCCATAATTCATATGGAGTTTTAGATAGGGATGGTCTCACTTGAACTCTATTCATAACATAGCAAGCCGTATTCACGGCCCAAAATATTTTGGTAAATTATATTCATTTAACATGGTTCTAGCCATTTCTTGCAAACTTCTATTTTCCTTTCCACTACTCCATTTTGTTGTGGATTTCTTGGAGTAGAGAAGTTGTGATTGTATCCGTTTATTTCACAAAAATTTTGGAAGTCATGATTTTGAAATTCACCTCCATGATCACTTGAATTGATGAAATCATAAAGCCTTTTCATTTTGAGTGAGTTTACAAAATTTAGAGAAACATTTGAAACAATCACTTTTATGAGCCAAGAAATAGGTCCAAGTGTATCTACTATAGTCATCCACAATTACAAAGGCATATTTGCTACCTCCTAGGCTTGTTATGTCAATTGGTCCAAATAAGTCCAAATGGATCAATTGCAATGGTCTAATGGTGCTAATTTGATTTTTGATTTGAAACTAGTCTTTATTTGTTTTCCTAGTTGACATGCATCACATACCTTATCCTTAACAAATTTATGTTTGGGATACCTCTTACTAAATCTCTAGATGAAATCTTAGAGATTAGTTTCATGCTTGCATGGCCTAATCTCCTATGCCAAAGCCATGCATCATCATTCAAAACCGAAAAGCACATTTTCATTACTTAATTTATCAATATTTATGGTATAGACATTGTTTTGTTTTAAAGCAATCATGGATATGTTGTTGTTGGGTTTTCAATGATGCAAACATTAGATTCAAATCTAACAACATAACCTTTATCACATAGTTGACTAATACTTAAAAGATTATGTTTTAAACCATCAACTAGTAACACATCATCAATTGAAAAACTCGATTTGTTACCTATGGTTCCCTTGCCAATGATTTTACCCTTGTTGTTGTCTCCGAAGGTGACATATCCTTCTTCTTTGCTAGAGAGCATAGAGAAATGAGATGGATCTCCGGTCATGTGCCTTGAGCATCCACTATCAAGATACCATTTCTTGCTCTAGCTTGTGAGTTTGTCTACAAAAGAGGATGGTTTTAGGTACCCATTTGATTTTGGGTGCCTTACAAAATGATCTACTTACTTTGTAATTTATCATTGAATTGTTTATGGTTCCTTTAGGAACCCATATCAATTTTGGATTAATTTTCTTGAATGGACATTTGTAGGCAACATGTCCCGTTTTATACAAAAGTTACATTTCAAATGAGGTAATACATGCAATGTAGGCCCTTTAATGGAGGTGGTGGGATTTTGGTGAGAACCTCTCACAAATCCGATACCACTTCTATTTCGGACGTGACCTTTGTTAGCAAGAATCATGTCTAAGCCCTTGCTACCGACCTTAAACTTGTTTAGGGTCTCTTTGAGTAGCAAGTTCTCCCTCTTTGTTGCATCTAAGTCTTCACACTTAGAGCATGGGGGTAGAGAAGGGTTTTGAAGACTATTGAACTTACTTTGTAATAAAGCATGCTCTTTCTTAAGCAAATTGAACTTCTTACTAATAGTTTTACATTCATCAAATAACTCATGAAAAGCCATAGAAAGTTCATCGAAAGATAACTCTTCATAAAGTAACTCACTAACCTCTTCTCCAAATGCCATTAGTGAAGTTTGCCTCCTCTTTGTTGCTAGCTTCTTCAACCTCGAGTCACTTGAATCATCCACGTGGCCTTCAAGGCTTTTTCTTCTTGAATTGCTTCTTCTTGGCTTGAGGGCATTCATTCTTGAAGTGTCCGGCTTCTTGCATTCGTAGCAAAGGACTTGGTCCTTTGTGTTCAAATTTACTTTTTGTGTCATTTTTAAATTTGTTCTTTCTTATAAATTTCTTAAACTTCAAGTTAGAAGTGTAATGTCTTTGTCACTGTCCTCATCACTTGATGTTCCTTTCAAGTGGTCTTCTTGTGTTCTAAGTGCCATATCCTTCTGTTCTTTGGAAGGGGTTCTCAAGCTCTTCATGAGCATGTACGTCATCTTGTAGGTCATTAGAGATCCAATAAGTTCTTCAAGCGGAAATACTTTAAGATCCTTGGCCTCTTGAATGGCGTGACCTTTGGATCCCAACACTTTGGAAGGGATCTTAAAATTTTAGTTACCAATTCAAAATTAGAAAAACCTTTACCAAGAGCTTTAAGTCCATTGATGACATCCGTAAAGCGGGTGTACATGTCTCCAATGGACTCATTTGGTTTCATCCGAAAAAGTTCATAAGAATGCACAAGAATGTTGATTTTGGACTCTTTTACTCGGCTAGTGCCTTCATGAGTGATTTCAAGAGTACGCCAAATATCAAATGCCGATTCACAAATAGAAACCCGATTAAACTCATTCTTATCAAGCGCACAAAATAAGGCATTCATAGCCTTTGCATTGAGAGCAAAAATCTTCTTCTCCGACTCATTCCATTCACTCATCGGAAGAAGATTTTGCAAAGCCATTTTCAACAATGTTCCAAAGTTGAAGTCCATGGAAATAAGAAAAATCCTCATACTGAGTCTTCAATCGTATAATCCGACCCATTAAACATAGGTGGACGAGTAATGGAGAGACCCTCTTGCATACCGGAGTAGGCCATCTCTCTTGGGTTTTAAACCAATATGAGAGCAAACCTTGCTCTGATACCAATTGAAAGGATCTAAAAGGCACTAAGAGGGGGGGGGTGAATTAGTGCAGCGGATTAAAATCGTACTCTTGAAACCGATTTTGTAAAAAATCACAAGTTCGTAGGAAGATTTGATTTGGCGAAGAGAACTTGAAAGTAATTACTTACGTAAAGGAAATGACTATGAACTAAACAATTTGCAGCCAAGTAATGAAATGATTCAAGAAAGTAAACATTCACACATTTGAGGACACAATGATGTATAGTGGTTCGGTCAAATGACCTACATCCACTCTTGAAGCATTTTTCGATGAGGCTCCGCTCTTCCACTAGTAAATCCTTTGAAGGGGAAGGACCAAACACCCCTTTTACAATCCTTTACAAAAGTTCACACTTGTACAAGATCTCTTAAGAAAAGAAGAAGGTGAACACTTAGCAAAGAACAAGACTTTTCAAAACTCTTCACAAGCTCAAGACTTAGACTTTTTTGCTCAAAAGGGGGCCCTTTCAGTGTTGGGAAAGGGAGGTATTTATAGATCCAAAGTGGATTCAAAATTGGGCTCCAAATTTGAAATCAATTTGAGATTTCAAGACTCCCCTATCAGATGGTCGAGGCGGTGCCACTCACTTGTCTCAATCTGTTGAACACGGTGCCACGGGATATCGGCGATTGCTAGTTGGCCGGACCGGTGCAAGGAGCCTGACACCGGTGCGCTAAACAAAAAGCGGTTCCACCGCTGCCTGTCCCGTGGTGAATAGGCCCTGACTGAGCCTCAAGTCCCAACTTGGCTCATTCCCTAACTGGGCTTAGTAGAGCTAGGTAGGATTTTCTTAAATCCTTGCTCTACTCATGTGCAAACTATGAACCTAAAACATAACTCAAGCGTGATTTGATCCGACACTCTTCAAGTCAACCAGGCGAGCTTTCTGAGATTCCGGTAAGCTTCGATGCTTCCTCGGATTGCTTCGGTGGACTCGGCATACTCCGGATTGTATGGCGAGCTCAGCGAGTCTTCGGCTAACCGAATCTTCGGTAAGTTCGCGAACCTTGGCGATCTTTGAGATGAACTTCCGAAAACTTGGCAAGTCCACGATTCGATCTTGGATGGTTCTGGCAACACTTCGAAAATCTCTCGGACTTAGATGAACTCTTGAACTCCCAGCGGACTTGACATCGGTAAATCACTTTATGTCTTCTTCCATCGTAGTTATTCCTGCACACTTATCTCGACAAAGTGGATTAGAACAAATATTTCACCAATTGACTTCATCATCAAAATCCGAGATTCAACACAAATGATATCACAAATAGTGTTCAATATTAAGGCATGATATCAAATGAAGAAATAGCTTATTTCAAGAAAATTTATATTTAAGCATTTGTGATGCGATACAATTAATTCATTTTAAACATTTACTCCATCATAGCAATATTTACTCCATCATAGCAATTTTACATTTTTCTCCCCTTTGTCATCAACAAAAAAGGAGGTTAAGAAATCATCCATTACTCCGAAGGAAAATTCCTCATTTATCAAGCAATGAGAGGGAGATTATAAAATTTGATTAATCATCAAAAAATTTGATTCATTATTGAGCCATGGAGGGAGCATGAAATCATTCGAGGAAGATATCAAATCATAAAAAATGTCATCCAAAAATTATGATCGAACGAAAAGTTCATGCAAAAGCCGAGTAGATGAAGTGAAAGTAACATCATATAACATCATCCATAGTAGTCATAACCATAACAGGACATGAGTTAAAAACAACAGTTATTCTATAGGGGGAATTCCAAAATGCCTATACAAGTGATCTATTTTACGATTCATCTGTTGCACTTCCTTCAAAATTTCAGCTTGTTGGAGGTTGATTTGATTTTGCTGTGATGTGATTTGATTTAAAGCTAGCATGATCGGATCGTTAGTGGATGGAGCAGCAACTGGCTCAAATGGTGCTGGACCAAAGGGACTAGATGGAGGAGATTTACTTCCCCTATAAATTGGTGTTTCAGGTCGCTCTACTGGTGGGGGAACTATATCAACCCTTCTAGGTTGCCTAATCCGTAGGCCATCTCTAAAGGTGCATCTAAGTCGCATTAGGAGACTTCTGTTTATTGTGTTATATCTATCGACCTGCATTATTTCCTCATCGGGTGACACACAAATATCATGGGCAATTATTAATCTAGTGATCAACCCACCATATGACAACATTAAGTCTCTAGAGAAGATTTCCATCATGTGTTGTCTTATCAAGTATCCAAAGCAGTTATTTTGTCGGGTCATGATCCAATACATGGTACTTAATTCTAACATACTAATCTCATCAAGGTGAAACTGTTTCGGAATAAGAATGCTTAAGAGGATGTGATGAAGTAATTTCAAATTAAAAGGTAATAAGTGTTCGCAGCTTTTAGGAATGATTCCTAGGTTAGGATTAGCAAAGATCGTCTCTAAGGCTTCGGAGTGGGTTGCTCCTATTGCATCCATATCCCATTGCCCTTTGAAATAACATCCTCTATTCTTTTCTTCAATTCCAATTAGCTCACAAATGGTATGATCCAAAATCTGAATTGTGGTTCCCAAAATATAGGTAGTCAATCCATCATCTTCAATACTCATGTTAGCGTAAAATAGCTTAACCAACCTAGGGTAGATTGGTTCATCAATTTGCAAGATTGGTAAGACATTTAGATCGGCAAACCATCTAATGGGTTCTAGGTTTCCTAGCTCACCTAGATCAACATGTTTTCCCTTATGTATGGCTTTAGAATCGAAATTTGGGTACCTTAGAGCTACCTCATTAGATCTAAAAAGGATTGGGTCAAATGAATCTCCTTCCACCCTTTTCCCTTTGCCTCTTGATGATTTCTTAGGAGCCATATCTATTCATAATGATGGAACATAAAGAAACAATAAGGAAAAGACAAAGAGATGAAAAGAGAAGAGAAAATTATAGATTTTACCTTCTTTGAGTTTCCTAGGGAGGTGAGGAGCTTGAATCAAGAGAAAGCCTTTGTTAGCCCTTTTGGAGGAAGAAGAAATGGAGAGGAGTGGATTGGAGGGGTTGGAGGAAGAAGAGGGGCTGAGAAAAGGGGTTGGGGTCGGTTCTACCACCGACCCTAACAAGTTCCTTAAGAAAGGGGGTGTTCGGGCGGTACTACCGCCAACCAAGCGGTACTACCGTCGACTCTAGCGGTGCCACCGCTAGCACCCAAATTTTTTTTTTGGTTTCATAATTTTTGTTTTCATGTGTTGAATTGAGATGAGATGTTATCTTAGATCACTCTTTGAAATTAAAATGAGGGAGGCAAATCCATGAAAGCTGAAAATATATATATAATGTAGCTCATTCATGAGGACAATTCAACATGCTTAATTCCCTTCTAAGGAAGTCAAATTGTTCTTCATTTAAGGGTTTTGTAATAATGTTCACTAATTGATGTTTTGTATCAATAAATTCAAGAGTGACATCATTACTGTTGACATGATCTCGTATAAAGTGATGTCTTATGTCGATATGTTTAGTTCTAGAGTATTGAATAGGATTTTTGGTTAAACAAATAGCACTTGTATTATCACATTTTATGGGAATGTTATTTAAATGAATTTCATAATCTTCTAATGTATTTTTCATCCAAATGACTTGAGCACAACATGCACTTGCAGCTATATATTCATCTTCGGCTATAGATAAAGCAATCGAGTTTTGTTTCTTGAAGTCCAAGAAACAAGTGCATGTCTTAAGAATTGACATGTTCCGGATGTACTTTTTCTATCTATCCTACATCTGTCAAAATTGGCATCCGCATAAGCTATTAAATCAATGTTATCAGATTTTGGATATCATAATCCTAGATTAGGAGTACATTTAAGATATCTAAGAATTCTTTTAATGGCTTTAAGATGAGACAACTTAGGATCAGCTTGAAATCTCACACAAAGTCCTATGCTAAACATGATATCTGGTCTAGTTGCGGTAAGATAGAGCAAGCTACATATTATTCCCCTATATGTCTTTTGATCAAAATTTTCTTCACTTTCATCCAAAACTAACTTAGTAGAAGTACTCATAGGAGTATTTATGGCTTTTGAATCCATGTTAAATCTTTTTAACAATTCTAATGTATATTTGGATTGATTAAGGAATATGTCATTACCAAGTTGTTTAATTTGTAATCCAAGAAAGAAAGTTAATTCTCCCATTAGACTCATTTCAAATTCATGACTCATACACTTGGCAAAAGATTCACATAGTGATTTATCCGAAGAACCAAAAATAATGTCGTCAACATAAATTTGAACAATAAGAAAATTATTTTCAAAATGTTTGATAAACAATGTAGTATCAACCTTGCCTTTTGTAAAATTATTTGAGATAAGAAAGGAGCTAAGCCTTTCATACCAAGCTCTAGGAGCTTGTTTTAGTCCATAGAGAGCCTTAGTTAATTTAAACACATGATTAGGAAGAAGAGAATTTTTGAATCCGGGAGGTTGTTCAACATATACTTCTTCGGAAATAAAGCCATTTAAAAAAGCACTTTTGACATCCATTTGAAATAGCTTAAAATCATTACTACTAGCATAGGCAAGGAGCATCCTGATGGCTTCTAATCTTGCCACAGGAGTGAAGGTCTCTTCATAATCAATACCTTCTTCTTGGTTGAAACCTTTGGCCACTAATCTAGCCTTGTTTCTAACCATGATACCATATTCATCTTGCTTGTTTCTAAAAACCCATTTAGTACCAATAACTAAATGGTCATTGGAATCTAGGAACAAGCTTCCATACCTCATTCCTCTCAAATTGATTTAACGCTTCTTGCATTGCGATAACCCATGAATCATCTTTTAGGGCTTCGTCAATGCATTTTGGTTCAATTTGAGAAAGGAAAGTGGCATGGGTACAAAAATTTTTAAATGAAGAACAAGTTTGAACCCTTTTGATGTATCTCCTATAATTAACTCCTTGGGATGGGCATCTACATACTTCCATTCCTTGGGTAAGGAAATTTAGAAAGAAGATGCATCTAAGTTGTCATTTTGGGGAGAGAGTTCATTCAAATTCAAATCATCTAAACCAAGATCATCATCAAAATCTTCTTTCTTAAATTCGAAATTCATTAAAACAACATGAATAGATTCTTCTATAACTAAAGTTCTTTTATTGAAAACCGAAAAGCTTTAGAAATAGAAGAGTAACCAAGAAAGATGCCTTCATCGGATTTAGCATCAAATTTTCCTAAGGCATCCTTTTCATTCAAGATAAAGCATTTGCAACCGAAAACTTTAAAGTAAGAGATATTGAGTTTTTTATTATTCCATAATTCATATGGAGTCTTAGATAGAGATGGTCTTACTAGAACTCTATTCATGACATAGCAAGCCGTGTTCACGGCTTGAAAAATATTTGTAAATTATATTCATTTAACATGGTTCTAGTCATTTCTTGTAAATTTCTATTTTCCTTTCTACTATTCTATTTTGTTGAGGATTCCTTGGAGTAGAGAAGTTATGGTTATATCCGTTTATTTCACAAAAATTTTGGAAGTCATGGTTTTGAAATTCACCACCATGATCACTCCAATTGATGAAATCATGAAACCTTTTTCATTTGAGTGAGTTTACAAAATTTTGAGAAACATTTGAAACAATCACTTTTGTGAGCCAAGAAATAGGTCCAAGTGTATCTACTATAGTCATCCACAATTATGAAGGCATATTTGCTACCTCCTAGGCTTGTTATGTCAATTGGTCCAAATAAGTCCAAATGGATCAATTGCAATGGTCTAGTGGTGCTAATTTGATTTTTGATTTGAAACTAGTTTTTATTTGTTTTCCTAGTTGACACACATCATATACTTTGTCCTTGACAAACTTCATATTAGAATTCCTTACTAACTCTCTAGATGATATCTTAGTTATTAGTTTCATGCTTGCATGGCCTAATCTTATATGCCAACGCCAAGCATCATTATCCAAATCGAAAAACATAATTCATTACTTAGTTCATCAATATTAATAGTGTAGACATTATTTTGTTTTAAAGCAATCATGGATATGTCATTGTATGGTTTTTCAATGATACAAACATTAGATTCAAATCTAACAACATAACCTTTATCGCATAATTGACTAATGCTTAAAAGATTATATTTTAAACCATCAACTAGCAACACATCATCAATTGAAAAACTCGATTTGTTACCTATGGTTCCCTTGCCAATGATTTTACCCTTGTTGTTATCTCCGAAGGTGACATACCCTTCTTCTTTGCTAGTGAGCATAGAGAAATGAGATGGATCTCCGGTCATGTGCCTTGAGCATCCACTATCAAGATACCATCTCTTGCTCTAGCTTGTGAGTTTGTCTACAAAAGAGGATGGTTTTTAGGTACCCATTTGATTTTGGGTGCCTCACAAATTGATCTACTTATTTTGTAATTCAACATTGAATTGTTTATGGTTCCTTTAGGAACCCATATCAATTTTGTGGACTAATTTTCTTGAATGGACATTTGTAAACAACATGTCCAGTTTTACCACAAAAATTACATTTCAAATGGGGTGATACATGCAATGTGGGTCCTTTAATGAAGGTGGTGGGATTTCGGTGAGATCCACTCACAAATCCGATTCCACTTCTATTTCCGACGTGACCCTTGTTAGCAAGGATCATGTCCAAGCCCTTGCTACCAACCTTAAACTTGTTTAGGGTCTCTTTGAGTAGCAAATTCTCATTTTTTATTGTTTCTAAGTGTTCACACTTTGAGCATGAGGGTAGAAGGAGTTTGGAGACTATTGAACTTATTTTGCAATAAAGCATGCTCTTTCTTTAGTAAATTAAACTTCTTACTAATAGTTCTACATTCATCAAATAACTCATGAAAAGTGATAGAAAGTTCATCGAAAGATAATTCTTCATTAAATAACTCACTAACCTCTTCTCCTAAAGCCATTAGCGCGAAGTTGGCCTCCTCTTTGATGCTTGCTTCTTCAACCTCGGAGTCACTTGAATCATCCCATGTAGCCTTCAATGCTTTCTTTTTCTTTGGTTGCTTCTTCTTGGCAGGGGCATTCATATTTGAAGTGCCCGGCTTCTTGCATTCGTAGCAAATGACTTGGTCCTTTTGTGTTCAAGTTTGCTTTTGTGTCATTTTAAATTTGTTCTTTCTTATAAATTTTTTAAATTTTTGAGTTAAAAGTGCAATATCATTATCATTGTCCTCATCACTTGATATTCCTTTCAAGTGGTCTTCTTATGTTCTTAGTGCCATATCCTTCCTGTTCTTTGGAAGAGGGTTCTTGAGCTTTTCATGAGCATGGCACATCATTTTATAGGTCATTAGAGACCCAATAAGTTCTTCGAGAGGAAAAGTCTTAAGATCCTTGGCCTCTTGAATGGCCATAACTTTTGGATCTCAACTCTTTGGAAGGGATCTTAAAATCTTAGTTACAAGTTCAAAGTTAGAAAAACCTTTACCAAGTGCTTTGAGTCCATTGATGACATCCGTAAAGCGGGTGTACATGTCTCCGATGGACTCACTTGGTTTTATTCGGAAAAGTTCATAAGAATGCATAAGAATATTGATTTTAGACTCTTTCACTGGGCTAGTGCCTTCATGAGTGATCTCAAGTGTACGCCAAATATCAAAAGTCGATTCACAAACTGATACGTGATTAAATTCATTTTTGTCTAGTGCACAAAACAAGGCGTTCATAGCCTTTGCATTTAAAGTAAAAACCTTCTTCTCCGACTCATTCCATTCACTCATCAGAAGAGAAGATTTTTGAAACCCATTTTCAACAATATTCCAAAGCTCAAAATCCACAGAAATAAAAAAGATTTTCATACGAGTCTTCCAATATGTATAATCCGACCCATTGAACATAGGCGGACGAGTAATGGAGTGACCCTCTTGCATGCCAGAATAGGCCATCTCTCTTGGGTTTTAAACCAAATGTGAGAGTGAACCTTGCTCTGATACCAACTATTAGGATCGGAGAGGCACTAAGAGGGGGGGGGTGAATTAGTGTAGTGGATTAAAAACGTAAGTTAAAAGACGATTTCGTAAATGGCTAGTTCGTATGAAAACTTCGATGCGACGAAAGATGACTTGATTGAAGTTGCTTAAGTAAAGGTGCTGAAAAACTAAAAGATTTGTAGCCAAGTAAAGGAATGATTCAAAACTTTAAACACTCACGCACTCAAGAATGCCACGATGTATAGTGGTTCGGTTAAGTGACCTACATCCACTTCCGAAGCCTTCTTCGATGAGGCTCCCAACTTCCACTAGCAAATCCTTTGAAGGGGAAGGACCAAACACCCCTCTTACAACCCTTTTACAAGAAGTTCATACTCTTATAGATTTTTCAAAGAGAAAGAAGGAGGTGAACACAAGCTATTGAAAACAAGACTTTTCCAAGACTTTAGCTCAATTTCTAACTCTCAAAAGGTTGCCCTTTTAGCTGAGAAAGGGGGGGTATTTATAGATCCAAAGAGGATTTAAATTTGAGCTCCAAATTTGAATTCAGTTTGGGTTTCCCGGTGCTGGCAGTGCTACCGCCTGTCAAGGGCGATACTCCCACATGTCAATTGTCAAACTAATAGTGCACAGGCGGTTCCACCGCCCAAGGCAAGCGGTACTACCACCACTGCACACAGGCGCTGGGCGGTACTACCGCCCTAGGCTGGGCGGTACCATCGCCTAGCGCCTAGCTAGTGGGCGGTTCCATCGCTTGGCATGGGTGATTCTATCACTTGGCTCATTCAGCTTTGTTGAATGGGCCCTGTTTTAGGCCCAAATTGACCCAATAAGAGCTCGGTTGGCCCCTACAGGATTTTTTCAAAATCCTTACCCTAATTTCATACCAACTACGAAATTGAAACATAATTCTAAGTGATTTAAACTGACATTCTTTAAGTTTACTTTCAGTGAGCTTTACGACGAGATTCCGGTGGACTTTCGACACTTCCTTCGGATTTCTTTCGGCAGACTCCCAGCATGCTCCCAGATTGTATGGCGAGCTCAACGAGTCTTTAGCAAGCTTCGAACCTTCTCGGTAAACTCCGCGAACCTTCAACGATCTTTGCGGTGAACTTTCGAAAACTTCAGTAAGTCCCTGATTCGATCTCGGTTGGTTCCGGCAATACTACCGACGATCCTTCGGACTTCCAATGAACTCTTGAACTCCCAACGGACTTGACTTTGGTAAATCACTTTATGTTTTCATCCCATCGTAGTTAATCCTGCACACTTATCTCGATAATATAGATTAGAACAAATATTTCACCAATTGATTTCATCATCAAAATTCAAGATTCAACATATATGATACAGCCTGAGGGATTCGTGTCCTGGGATAACCTAGATAAGGTGTGTAGGTTGCTTAGGTCCATTTATGGATTGAAGCAAGCTTCTCGAAGTTGGAACATAAGATTTGATGAGATGATTAGATCTTATGACTTCGTTAAGAACGAAGATGAGCCTTGTGTGTACAGGAAAGTAAGTGGGAGCACTATCACCTTTTTGGTATTATATGTGGATGACATCCTGATCATTGGGAATGATATAGGAATGCTCTCCACAGTAAAGACTTGGTTATCTAGGCACTTCTCCATGAAGGACTTAGGGGAAGCATCTTGCATATTGGGGATACGGATCTATAGAGATAGATCCAAGAGGATGCTTAGCTTATCCCAGTCCAGGTACATAGACACCATTGTCAAAAGGTTTGGTATGAAAAATTTCAAGAGAGGTCTCATACCAATGAGACATGGAATATCACTTTCTAGGAGTATGTCCCCAAAGACTCATAAAGAAAGGGCACACATGGATATGATACCATATGCATCAACGATAGGATCTATCATGTATGCTATGCTATGTACCAGGCTTGACATAGTGCATGCTCTGAGTGTCACAAGTAGATATCAGGCAAATCTAGGCTTGGAGCACTGGAAAGCAGTAAAAAGTATCTTTAAGTACTTGAGAAGGACTAAGGATCTTTTCTTGGTATATGGAGTAGTAGCCTCGGGGTTGAGGCTACACGGACTCGAGCTTCGATCCGATGTCGATGATAGCAAGTCTAATTCAGGGTATGTGTTCACCATGAATGGAGGAGCGTATCTTTGGAAGAGTTCCAAGCAAGACACTCTGTGACTTGACCACGGAGGCGGAATACATTGCTGGTAGAGGCGATAAGGAGAGTCGGATAAGGAAGTTCATCACAGATCTAGGAGCCATCCCGAGCAGTGAGGAGCTGATTCCTTTATATTACGATAACAACGGGGCAATTGCTCAAGCGAAGGAACCTAGGTCTCATCAGAAGTCAAAACATGTTCCGAGGAGGTTCCACTTGATAAGAGAGATTGTCACCAGAAAAGATGTAGCAATGGAAAGAGTTCCATCCGAAGATAACATTGCAGATCCACTGACAAAGCCATTGACTCAGATTGTCTTTGAGCGTCACAAAGGTCTAATGGGGATCAGACATGTTGGTGATTGGCTTTAGGTCAAGTGGGAGATTACTAGTCATATGTGCCCTGCAAGCCAATCACATGAGTGATGACACTTGTGACTTGATATGCACTTTTTCTCTTTGCTTATTATTAAGCATTTTATAACTTTATCTTGCGTGTTGCATATATTTTGATGTTCTTAGATCTGTGCAATGGGAGTTGGATCGTGATGAGATGACAATAATGAGACCGATTCACCTTTAAACACAGACCCTGAATTATCCTAGTCATAGGTTACTCGAGAAGGATATCGAGATAACCGGATAGACTGGTGTGCTGTATACCCATCCATATGATGGAGGTAGCTGGTCTCATAGCTACTCATGTGGGGACACTAGGGGTACAGTGCAGATGCTCATTGGGGAATGAGTTCACTAATTGATCCACCTATGGAATGCTAAATGGTTATTGATACCTCACGTCAAACAACGATTCTATAGTCCTAGTAGTGTATCTGGTCCTTAGACTTGAGGCACCAAGGATATCCTATATGAGTACTCCACTCTTTGATACCGGACTTATAGGTTTGGAAAGTTCCAGATCTAGTACAACTGGTTATTGGGAGTGGTAGTCAATCTTACGAGGGCTATTGAGTGTCAATAGAGGATCATCCACTCTCAATATCATGAGAGGAATATCCCATGTGTTCTTGCTCGAATAAATTCTTGGCCAAGATTATTCAGATTGAGAGAGAAAGAGTTCTCCGGGAGAATCCGACAAGAGCAAGACTCGAGGAGAGACTGTATGGGCCTAACAACACCATGCCCGGTATAGGGTCTCTAGGATATTGGATGGATGAGGGACTATAGATATATGGTAACTGAGTGCAGATAGGTCCAAAGATTGGATTCCCCTGTATCGTCTAGGTGTTGCGACATAGTGGTCTGGTACGTCCACAGTCGATGAGTTGGGTGAATTATTATAGAGATAATAATTCACTAAGTCAAGAGTTCTGACAAGTATGACTCACGGCCAGCTTGATATTGGGCCTAGAGGGTCACACACATATGGTATGTGTTGTGACGAGTAGAGGTTTGGATATGAGATATCCGTTGAACCCCCTATCTTATTGGATATCCATTAAGCCCCTGAATTATTGGATCTTGAGATGAGATCAATAATTGCTAATAAGAGATTATTGGGTAGAGACCCACTAATCCAAGAGGCTTGGGTAATTGGATGGAGATCCAATACCCAATAGGGAAAAAGATCCATTAGGATTTTCAGGAGGCCTCTATAAATAGGAGGGAACCAAACCTATATAGAGAGAGTTCTCTTGGTAGCCACCTCCTGTTCTCTTCTCCCTAGAGAGAGTGGTACATCATCGCAGTCCCTGTCATGTAGATACTACTAGAGAGGAGGACGCTTGACCTCATTCATCCTCTCCTACAGATCTATAAGGATTCAGGGATATACGATCTCCCTAGGTACTTTCTTTAACACATGTAGTTTTTGCGGATTTGTTTTGATGCACCGATCTTCGCACGACGATAAAAACTTTCTATGAAAAATCTGGGGTGTTTTGTTTTTGTTCTTCTACTACGCATAAGATGTCGCTCCCCTTGTGGATTTCCCAACACTAACCCAGTTAGGGGCTAGTTGAGCCCATACCCAGATAAGTTTGGGCCACACTTAAGGCCTAAATAGGGTTGTTGAACCCTTTTTTGCGGTGGTACCGCCCTGGGGCAGAGTGCTTGGGCGGTGGCACCACTGGCTAGGTAGTGGTACCACCCAGTACATTGACCGTGTTAGTATGTCAGATGGTGGTACTACCAGACTAGGCGGTAGTACCATCTAGTACACTAACATAACCAAAGTGCACTAGCTGTGGTATCGCTAGTGTCAGGCGGTGGCACCGCCAGCACTTGAAAATCCAGGATAATTCAAATTTGGGCTCTAAATTTGAATCACATCGAATCATATAAATATCCCTCTCATCCATGGTTAAAATACACACAAAACCTGAGAAAGAAAAAGGAAAAACTCTATTGTAATAGTATCAAAATCTTTCCTCTAAGCTTTATATATGATCTAGTCCAAGAGAGGGGTGAGAGGCATTGTAAGGGTTATCTCCTAAGCCCGTCAAAAAAAGAGAACTATAAGGGAGTAAGTCCTCACCCATTGGAAGGAGGACAACTAGTGGAAATATCGGTGGTCTCAAGAGGAGAGGAATCAGAAGTGGACGTAGGTCGTATGACCGAACCACTATAAAGGTCCTAGTTTGCATTTACTATTGTTCTTTATATTTCAGTAAACCTTATTTACTTGCTACTCTACTTTCTCATCTCTTCCTTACAAATCATTTTAAGTTTATATGTAATCGAAATCATATTTTATTGAAACAAAGTTTTCAACGTATGAAGTTTTTGAACTTGTTTGAATTACTAAAATTTATCATTCTTAATCGCTGCACTAATTCACCCCCTCTTAGTGCTACTCTAGATCCCAACAATAGCTTGACAGGTGGTGGTACCACCCCTCTATAGAGCCCGAGGACCCTGTCAGGCGGTAGTACCACTAGATTGGGTAGTGGTATCGCCCAATACACTAATAGAGCAGGGTCAACTAACGGTGGTACTACCAGTATCTGAAAATTAGGAATGTGACTCTTTTTAGCTTCAATTCTGAAGCCAATTGTGCTTATAAATACCCCTTACTTCTTAGCTGGCTAGGCACATTGAGAAGTGATCAAAATTGAGTCAAAACTTTAGTAAAATTGTTTTCGAAAGTTTGAGTGTTCACCTCCCAAAGTCTTATTTGTAAAAGTTCTATAAAAGAGTGTGAACCACTTGTAAAAGTCTGTAAGAGGGGTGCTTGGTCCTTCCCCTTTAAGAAGAATTAATAGTGGAAGTCGAGAACCACATCGGAGGAGGTTTTGGAAGTGGACATAGGTCATTTGACTGAACTACTATAAACTCGGACATGTTGTTTATAAATATCCCTTTAAGAAACTTAGCCCACATAACTTGATAGAGACTGCAACATTCTCCTCTCTTGGGGAGAGGAGAATAGAAGTGGCTACCAAGAAAAAACCTCAGCCTATGGGCCTTTGGTTCCCTCCTATTTATAAAGGCCCCTTGTAAACCCTAATGGATCCTACCCTATTGGGTATTAGATCTTCATCCAATTACCCAAGCCTTTTCGATTAATGGATCTCTACCCAATAATCTAGCTCTTATTGGATCTCATTCATGGGATCTAATAATACACGGGCTTATTAGATATCCAATAAGATAGGGGCTCCAACGGATATCTCATATCCAAACCTCTACTCGCTACAATACCTACCATATATGTGTGACCCTCTAGGCCCAATATCGAGTTGGCCGTGAGTCATACCTATTAGAACTCCTTTTGACTCAATGAATTATTATCTCTATAATAATTCGCTCAACTCATTGACTGCGGACGTACTAGGCCACTACGCCGCAATCCCTAGATGATATAGGGGAATCTAATCCTTTGGACTTATCTGCCCTCAGTTACTATGTACCTATAGTCCCTCATCCATCTAATATCCCATAGGCCATATATCGGGCATAGTGCAATCAGGCCCATATGGTTTTTAATTGAGTCTCGCTTTAATTGGATTCTCTGAGAGAACTCTTTCTCTCTCAATCCGAATAACCTTGGCTAGGGATTTGCCTTAACAAGAACATATGGGATATTTCTCTTATAATATCGATAGTGGATAATCCTCTATTGACACTCAATAGCCCTTGTAAGTTTGGTTGCCACTCCTCATAACCGGTTGTACTAGATCTGGAACTTCCAAACCAATAAGTCTGATATCAAAGAGTGGAGTACTCATACAGGGCTTCCTTGGTGTCTCATGTCTAAGGACCAAATACACTATTGGGACTACGAAATCACTGTCTGACATGAGGTATCAATAACTATTCAACATTTCGTAAGTGGATCAATCAGTGAACTCATTCTCCAATGAGCACCTGCATTATAACCTTAGTGTCCCCACACAAGTAGCTTTGAGACTAGTCACCTCTATCATATAGACGGGCATACAACACACTAGTATATCCGGTTATCTTGATGTCCTTCTCAAGTAACCTATGACCGAGATTATTTAGGGTCTGTGTTTAAAAGTGAATCGGTCTCATTATCATGATCTCAGCACGATCCGATTCCTATTGCATAGATCCAAGAACATCACAATATACATATAGATAATGTGAGATAATGCCAATAATCATAAGCAAAGAGATTGATGTAGCATGTTACAGGTGCCATCACTCACGTGATTGGCTTGTAGGACACCTATAACTAGCAATCTCTCACTTAACCTAAAGCTAATCACCTACGTGTCTGATCCCTATTAGACCTCTATGACACTCAAAGATAATCTGAGTGAATGGCTTTATCAATGGATCTGCAATATTATCTTCAGATGGAACTCTTTCCACTACTTTATCTCTTCAGGCCATGATATCTCTAATAAGCTGGAACTTGCCTAGAACACTTTTGATGAGACCCAGGTTTCCTTATTTGAGTAATCACCTCATAGTTATCGTAATATAAGGGAATCAGCTCCTCGTTGCTCGGCATGACTCCCAAATCTGTGATGAATTACTTCATCCATACTCCCTCCTTTTTGCCTCTACTACAATAATGTACTCTGCCTCTTTGGTTGAGTCAGTAGTAGTATCTTAATTGGAACTCTTCCAGCATACTGCTCCTTCATTCACGGTAAATACATGCCCTGAATTGGCTTACCATCATCAACATCAGATTGGAAGGTCGAGTCCATGCAGCCCTTAACCCTGAGGCTACTTTCCCTATATACCAGTAAAAGATCCTTAGTCCTCCTCAAGTACTTAAGGATACTCTTTACTGCTTTTCAGTGCTCCAAGCCTAGATCCGCTTAATACCTGCTCGTAACACTCAAAGCATGTGCTATATTAGGCCTGGTACATCTTATAGCATATATGATATACCCTATCACTAAGGCATAGGGTATCCTATCCATGTGTGTCCTTTCTGGGAGCCTTTCGGGATATACTCTTAGAAAGTGATAGTCTATGTCTCATCGGTATGAGACCTTTCTTGGAATTTTCCATGCCAAACTTTGACAATGATGTTGTTAAGACCCTTTAGGGTTTTAACATAG
Source organism: Musa troglodytarum (assembly GCA_023547065.1). Classification (NCBI taxonomy): domain Eukaryota; kingdom Viridiplantae; phylum Streptophyta; class Magnoliopsida; order Zingiberales; family Musaceae; genus Musa; species Musa troglodytarum. The sequence continues at coordinate 32,947,117 of CP097508.1, forward strand.
ATAGTAGGAAATAGCAGAAGGAAAAGGAAAGGAAAATGGTTTGATCACTTTGAGGGGATCGGCCTCCTTGATCGCTTCGAGGGGATTGACCTCCTAGGTTTAGCCAAAAGACTGAATAATTCTCATTTACCCGAAAGAAACAATTACATCCCTATTTATAGAGCCTACCAGGACTCAAACACTTAATAATTAAATATTAAATAAATACATTATTTAAGCTTAGGAAATTGGTGATGAATGAAACTCTTTCAGAATTATCCCCCGGCAAGAAGAATGTGGGGCTATAACTATTCGGCCTTTATAGCGCAAGTCCATTGAATCCCAATGATAATTTGAAACAGTATCTGAAGCTTCTTCTAGCCTTTTAATAATATTCTAGATCTCAGGATCATTTGACCATTCCCTTCTGATAGGTTCCAAGGTCTCACAATTGGGAATAGATATAGCTATTAGTTTAGCTTGTTCTAGAAGGCGTGAGAGTGCATCTACAACTAGATTCTCGCTCCCCTTTTTATAGATAATTTCATAATCGAATCCCAGTAGCTTTGTGACCCATTTCTGCTGCTCTAAAGAAGAAATCTTTTACTCCAGAAAATATTTGAGGCTTTTATGATTAGTGTGTATTTGGAACCGTCAGCCAATTAAGTAGGGTCTCCACATTATGACTGCATATACAATGGCTAGCATCTCCTTGTCATAAATAGATAAACTTAAATGGGAGGGAGAGAGAGCCTTACTAGCGTAAGTAATGGGCCGGCCTTCCTGCATTAGGATAGCTCCTATACCTGCTCCCCAAGCATCAGATTCAATTTTAAATAACTTTATAAAATCAGGGAGAGCAAGCACCGGAGTCATCGTCATTGCAATCTTCAAGGATTTAAACACGTGGTTTGCCTCTTCCGACCATTTGAATGCATCTTTCTTCAAAAGTGCTGCCAAGGGGGCACTAATTTTGTCATAATTCTTCACAAACTTTCAATAATAGCCTGTCAGCCCCAAGAATCCCCTTAAAGGTTTAAGTGACTTCGGAATCGACCAATCGTTCATCACGTGGATTTTGGAAGGATCAACTGCAACACCCCTTTGGGAGATGATATGGCCGAGATACTCAACATCTGGTTGCCGAAAACTACACTTGGATTTCTTAACAAAAAGACAATGCTCATGAAGAATAGTAAGGACAGTTCCTAAATCTAATAAATGGCTCTCTAAGGAGGGACTATATACCAAAATATCATCAAAGAAAATAAGAACAAACTTACGAAGATAAGCTCAAAATATATCATTCATTAAACTCTAAAAGGTAAAAGGTGCATTGGTCAACCCAAAAGGCATGATGAGAAATTCATAGTGGCCGTTATGTGTCCTAAAGGCAGTTTTCTAAATATCATCTTCATGTACTTGAATTTGATGATAGCCCGATTTGAGGTCCAATTTAGTAAATACTTGGGCTCCTCCTAACTCGTCCAATAGTTCATCCACTATTGGAATAGGATATTTATCTTTCACTATGATACTGTTGAGTGCCGGTAGTCAACACACATCCACCAAGAGCCATTCTTCTTTCTGACTAGCAAAACTGGGGAGGAATAGGGGCTAACGCTAGCTCTTATAATCCCTATTTCTAGCAACTCGCTGACAATCCTCTTTATTTCTGCCTTCTGAAAATGTGGATATCTATAGGGTCAGACATTAGTTGGTGCTTTCCTAGGTATTATTGGAATCCGATGATCATGATGTCGAAGAGGTGGGAGTCCTTGTGGTTCTGCAAATATATCTACAAATTCTTTAAGAAGTGAATCAATACTTTCAATTGGAATGTGCCCATTGATTTCTTGATCGATGCACTTAATTGTACTAGGAAACTAGTGTGTGTCTTCCAAAGAACCTTCTCCATCCGATGGCTAGTGACAGTGGTGATCGTACTTCCATGTCAGCCCTTTAGAATCACCTACTTTCCATTAACAAAAAACTTCATTATTAGTTTAGAAAAGTTCTAGGAAACATCATCCAAGGTTGATAGCCATTCGATTCCTAGCACCACTTCATAGTCTTCTAAGGAAAGTAAAAAAAAATCCATGAGGAACTCTTGACCCTGCATAGTGAGCTTTATCTTGGAGCACTTGCTATCACAAGTTAGAATCCATCCATTAGCAATCTTTTCTTCAAATTTATCACAACCTTCGATGTGGTAGGATAATCAGGTGGTGACCTTTCTGTCCATAAAATTGTTGGTGCTACCCGTGTCGATCAAGATAGTAACAGGCTGATGTTTCAAAGTTCCTATAACTTGCACTATTTGTGGGTTAGAGTAGCCGGCCAATGCATGCACTGTGTATGTGATAGGTTCAATATCTTCATCAGTTTTGAAACTTCCATGGTCGGGATTCAACTCTTCTGCTTCTAATTCCTCCTTAATTGGTTCAATCGTTAGGAGTTTTCCTTGTTTCCAATGGTACTCCATACTCTATTTTTCATCATAATGCCAACACAAGCCTTTTGCTGATCTGTCTCTGAGTTTCTCTCGAGTCAGGCTGCGAGTGTTAGGGCTTTGACTGGGAGTAGATGGGGTGGACGGCTTGCTGATCACTTGTTTGTTGAAACCCCTGATTCGACGATTTTCTATACTGATTTTCTCCTCCTAGAAGTGTGCAAACAAAATTGCAGCCATCATAGTGCGAGGTTGTTGGGCCTTAACTTCACATCTGATGTTTGGATTAAGCCCTTCAATAAAGGTACCGACAAGTTATCATTCAGACCAATCCCAAGCTTGATTCGACAATCACTTAAATATACTCTGATATTCTAATACTGTAGCAATTTGATGAATTTTTGCAAGCTATCTATCAATATTCTCATATTTAGATGGTCCAAACCGAACAAGAAGCCATCTCCTGAATTGCTCCCACGAGGGAACTCCGTTGTAAGTTTCATACCAGTCATACTATTGAATTGCATCACCTCTAACTAGATGGTGGCTATTTCCACCTTGGATTCTTCTAGGGTCCTGTGGAAATGAAAGAATTTCTCTACCCTCGAAATCCAACTGGTCGGGTCTTAATCTTCCCATCTTGGAAAGTCCACCTTAATGCATGGGTAGCTAGAGTCAAATTCTCGAGGCCCCTTTCTTGTATCTCTAGATTTATTAATCGTAGTGCTTGAACTTCCATCTTATTGTAATTTACTAAAATCCTCCAACAGACTTCTTTTAAATTCAGTAAGTGTCTCCTAGTCGATTCTCAATTCTGATATCTAATGCTTCCATTTGGGCCTTTACTAAGTCATTGTTAGCCATTACATAAGACTGAAGATATGTAATTCCCCGTTCATGCTTCTGATGTCTGGTTAAGGGCTTCAGCACTAGAGGCATGAACTACACAAGTGCAGCGTAAGGCTTGCTGCGATTGTCATGAGGAGAAAAAGTTCTATCACTCCATGCTACGTGCAATATTGCCACAAGGCTGCGATGCAAAGAGGTGACCGTCGAGTAACCGGGGTTGAGATTGCAATGGTGCGGTTGGAAAAAATTGGAAGGCAGCGTTTGTGGGGAGAAGGCTGCAGTGTCATGGGTGGCAGTTGCAAGCATGGCGGTTGCGGAGTTGGCACTGCCAAGATTGCAATGGTGCGGTTGGAAAAAATTGGAAGGCAGCGTTTGTGGGGAGAAGGCTGCAGTGTCATGGGCGGCAGTTGCAAGCATGGCGGTTGCGGAGTTGGCAGAGGCAGTGAGGAAGAAGAGCATCGGAGGCTGGATGGCAGTGGTCGCGGTTGGGAAGAAGGGGCTGCTGGTTGGATAGCAGCGGTGGAGGCACGTGGCTTGGAAACAACGATGGTTGCTACTAAGATCATTGGCTGTGACAGCGATGGTCGTGAAAGGGAAGAGCAGGGGCAGCGGGGGAGTGCGCGGGCCAAGAAGTAGTGGCAGTCCATATGCAAGGCCATTGGTTGCAACAGCGAAAGTGGGGAGAATGGGTAGAGATCGCTGGCCACAGAGGTGCGGTGGCTGCAAGCCGGAGATCAGGGGCGACGAGGTGCGTGGTCACCGGTTGAAGCAGGGGGGGGAAACAAGGGAGTTCCACCCCTTGCATGGCCACCAGTGAGGTGAGCGCAGGGAACATGGTCACGTTCTTCTATGTTCGCCCCTTTCTTTTTCTCTTTTTTGATTGGGGCTATGGCAAGGTTGATGCGAATTGTAGTGAAAATGCCGAGGATTGCTGCTCTGATACCAAATATTAAGACCCTTTAGGGTTTTAAAGTTGAAAGTAGGAAATAACAGAAGGAAAAGGAAAGGAAAATGGTTTGATCACTTCGAGGGATCGGCCTCCTTGATCGCTTCGAGGGGATCGGCCTCCTAGGTTTAGCCAAAAGACTAAATAATTCTCATTTACCCGAAAGAAATAGTTACATCCCTATTTATAGAGCCCACCAGGACTCGGACACTTAATAATTAAATATTAAATAAATATATTATGTAAGCTTAGGAAATAAAAGGTTCATAACAAGTGTCTATGTACTTGGATTGGGATAAGCCATGTATCCTCTTGGATCTATCTCTATAGATCTGAATCCCCAATAAGTAGGATGCTTACCCTAAGTCCTTCATGGAGAAGTGTCTAGATAGCCAAGCTTTTAGCATGGAAAGCATTCCTACATCATTGTTAATGACGAGGATGTCATCAACATATAGCACCAAAAAGGTGATAGCGCTCCAACTTATTTTCCTGTATCCACAAAGCTCATCTTTGTTCTTAACGAAGTCATATGATTTGACCACCTCATTAAATCTTATGTTTCAACTTTAAAAAGCTTGCTTTAGTCTGTAGATGGACCGAAGCAACCTGTACACCTTATCTGGACTGTCCTTGTATATAGATCCCTCAAGCTGTATCATATACACCTCCTCCTTGAGGTTGCCATTGAGGAACATAATTTTCATGTCCATCTGCCAGATCTCATAATCAAGGTGTGCTATAATAGCTAATAAATTCGGATGGATTTTAGCATAGCTATAGGTGAGAAGGTTTCATCATAGTCAACACCTTGGCTTTGACGAGAACCTCTAGCCACTAGCCTTGCTTTATAAGTCTCTACTTTTCTATTTACTCCAAGCTTCTTCTTGAAGATCCACTTGCAGCCAATGGGTACGATACCCTCGGGTGCATCAACTAGGTTTCAAATCTAATTGGAGTACATGGAATCTATCTTTGAATTCATAGCTTCTTGCCACTTCCCGGAGTCTATACTCATAATAGCCTCCTCGTAGGTCTGAGGATCAATATCCTCAACATCCTCTCCTCTAATATGTCCCACATATCTCTCAAGAGGATGAGATACACTTCTGAACCTACGTAAAGTTGGAACTTGTGTGCTAGGTACTTGAACAAACTCTGGCTATAGAATGATGCTTGAGCTAGGTTCTCCAAACTCGCTCAACTCTATCATGCTCCCATTGTCTCCACCAAGAATGTGTTCCTTTTCAACGAACACTACTCTCTTAGCTACAAAGGCCTTTTGGTCCTTGGGTTGATCGAAATAATACCCATAAGTTTTCTTTGGGTATCCCATAAACTTATACCATTTTGTCCTGGATTCCAACTTATCGGGTATATGTCTCTTAACATGAGCAGGGCAGCCCCAAATCTTAATAACCTTAAGATCGAGCTTCCCTTTCCATATCTCATATGGTGTAGATACTACTAACTAAGTTGAAACTCTTCTCAAAAGGTAAGTTGCGGACTCTAGGGCATATCCCCAGAATGAGACGAGTCGGTCGACGAAACTCATCATGGACTGCACATTGTCTAATAATATACGATTCCTCCTTTCGAATACACTATTAAGCTAGGGTGTATAAGGAGTTGTCCATTGGGATAGAATCCCCTGGTCCTTGAGGAGCTAGGTGAACTCTGTACTCAAGTACTAACCTCCTCGATTTGATCGAAGAGTCTTGATACTCTTTCTAGTCTGAACATCTACTCCATTCTTATACTACCTCAATTTCTCGAAGGCTTTGGACTTGTACTTCATTAAGTACATGTGTCCGTATCTAGAGAAATCATTAGTAAAAATAATGAAGTAGAAATAACCACTAATGGCCTGAGTTGACATGGGACCATATATATCACTATGTATGAGTACCAACAACTCAGTGGCTCTCTCTCCAGTTCGACTAAATGGAGAGTTGGTCATCTTTCCATGAAAGCAAGGTTCGCAAGTCGTATATGACTCATAGTCAAATGGATCTAGGTATCTATCTGTCAGCAACTTTTAAATCCTTACCTCATGGATATGACCTAGCCTACAATGCCATAGGTATATATTGTTCACTCATCTCGTTTCCTCTTGGACTCACTTACATTCATGATATGTGGAGCAGTATCTAGCATAATCAAACCATTATGCAATGTTCCTCTCGTGATGATCTTATCATCCTCACAACTATTATTCTCAAAAACTATTTATAACCATTCAATGTCAAACATAAAATAGAAATAAAATTTTTAATAATAAAGAAAATAAAATAATATATATTTAATGCAATAGTAGCTCCACCAAATAGATGTAGGTGACATCGCTAGTAGCAATAGTAGCAACTCGTGCTTCATTGCCCATTTTGAGGTCTATCTTACTTCTTATCAATCTCCTAGGTCTTACCAAAACCTGTAACGAATTGCATATATGATAAACGCTATCAGTATCAAATACCTATGTGTTATCATATGAGTCTGATAGATAGAGACTAATTATGAATGTATATCTGAAGCTTCTCTAAGCTTCTATTTTGGCTTCTCTACAATATATTTTTTGTAGTTTCTCTTCTAATGCCCGTCTTTGCCATAGTGGAAGCACTAGCTTTTGTTCTCTTCCGGGTCTTCTTAGTAACCTTTGCTTTACCCGATCTGCCCTTTGCCCTTCTCAAGGGACTTCTCTGTTCTTTTTCTTTCTAGTCTTACTAGCATAGAGAACTGTGAAAAGGAATCGTGTAGGGACTGAAGCACAAGATCCACACACAGGTTATCCTCTAGAACCATTCCTAGACCTGTGAGTATCTCTATTCCCTCAATCATCTTAAGGACATGGTTCTGAACCAATATCCTCTCAGTCATCCTCGCACAGAAGAGACTCTTCAATATCTCATATCGTTAAGTTCTTTCCTATTTCTTAAACAATTTGTGGAGATGCAGGAGTGTTGATCTGTCATTCATCCTTTCATGTTATCTCTATAACTCGGGAGTCATGGAGCTCAACATATAACATTGAGCAAGAGTGGAGTCATCTACGTACTTCACATAGCGAGCGATCTCATCCTCGCTTGCCCCTTCCTTGGGCATAGGTATCACTATATCAAGGACATACATGACTTTCTCCGTTGTAAAAACTACTCTCAAGTTACGGAGCCAATCCACAGTTTTGACCAATAAGGCGGTTGGCATCAAGTATGTCACATAGAGAGTCTATTAGCAATATTTTCTAAAAATAAAGATGCAGCAACAAATAAATAATATGTAGATTTTATAAAAATATAAATAATCAAGATATGGATTTCTATCTTGACATGCTCCCACTATTTTTCTGGTGAGTCATGTGACACACTCAGCATGTGAAACGGAGGTCCCCGACAGACTTCTAGTGGGGATCGGGATCCAATTGGCATTTTCATGTAACCTCGAGGGACTCGAACAATCACACTGAGCCTAAAAGGTTGGCAACTCTTACCAATCATAACTCCTTGTGATTCCCGTTCTGTTCGGCCTCCGAACCACCATGATGTTCGATTAAGTCATCACCATCATTACAAGATGAGTCTGATTCGATAATATACCCTCGAGGGACTCGACCAAGCATACAATGTTCTCAAGTCATCGGTGACATCTCTATGTCATAGATAAGATAGCAAATTACGATATAGGTGAGTCTCGAGGGACTCGACCAACTCAACCTACACCGAGAATTGGTTCCTACCTATAATGATGGAAGGCCATGTGGGTCAATCTAATTGTCTCACGTTTACAAACTTAATATTATCGAGAAAGGATAATTTTGATTCAGACTCTTAATATAATATGTCACACACATACATATTTAATATATATCTACATCGCATGCAAATATATATACATATCTAGTAGGTGTATAACCAATTACACATCACATGAGTAATCACACCAGATGATTATGGACTATATGCTAATGTGATCAAGCCCGAGCTAGTGGGCCTAATCACTCACATCAAGATTTATGTGTGCCTTGGTGCATCTTTATGCCCTGTGATCGTCCATCTCGCTTCGTCGGTTCTATCGGCATCTCAACATATCTACATGTCAGATTGTCTATCTCGACTTCGTGGGTCCAGTTATCGCTTCCACGCTCCCACTACACCTTCTCGTATAATTATAATATAATTACAAGCACGTAGGCCCGATAATAAATGAGAAAAATAGAGACTCGTAGGCTCCAATAATAATAATCATATGTACACATATCACACGGTCCATGATCATCTATCCACATCATATATCACATGTATATGTTATTATATAGGACTACTAGATAAATAATAATAGTTAATTAAATATTTTAATTAATTAATATTTTCTACAAATAGGGATATATAGAGATTTTTAAATTTTGAAGGGCATTTTGGTCATTCGGCTAAAAAGGATAAAACTAGAATTTTTAAAATTTCGAGGGGCAAAACTATCTTTTTCTTGAAAAACTCTAATCCCTCCCTTGTAGCGTTCCAACCGCTATGTTGCAGCTGTAGCCACCTTCTCGACGATGGCCTCTACGTAGGGAAGGCATGGCGGTGCGTTGCCCATGCCCATGGGCGGCTCGCCTACGGGCGGTGTAGCCGCAGCAGGCAAGCGTAGCCCTCGTAGGCGCTACCCCTCCCGCAAGCAGTGCCATCCCTTCGAGGGGGCACCCTCTACGGTGCCACCCCTACCGGCGACTCTGGCGGGTGACACCACACTGCGCGCGGCGCCAGGTGACATCGGCCTATCTGGGCAGTCGCTGCAAGCGAGCTCGATCTCGCGGCGTCGGCGCTATTTATTATAGCCATGGCCATGGCCGCTTTGTGAGCACAGTAAGGGCAGCAATAGTTGCTACCCTTCCTCGCCTTTTGTGTCAATAATTTTGACGATAAAAGCTTCTCTAATTCACAACACACGTAATTTAAAAATTCGATCTTCACACGAACAACCTAGCTCTGATACCACTATTGGAAAAATCCAGGGGGCGACATCACATGCACAGCGGAAGAACATAAAAATAAAATATCATAGATATTCGTAAAAGGTTTCATCGTCGTGCGGAGTTCAGTGCATCAATAACAAATCCGTAAATTCAAAAACTACATTTGTAAAAAGAAAGTACCTAGGGAGATCGTATTTCCCTGAGTTCCTGTAGATACATGGGGGAGGATGAAGGAGGTCAAGTGTCCTCCTCTCTAGTAGTATCCACATGGTAGGGACTACAACGATACTCCTCCCTTGGAGAGAGGAGAATAGAAGGTGGCTACCAAGAAAAAAACCTTAGCCTAAGGGCCTTTGGTTCCCTTCTATTTATAGAGACCCCTTGTAAACTCTAATGGATCTTGTCCTATTGGGTATTGGATCTCTATCCAATTACTCAAGCCTCTTAGATTAATGGGTCTCTACTTAATAATCTAGCTCTTAGTGGATCTCATCCATGGGATCTAATAATATAGGGGCTTATTAGATATCCAATAAGATATGGGCTTCAGCAGATATCTCATATCCGAACCTCTACTCGTTGCAACACCTACCATATGTATATGACCCTCTAGGCCTAATATCAAGCTGGCTGTAAGTCATACCTGTCAGAACTCCTTCTGACTGAGTGAATTATTATCTGTATAATAATTCACTCGACTCATCGATTACGGATGTACTAGGCCACTACGCCGTAGTCCCCAGACGATACAGGGGAATCCAATCCTTTAGACTTATCTACCCTTCGTTACCATATATCTATAGTCCCTCATTCATCTAATATCCTAAAGATCGTATATTGGGCATGGTGTTGTCAGGCTCATATGGTTTCCAATTGAGTCTCGCTCTAATCAGATTCTCCTAGAGAACTCTTTCTCTCTCAATCCGAATGACCCTGACCAAGGATTTGCCTAAGCAAGAACATATGGGATATTCCTCTCATGATACCAAGAGTGGATGGTTCTTTATTGACACTCGATAGCCCTCGTAAAGTTAGCTGCCACTCCCAATAACCGATTGTACCAGATTTAGAACTTCCAAACCTATAAGTCCGGTATCAAAGAGTGAAGTACTCATACAAGGCTTCCTTGGTGTCTCAAGTCTAAGGATTAGATACATTATTGAGACTACGGAATCATTATCTGACATAAGGTATCAGTAACCATTTAGCATTTTATAAGTGGATCAATCGGTGAACTCATTCTCCAATGAGCACTTGCATTGTATCCTTAGTGTCCCCACACAAGTAGCTATGAGACTAGCCACCTTCATCATATGGATGGGTATACAGCACACTTGTATGTCTAGTTATCTCGATGTCCCTCTCGGGTAACTTATGATCGAGATTATTTAGGGTCTGTGTTTAAAGGTGAATCGGTCTCATTATCATGATCTCATCATGATCCGATTCCCATTACACAGATCTAAGGATATCACAATATACATCTAGGTAATGTGAGATAATACTAATAATCATAAGCAACGAGATTGACGTAGCGTGTTACAGGTGTCATCACTCACGTGATTGGCTTGTAGGGCACCTATAACTAGCAAGCTGGGAGCAAGAGATGGTACCTTGATAATAGATGCTCAAGGCACATGACCGGAGATCCATCTCAATTCTCTAAGCTCACTAGCCAAGACGAAGGGTATGTCACCATCGGAGACAACAAGGGTAAAATCATTGGCAAGGGAACCATAGGTAACATATCAAGCTTTTTAATTGATGATGTGTCGTTAGTAGATGGCTTAAATTATAATCTTTTGAGTATTAGTCAATTGTATGATAAAGGATATATCATGAAATTTGAATCTAATGCTTGCATTATTGAGAAACCGCACAAAAACACATCTATGATTGCACTAAAATAAAATAATATCTACACCATAAACATTGATAATCTTAGCAACGAAATGTGCTTTTCGGCTTTAAATGATGATGCTTGGCTTTGGCATAGGAGATTAGGTCATGCTAGCATGAAACTAATCTCTCAAATCACATCTAAAGAATTTGTAAGAGGCATTCCCAATGTTAAGTTATTAAAGACAAAGTGTGTGATGCTTGTCAACTAGGAAAATAAATAAAAAGTAGTTTCACACTATAAAATCAAATAAGCACCTCTATGTTAGGTCTCAGATTTTGATGATGAAACTAATTGATTATATTTTATTGTCTAACTATATTTTGAGTGACACAGGTCTACTCGATCAGGATTAGATAGTTGATGCAGGAGGAATTGACGTTGCGCTAGAGGAACACATCAGGATATTGGATGTCGAGCCGGAGGTCCGATCGACAATCGACAAAAGGCTTTGGACGTCGGGCATCGGGCCAAGAAGAGCAGAGTTGTGCCAAGGAGATCAAGGCTGCGAAGGTTAGCTGCTGATTGGGCAATAGGTCGCAAGAGAGGATGATGTGCTGAAGTATCAGACGAAGCACCGATAAGCCAATGACGTGCCGAGCAATAGAATGTCAATTCGTATTGTAATAACTATCTAGAATGAAGTAGAGTTTTGGCTTGTGTGCAGGATTAACTACGATAACGATAAAGACATAAAGCAAAATAAAATGCCAGAGTCAAGTGCGATGGATCGTTGAGAGTTCGAGAGTTTGGTGAAAGTCTAAAGATTCATTGGAGTTCATTGAGAAAGATTGGAGCTTGCTGAAGAAGCTCGTTGGAACTCACCAAGATCATCATGAAGTCTAGGAGCTTGTCGGGAGTCTATAGAATGGTATCCGAGGGTTCATCGGAAGACCGCTAGAAGTTCACCGGAAGAAGAAGTCTTAACTTTTCAGACTTTGTAATAGCTTAGAAAATGTCTTTAATTTTGTAGTTAGCACATAATTAGGGTTAGGATTAGGTGTTAATCCTTTAACCCTGTTAGGGGCTAATTGGGCCGATATTGGATCGGTTTGGGTTGAGTTTAAAGCTCAACTAGGAGTGCTGGATGCTGTCTGGTGGTGGCACCACCTAGGTCTAGCTCCTTAGAACATCTGGGTGGTGGTATCGCCTTGGGGCAGAGTGCCCAGGCGATGGCACCGGCTGGGGCGATGGTTCCGCCCAATACACTGACCATGTTAGTGTGTCAAGCGGTGGTACCGCCAGACTAAGTGGTGGTATCGCCTAGTATTAGAGTCAGACTAACGGTGGTATCACAAGTGATAGGCAGTGGTATCGCTAGTGACAGGCGATGGTACCGCCAGTACCCGGTAAACCCGGGATGGGAAGTTTTTTAGCTCCAAGTTTAAATCAAATTGGAGCCTATAAAAACCCCTCCCATCCCTGGGTTGTAGTGACAAGCACACTACACATAAAAGAGAGAAAACGCTGTAGAATTCTCTTTTGAATTCCCTCCTCTAACTCTCATTAGTTTTCAACCTAAAGAGGAGTGAGTGCTTATAAGGGTTTTCTCCTATGCCCATCAAAAGGAGAGTGCCGTAAGAGAGTTGGTCCTTGCTCGTTGGAAGGAAGATACCTAGCGGAAAGTCGATGGCCTCAAGAGAAGAAGAATCGAGAGTGGACGTAGGTCGTATGATTGAACCACTATAAATCAGTTTGTATTTATATTCTAGCAATTTACTTTACTACAAACTATTTCATTTTACTACAATCATCCGGCTTCTTCTTTATCTTCTCACAATCACTTCCGATATGCTTTTCAACGAAAAATCCTTTTATCGTACGAAGTTTCCAAAAGCATTATTTTAATCATTGAAATTTATCATCTTTATCCGCTACACTAATTCACCCTCCCTCTTAGTGCCACTCTAGATCCCAACAATTGGTATCAGAGCCTCATTATTTCTCTTTCGGATTAACACCCATGAGAAATAGCTCTTCAAGGCTTTCAAGAGGGTTTTTTGATTATTCGTCCTTCGTTCTTTAACAGTTTGGACTACACATATTGGAAAACTCAAATGAGAGTTTTCTTGATTTCTTAAAATTTGGATTTATGGAGCGTTATTAAAAATGGTTTTCAACTTCCCTCTAAACCGACGAATGAATGGTTAGACTTAGAGAAGAAATCTTTTTCTTTAAATGCAAAGGCTATGAATGCCTTATTTTGCACTCTAGATAAAACTTAGTTTAATCAGATTTCTACGTGTGAAACGACTCTCGATATTTAGCACACTCTTGAAATCACACACGAAGGAACGAGTAGAGTCAAAGACTCAAAAGTTAATATTTTGATGTATGATTTTGAGCTTTTTCGAATGAAACCAAGCGAGACTATTGGTGACATGTACACCCGTTTTATGGATGTCGTCAATAGCCTAAGAGCACTTGGTAAATCTTTTTCAGACTTTGAACTCATTAATAAGATTTTAAAATCTCTTCCAAAAAGATGGGATCCTAAAGTAACCACAATACAAGAGGCTAAAGATTTAAATAATTTACCTATTAAAGAACTAATTGACTCACTAATGACATATGAAATGAGCCTATTGGAATATGATGAACATATGAACCACCTTCCAAAAGACATGAAGGATTTGAAACTCCAGAATAGAATACCACTTGAGTGATGACTCAAGTGATGAGGACATTGAACAAATAATAATGAATTTTAATAAGTTCATTAAATAAAAATCTAAAACTAAAAATGAACTTGAACGGATAAAGAAGCCAAAGAAAAGGAAGACACCTAAGGACGAATCAAGAACTTCCGAAAGGTAAATGACAAATTGGGCTTTAACAGGCTCATCGATGAAGTAAGAAATTTAACTCCCTTGATTTATTTTGAAATTACACGATCTTTTCATGAGTTACTTGATATAGTTCATAGGAATTTTTTTAGTATTCTTGAAAAGTAAAAAAAAAATTAAAATGATACTTGCATAATTTGTGATAATGCTTAGGATTAATCCATGCATGTGTATTTTGATGTTTTATATTGCCTTTCGTTTCTAAACATGATTCTTGACGATTCTATATCATGCATAAGTTTTTAAAGTAATATTGATTTAAAACTCTATGTTTTGGATTAACGTGTTTTTGGTCTAATCATTTTCATGACGAATTAAGATGATGTTTTAAGAGAACATAATTCCATTTATACTATTCGTATCGGTTTTTGAATTTAAACATGACACATATCTATGTTTGAATTTCTTGAAAGTCTTTTAATGATAGATGTGTGTATCATTTGAAAACTTTCATTTTGGATTAATGAGTCTTAATCGTTTTTATGATGAAATTTTCAGATGATGTATGTCTACATGAAATCAATTGCAAAACTAAAAGACCCAACTCACATTGCTATCAATAAATTTTTCAATGAAAGAAACATGACTTTAATAATGATTTTGAATTTATATGATGCTTGGCTTTTGTGTGAAAATATGAACATGCTTATACGAGATCAACCACATAAAATAAAACACATAAAAATTGAAAATATGTTATCATGATGTTTTTGATGTGTTTGGTTTTGACGGTTTTATAACGAAACTAATATCTCATTTTTTTTATATTGATACATGTTTTTATAATAGACTTGAACATGCTCACATGAAATCAATTGCATGGAATGAAAATGCATTTTTGAATTCATTTTATGAATCTTGTGAATTTCTTGAAAATAATCATGATGAATGCAATGAAAATAAATGTGTCTCATGTTTATGGTCTTAACGATTTCTCTTGAAACTTGCTTTTCGGACCTATATGAAAAACATTAGCATGCTCAAATGAAGGATCAAATCACTTAAATTGAAACACATAAAAAAAGGGAGAAAATGCACTATCATGATGCTTTATGTGTAATGCATTTGATCTTAACGGGTTTAATGACAAACTTGTATTTTGAATTTATACAATGATGACTTCCATATAAATATTTGAACATACCTTATGAAATCATTTTTGATAATGATGAAATAAAAATATTAAAAGTTTATTGTCATGCTTAATGGTTTTATGATATCATGAGAATTTAAAGTTGTTATATCTTGATGACAAACTCATGTTTGGTTTTAAAATTTGACCCTCATCTTTTGAAACATGAGTACACTTATATGAAATAAACAACTTAAAATAAAACATATTATTATGATAAATTGAATCTCATGTTTTGAAATAATGTATTATATTTTTGTTTTGATGATTTTTATAATGAAGTCTGCCTTTCATTTTTGAATACTTATTTTGATTTGGCATAAAAAGACAAAGGCATGTTTATACAAAATCAATAAAAATCACTAAAAGAGAAATGCATATTTCTTGAACATCTCTTTCTCTAAAATTTTAGATTATTCAAATAAAAGACAAGTGATAAACTTATTTATGATATTTTATAAATCACTTGATTTATGATTGAGATTTTGATGATGTGTTAAAAATAAAAATAATAAATAATAAAAAAATTATCCATCTAAATGAATCATGAAGTTTCTTTTGGCTTCTTGACATAAGAAATTTCAAGAAATATGATTATTACTTGATATTTGATACTTGAGATTTCTTATGAAATGTAATCTTGATGAGAATTCGTATGTATGGATCAAGTTGCTCTTTGTGCTATCTATTCTCAAATGAATTATGTTCTTCTTGAGTCTTAATATCATATCCTAGAAATGATATGATTTCTTTGCCTTGTGTGGTAATTGAAAATTTGATATAAATAAAATTTGCTTTATAATGAACCATGAATCATATCTTTGGTATTCACGAATTGATCCTTATTGATATCTTTCATAAATTCTTTACATCTATTACTTTGAACTTTTAAATTGTGATGAATTAAGGATTTTCTCCTATATAACTTCTCCTATATGTCATGATTTGAAGATTTATGAAAATTTTTATTGATGCAAGTTGATAAATGATATGAAAAGAGGATGTAAAGAAAATCTTTATAGTTGATTCTCCTATTCTTTTGACAAAAACAAAGGGGGAGAAAGTTTATTACTAGCTTACACACTTGAATGAAAAATTTGCTAGCTTGGCATATCACAAAGAAATCAAAGTGCAAACTTGCTATCTTGAACATCAAAAATTGCTACCTTGTAATTTCAAGAGAAGCAAAGTGCAAACTTGCACAAGAAGCAAGTGTTGAATTGCTATGCTTGGACATCTTAAAACTTACTATGATTGAATGTTATAAATCTAGCTTATATGAGTTGACATGCATATCATTAAAAATAGCTAGAGCTACTTCTCCTTTTTATTGATGACAAAGGGGGCGAAGTAGATTGATGAGTTCATGCAATGTAATGTTGATTGAATATTTTACATATTTGCATGATATTTTTGTTAACATGTTTTTGGTACATGTTGCTTGGATTTGGGATAATCCAAGTGTTCTATCAATGGCATATTGATTAGGGGAGTTTGGTTAAACTTCGAAGAGTTAAGGTTAACTCCATCGGTCATCAATTAGTTGTCATCATCAAAAGGGGAGACTGTTAGGTCTCGAATTTTGATGATGAAACTAATTGATTATGGTTTATTGTCTAATTGTATTTTGAGTGACACAGGTCTACTCGATCAGGATTAGATAGTTAATGCAGGAGGAATTGACATTGTGCCAAAGGAACACGTCAAGATATTGGATGTCGAGCCGGAGGTCCAATCGATAATCAGTAGAAGGCTTTGAACATTGGGCATCAGGCCAAGAAGAGCGCAGTTACACCAAGGAGATTGGGGCTACGGAGGTTAGCTGCCGATTGGGCAACAGGCCATAAGAGAGAACGATGTGCCAAAGTATCGGACAAAGTGTCGATAAGCCAATGACATGCCAAGCAATAGAATATCAATTTATATTGTAATAACTATCTAGATCGAAGTGGCATTTTATCTTATGTGCAGGATTAACTACAATAACAATGAAGACATAAAGCAAAACAAAGTGCTAGAGTCAAGTGCGATGGATCATTGGGAGTTTGAGAGTTCGACAAAGTCCGAAGATTCATCGGAGTTCACCGAGAAAGATCGGAGCTTGCCGAAGAAGCTCGTTGAAACTCACCAAGATCATCATGAAGTCTAGGAGCTTGTCAGGAGTCCGTAGAATGGTATCCGAGAGTTCATCGGAAGACCATCGAAAGTTCATCGGAAGCTCGCCGGAGGAAGAAGTCTTGACTTTCCGGACTCTATAATAGCTTAGAAAATGTCTTTAATTTCATAGTTAGCACATAATTAGGGTTAGAATTATGTGTTAATCCTTTAACCTTGTTAGGGGCCAACTAGGCCCGATATTGAATCGGTTTGGGCTGGGTTTAAGGCACAACCAAGAGTGCTGGACGCTATCTGGCGGTGGCACCACCCAAGACCAACTCCCCAGAACATCTAGGCGATGGTACCGCCCTGGGACAAAGTGCCCGGGTAGTGACACCATTGGCTAGGGTGGTGGTACCGCCCAGTACACTTACCGTGTCAGTGTGTCAAGCGGTGGTAACGCCAAACTGAGAGATGGTACCGCCCAATATCAGAGTCAGACTGGCGGTGGTACCACCAGTGACAGGCGGTGGTACCGCTAGTACCCAGTAAACCCAGGATGGGAAGTTTTTTGGCTCTAAGTTTGAATCAAATTGGAGCCTATAAAAACCCCTCCCATCCCTGGGTTACAGTGACAAGCACACTACATATAATAGAGAGAAAATGTTGTAGAATTCTCTTTAGAAATCCCTCCTCTAACTCTCATTAGTTTTTAGCCTAACGAGGAGTGAGTGCTTGTAAGGGCTTTCTTCTAAGCCCATCAAAAGGAGAGTGCTGTAAGGGAGTTGGTCCTCACCCGTTGGAAGGAGGATACCTAGTGAAAAGCCGTTGGTCTCAAGAGAAGAAGAATCAGGAGTGGACGTAGGTTGTATGAACGAACCACTATAAATCAGTTTGTATTTATATTCTAGCAATTTACTTTATTATAAACCATTTTGTTTTACTACAATCATTCGGCTTCTTCTTTATCCTCTCACAATCACTTCCGATACACTTTTCAATGAAATATCCTTTTATCGTACGAAGTTTCTAAAAGCATGGTTTTAATCATCAAAATTTGTTATCTTTATCCGCTACACTAATTCACCTCTTAGTGTCGCTCTAGATCCCAACACTCTAGACCATTGTAATTAATTCAAATGGATTTATTTGGATCAATTGACACAACGAGCCTAGGAGGTAGCAAATATGCTTATGTAATCATAGACGACTATAGTATATACACTTGGACCTATTTTTTGGCTCATAAAAGTGTTAGCTTTAAATATTTTCTAAATTTTGTAAACTTGCTCAAAACGAAATGGGTTTTATGATTTCATCGATTCAGAGTGATAACGGTGGTGAATTTCAAAACTGTGACTTCCAAAATTTTTGTGAATATAATGGATATAACCACAATTTCTCTACTCTGAGGAATCCTCAACAAAATGGAGTAGTAGAAAGAAAGATTAGGAATTTACAAGAAATGACAAGAACTATATTGAATAAACACAGTTTATGTAAATACTTTTGGGTCGAAGCCGTTAATACGGCTTACTATGTCATGAATAGGGTTCTAATACGACCATCTCTCTCCAAAACTCCTTATGAATTATGGAATAACAAAAAATCAAATATTTTTTTTAAAGTTTTCGGTTGCAAATGCTTAATCTTGAATGAAAAGGATGCCTTAGAAAAGTTTGATACAAAATCCAATGAAAGCATCTTTCTTGGTTACTCTTCCATTTCTAAAGCTTTTCATGTTTTTAATAAAAGAACCTTAGTTATAGAAGAATCTATTCATGTTATTTTCAATAAAATTTTCAAATTTAAGAAAAATAATTTTGATGATGATCTTGATTTTAATTATTTAAATTTGAATGAAACCTCTCCTCTAAATAGCAATTTGGATGTATCGTCTTCTTAAATTTTCTTACCCAAGGAATGGAAGTATGTAGATACCCATCCAAAGGAGCTAATTATAGGAGACACATCTGTTGAATCTCGAATTTTGATGATGAAACTAATTGATTGTGTTTTATTGTCTAACTACGTTTTGAGTCATGAAGGTCTACTATCGATCAGAATTAGATAGTTGACATAGGAGGAATCGATGTTGCGCCAAAGGAAATCATGTCAGGAGATTGGACATTGAGCCGGGGAGGTCTAGTTGATAATCGGTAGAAGGCTTCAAACACCGAACATCGGGAGAAGAAGAGTGGTGTTGCGCCAAGGAGATTGGGATTGCAGAGGTCAACCATCGATTGGGCAATAGGTTACAAGAGAGGACGGTGTTCCGAAGAACTGAATAAAGCATCGACCAATGATGTGCTGGACAACAGAAGGTTGATTCATGTAAAAACTATCTAGATCGAAGTGGGTTAAGGTTTGATTAGTGTGCAGGATTAACTATGATAATGATGAAGGCATAAAGTGAAACAAAGTATCAGAGTCAAGTGTGATAGAATCATTGGGAGTTTGAGAGTTCGACAGAAGTTCGAAGATTCATTGAGTACTGCCAGAACTGGCCGAGAATGAGTAGGGAGCTTGTTGAAGGACTTTTGGAAGTTCACCAAAAAGATTCGTTGAAAATTTGCAGAGCTCGCTAAGAAAGATTGGAGCTTGCCGAAAAAGCTCATCGAAACTCTTCAAGATCATCGTGAGCTCCAAGAGCTTGTTAGGAGTCCGCAGAATGGTGTCCGAGGGTTCATCAGAAGACCGTCGAAAGTTCGCCGGAAGCTCATTGGAGGAAGACTTGATGTGCCAAACTTTGTATTATCTTATGAAATATTTTTAATTTCATAGTTAGCATGTAATTAGGGCTAGGATTAGGTAATAATCCTATAACCTTGGTAGGCGCCAACTGGCCTAGTAATGGATTAGTTCGGGCTGGGTTTAAGGCCCAACCAGAAGTGCTGGACCTTGTCTAGCGGTGGCACAACCTCATGTCCAGCTCCCCAGGATGTACTGGGCAGTGGTGCTGCCTAGTAAACTGATCGTGATAGTGTGTCAAGCGGTAGTATCGCCAGACTAGGTGGTGGCACCACTTAGTGTCAGGGTCAGACTGGCGGTGGTACCGCCAGTACCCGGTAAACCCAGGATGGAAAGGTTTCTGGCTCCAAGTTTGAATCAAATTAAAGTCTATAAAAACCCCTCCCATCCCTAGGTTGCATATACAAGTACACAAACCTTAAAAGTAAGAAAACGCTATAGAATTCTCTTTAGAAATCCCTCCTCTATCTCTTATTTGTTTTTAGCAAAAAGAGAGGAGTGTGTGAGTGCTTGTAAGGGCTATCTCTTAAGCCCATCAAAATGAGAAGGTGCTGTAAGGGACTTTATCTTCATCCGTTGGAAGGAAAATAGTTAGTGGAATACTGGTGCCCTCAAGAGAAGAGGAATCGGGAGTGGACGTAGGTCGTATGAACGAACCACTATAAAATCGGGTTTGCACTTCTATTCTTGTTTATCTTTGTTGCAAGCCTTTACCTTACTACAATTACTTGAATCCTTCTCATTCTTATGAATGGCTTCAACTTTACATCTTTCCAATATGCGCAATCAAAATCAGTTTTCATCGAAACATGTTTTTATCGTATGAAGTTTCCAAAAGTGTTTTAAATTGTTGAAATTTATCATTCTTAACTGCTGCACTAATTCACCCCCCCCCCTCTTAGTGCCACTCTAGATCTCAACAATTGGTATTAGAGCCATGTTATTTCTCTTTTGAATTCACACCCACGAGAAATAGCTCTTCACGACTTTCAAGAGGGTTTTTCGATTATTCGTCCTCCATTGTTTAACGGATCAAGCTACAGTTATTAGAAAACTCGAATGAGAGTTTTCTTGATTTCTTTGGATTTAAACTTATGGAATATCATTGAAAATGACTTTCAACTTTTCTCTAAACCGATGAACGAATGGTCGGATTTAGAGAGAAAATCTTTTTCATTAAATGCAAAGGCTATGAATGCCTTATTTTATGCTTTAGATAAAAACAAGTTTAATCAGATTTCTATGTGCGAAACGGCTTTTGATATTTAGCGCACACTTGAAATCATGCACAAGGGAACTAGTAGAGTCAAAGACTCAAAAGTAAACCTCTTATTGTATAATTTTGAGCTTTTTCGAATGGAACCAGGCAAGACTATCAATGACATGTACACCTGTTTCATGGATGTTGTTAATAGTCTTAAAGCCCTTGGTAAATCTTTCTCAAATTTTGATCTCGTTAATAAGACTTTAAGATCCCTTCCAAAAAGGTGGGATTCGAAAATAACGACGATATAAGAATCTAAAGATTTAAATAATTTTTCATTGGAAGAACTCATTGGCTCATTGATAATATATGAAATGAGTTTTCTTGAACATAATGAACATATGAACCACCTTCCAAAGAACAGAAAGAATTTGAAACTTCATACAAATGAATACCACTTGAGTGATGACTCAAGTGATGAGGACATTGAACATATAACAATGAATTTTAACAAGTTTATTAGACAAAAATCTAAAACTAAAAATGAACTTAAATGATAAAAGAGGCCACCAAAGAAGAAGAAGGCTCACCAAGAAGAATTAAGTAAAGAAGAGACGAGTTGGGTTTTAACGATTTTCGACAACAAGGTAAGAAACTCACCCGAAATGTTTATATGTTGTTATGAAATTACTTGATATCTTTTTCATGAATTACTTAACTTAGTTAGTAGGAAATAAATAATTATTTTTTAAAAATTATATCATGCTTTTCTTTCTAGTATTTTTGAAAAGTAAAAATTAAAATGATACTTGCATGATTTGTGATAATGCTTAGGATTAATCCATGCATGTGTATCTTGATGTTTTATATTGCTTTTCATTTCTAAACATGGTGCTTGATGATTTAATATTATGCATGAGTTTTTGAAGTAATGTTGATTTGAAACTCTATGTTTTGGATTAATGTGCTTTTGGTCTAATTGTTTTCATGACGAATTAAGATGACATTTCAAGATGACATAATTCCATGTATACTTTCCATATCAGTTTTTAGTTTTATACATGATACATATCTATGTATGAATTTCTTGAAATACTTTTGATATTAGATGTGTGTATCATGCTTATAATTTGAAAACTTCCATTTTGGATTAATGGGTCTTAATCATTTTTATGATTAATTTTTTAGATGATGCATGTCTACTTGAAATCAATTGCAAAACTAAAAGACCCAACCCACATTGCTATCAACAAATTTTTCGAATGAAATAAACATGGCTTTGATAATGATTTTGAATTTATATGATGCTTGGCTTTTGTGTGAAAATGTGAACTTGCTTATACGAGATCAATCAACTTAAAGTCAAACACATAAAAATGAAAAATGCACTATCATGATGTTTCATGTTTGATATATTTGGTTTTGATGATTTTTATGACAAAACTTGTATTTCAAATTTATATGATGATGGTTTTTGTATAAAAATTTGAACATTATTACATAAAATAAAACACATAAAAAGGATGTTATCATGCTTGAAAGTTATGGAATCTTGCTTGATGATTTGTTTTATGAAATTTGCCTTTTCGCTCTTAAATGTTAATACTTATTTTTATTAAAGGCAAAAGCATGATTATAAGATAAAGCATATAAAAAGACATTGAATTGAGGTTAATGAATTCATTTTATGAATCTTGTGAATCTCTTGAAGGTAATCATGATGAATATTTTTGAAAACAAATGTGTATATCATGTTTTTTGATCTTAATATTTTTAAAACTTGCTTTTCAGATCTATACGAAAAACTTGAGCACACTTATATGAAACAAACAACTTAAAATGAAACACATTATCATGATAAATTAAAATAAGTTGATACTTATTTTGATTTGGCATATAAAGACAAAAGCATGCTTATATGAAATAAATCATAAAAAGGAAATGCATGATTCTTGAAAATTTTTCTATCTCTAAAGTTTTTAATTTTTTGATTAAAGACAAATTATGAATCTATATTATGTGAATCTCTTGAATCGTTTTTTGTTTAAAGATGTCGCATGCTTAATGTGTTTCAACTTAATGATCTTTATGATGAAATTTGCCTTTAGATCTTGAACATTGATGCTTGTTTGACAAAGGCATGTTTGTATGAAATCAATACATGAATTAAAATCACAAAAAGAGAAAATCATCTTTTAAAATCACTTTATATCGATCCTTTCGATTTTCCAATATCTGATTTAATTTGAGAATCTTACGAATTTCTTGAATGTGATTTTGATGATGTGTTTGGAGTTGATGAATTGAACTAGAATGAGATTTTTCAAAATGATTCATGACTTCTAAACTTTCGGAATCACAACCTTATTTTGTTGGAATCATGACTTGTTGAGTAATGATAGCTTGAATGCATGAATCAATAATTTTTTATTCCTTACTCGAAACTTCTTTTTCATGATTTTGATTTCTCGGATCTATATATTCTTTCTACAAAATCATGATCGTGATAAAAATTCATACATATAAATCAAGATCTTGTGTTTGATCTTCTAAGATTTCCTCTTGTTATTTCCTAAAAAAAAAAGGAGACTTGTCAAAATGATTCATGAACCTTTTGATTTATGACTTTTGGATTCATGACTTGATGTCGATGATTGAAACATTATATGCTTAAATTGATTCTTTTATGTTTCAATACTTCCTTAAATGCATCATACAATGATTGAAAAATTGATATATATTTTTATCGATGCAAATTTATAATTGATATGAAAAGTGGATGTAATTGAAACTTTTAGCCATTGAGTCCTCCACCTCATTTTGATAATAACTAAGGGGGAGCTAGCTTGTTGGCTTGAATGTTAAATTCATATTCATGAATTAAATTTTGATGATTGAAACATTTATGTCAATATTTGTTTTTGATATCTCATTTGTCATTTTGATGAAAAAGGAAATGAATTACAATATTGCATCCTCTCTTCTTTTTGAGAATGATAAATGGGGAGAAAAATTGCTAGCTTGAAGCAAAATTGCTAGCTTATAGAGAAAACTTGCTAGATTGGAGTAAACTTGCTAGATTGTGTATCACAAGAAAAAGTGACAAAAGTAGCTAGCTAAAACTTGCAAAGAATTACAATCTTGCAATCTAAATAGAAGCAAAGAAGTGCTATCTCAATAGAAGCAAAATGTAAAACTTCAAAAACTTACAATCTTACACTTGCTATGCTTCTATGTTGTAATAAAAATTTAGATTGCATATTTAAAGTGATTATACAAAATTGCTAGCTCATTACAAACAAAATTTGCTAAGGCAAAACTAAGAAGCAAAAGCATTATCATGCTTATCATGAGAAACAAAGTGCAAACTTGCACATCTCAAAAAGCAAGTAAAAATTATGCTTGAACTTAAAAACTTGCTATGATTGAATGTTGTATATCTTGATAGCTAGTATGATTATAAAACTTGCATATCCTTAATACTAGCTATAATGCAACTTCTCCTTTTTGTTGATGACAAAGGGGGAGAAGTAGATTGATGAACTCATGCAATATAATATTGATTGAATATTTTATATATTTACATAATGTCAATATGATTTTGATATATGTTGCTTGGATTTGGGATAATCCAATTGTTCTATCAATGGCATATTGATAGGGAGAGTTTATTTAAACTCTAGGAGTTAAGGTTAACTCCGTCATCAATTAGTTGTCATCATCAAAAAGGGGGAGACTATTGAGTCTCGAATTTTGATGATGAAACTAATTGATTATGTTTTATTGTCTAATTATATTTTAAGTCACGTAGGTCTACTATCAATCAAAATTAGATAGTTGACATAGGATGAATCAGCGTTGCATTGGAGGAAATCACATTAGGAGATTGGACGTCGAGCCAGAGGTCTGATCGACAATCGATAGAAGGCTTTGGACATCGGACATCGGGCCAAGAAGAGTGGTGTTGTGCCAAGGAGATTGGGGTTGTGGAGGTCAATCATCGATTGGGCAACAAGCCGTAAGAGAGAACGGTGCATCAAGAACTGGATGAAGCACCGACCAATGACGTGCCGGGCAATAGAATGTTGATTCGTGTAATAACTGTCTAGATCAAAGTAGGTTAAGGTTTAATTAGTGTGCAGGATTAACTACGATAATGATGAAGGCATAAAGCGAAACAAAGTACCAGAGTCAAGTGTGATGGAATCGTTGGGAGTTCGAGAGTTCGACGGAAGTTCGAAGATTCATCGAGAGTGCTGCCAGAACTGGCCAAGAATGAGTAGGGAGCTTGCCAAAGTTTTTTCAGATGTTCGCCAGAAAGATTTGTCAGAAGTTTACGGAGCTCACCGAGAAAGATCGGAGCTTCTGAAGAAGCTCGATAGAACTCTTCAAGATTATCATAAAGTCCAGGAGCTTGTTGGGAGTCTGTAGAATGGTGTCCGAGGGTTCGTCGGAAGACCGTTGGAAATTCGTTGGAAGCACATCAGAGGAAGACCTGATGTGCCAGACTTTGTATTAGCTTTGAAAATATCTTTAATTTTATAGTTAGCACATAATTATGATTAGGATTATGTGATAATCCTATAACCCTGGTAAGGGCCAATTGGGCCCGATAATAGACTAGTTTAGGTCAGTTTTAAGGCCCAACCAGAAGTGCTAGACCTTGTCTAGTGGTGGCACCGTCAGAAGTGCTAGGGTGGTGGCACCACCCCAAGTCTAACTCCCTAGGATGTAATGGGCACCTAGGCGATGGTACCGCCTAGTACATTGAGCGTAGTATTGTGTCAGGCGATAGTACTACTAGACTAGGCAATGGTACCACCTAGTGTCAGGGTCAAACCGGCGATGGTACCGCAAGTGACAGGCAGTCATACCGTGAGTACCCGGTAAACCCATGATGGGAAGGTTTTTGGCTCCAAGTTTGAATCAGATTAGAGTTTATAAAAATCCCTCCCATCCCTGGGTTGCATATACAAGCACATAGACCTTGAAAGCAAGAAAATGCTATAGAATTCTCTTTAGAAATCCCTCCTTTAGCTCTCATTCATTTTCAGCAAAAAGATAGGAGTATTGTTAGAACCCTTACGGATTCTAATCTTGGGGTTGATATCTTTAGGGGATCGGCCTCCTTGGAACTCTATAGGGGTTCCTCCTCCAAGTTGCTACTCAAAGGTTGCTAAAAAGATGATCTATTCATGATGAAAAGAGGGTGAATACATGGCTATTTATAGGGCTTCTAAACCCCAACTCCTAATAGGACTCCTACTCAAGACTCCTACTTCTAATTAGGACTCCTCTAGTAGGACTCCTAATTCTAATAGGACTCTTACTTCTAATAGGACTCCTTCTCTAAGAAGCAACCTAATCCTAACCTAGCCGGCCTCTTCACCTCTTTAATAGGGGTCAACTAGATAGGATTTACATGAATGCCCTTATCAATGAAACTAAATTAGGACTCTCATAGCTAAAGTCTCAACAGATTAGGACTCTTCTAATTAGAGTCCCAACAGATTAGGACTCTCCTAGCTAGAGTCCTAACAGACCTGCCCTCTTCAAATTAGCCTTGTCCTTGAGGCTGACATTTCATGAATTCTAGAAATTTGATCTTCAAGTCATTATAGTTCTCCTAAGTGACATCTTCTACTGGTAGGCCCGCCCACTGTATTAGCACCTTAATAGTGGGGCGTCATCGTCGAGTCACAATCCGTTGATCAATAATGGCACTCGGTTGGGCCTAGAGCTCTCCTTGGGTAGTCATATTTGGTAGATGGCTTTGGGCTGTCTCGTTTTGTCCCAACTTGGGCTTCAAACATGACACATGGAAGACTGGATGGATTCGAGCGGGTAAGTCCAATCTATATGCTACTGCTCCGATGCGCTCCAAAATCTAGTAGGGTCCATAGAACCGAGGTGAAAGATTCATAGATGCTCTGGTCTCTAGATCATCTTACCAATCCCTCCTATTATCCTTAAGGAAGTCATTGGTCGGAAGTGAAATGGTCGAAAATTCAGCTTGCTCAGGTACTTGCGAAAGCACATCTGCAACAACATTCTCTTTCCCCTTTTCATAACCATATCCAAGAAGCTTTGTTACCCATTTTTGCTGCTTAGGGGAAGATATCTTTTGCTCCAAGAAATATTTTAAGCTTTTATGGTCAATCTTGATTTGAAAGCATCGCCTGATCAAGTACGATCTCCATTTGGCCACCGTATGCACAATTGCGAGCATCTCCTTGTCGTAAATAGTTATCTTAAGATGGGAAGGAGATAATGCCTTATTGGTATAAGCGAGGGGGCAGCCATCTTGCATTAGTATAGCGCTAATTCTAATTCCAAAGGCATCGACTTTAATAATAAAAGTCTTGCTGAAGTCGGGTAACGCTAGTATGAGCATTATCGTCATTGCGGCTTTAAGTTTGTCGAAGGTGGTGGTGGCTTTGTTCGACCATTAGAAAGCATCTTTTTTTAGCAAGGAAGTAAGGGTGCACTAATCTTTCCATAGTTTTTCACAAACCTACAGTAGTAGCCTGTTAAACCGAGAAGGCCGCGTAGCGATTTTATGTTCCTTGGGGTTGGCCAATTCTGCATTGCTTCAATTTTGGAGGGGTCCACTGCTATGCCTTCCTCCGATATGATATGCCCAAGATATTCCATCTTCTATTAAAGAAAGTTGCACTTTGATTTTTTGACAAAAAGAACATATTCTCACAAAATCGTCAAAATAAATCGTAAGTGCTAAAAATGACTTTCCAAAGAAGGACTATAAATAAGGATGTCATCGAAGAAAACCAGCACAAACTTACGAAGATAACTTTAGAAAATATCATTCATAAGGCTTTGTAAGGTGAAGGGAGCATTGGTGAGACCAAAGGGCATTACCAGAAATTCATAGTGACCATTGTGTATTCGAAAGGTGATTTTCGGTATGTCTTCTTCGCACACTCGTATTTGATGATACTTGGATCGAAGGTCCAATTTTGTGAGGACTCGTGCTCCCTTTAATTCATCAAGAAATTCATCTACTACTGGAATAGGGTACCTGTCCTTGACGGTCAAGCCATTGAGAGCTCAGTAATTAATGCACATTTGTTATTTTTCATCCTTCTTTCGTACGAGGAGCACTAGTGAAGAGTAGGGGCTGCAACTTGACCAAATAACTCCTATTTCGAGCATCTCTTTTATAATCCTTTCTATTTCATTCATCTGGAGATGTGGATGCTGATATAATCGAGTATTTACTAGAGGTTTGCTCGGAAGAATTGATATACGATGATCATGCCGGCAGGAAGGAGGTAGGCTGTGCAATTTGTCAAATATATCTAAATATTCAGCAAGCAAGAGAAGTAAGTTTGGATCTTCAAATTCTATTGGCTCTCCCTTAGATTACTGCTCAAGTTGTACCAAAAAGCTACTGCATGCTTTGTGCAAAATTTTCTCATTTATTATGTGTAAATTATCGTTACGTCATCCCCACGTTTCCTGCACAGTATCACCTCTTTCCCTTTATCGTAAAATTTTATAATTAATTTCAAAAAATTTTAGAAAATATCACCTAATGTCATCAGCCATTCGATGCTGAGCACAACCTCATAATCATCAAGAGGGAGGAGGAAGAAATATACAATTATCTCTTGGTCCTGTAGCGATAGTTTCACTCGCGGGCACCTATGATCACACTTCAAAATTCATCCGTTGGCGACCTTAACATCAAACCAGCTATAATTCTTAATAGGTAAGGACATCCAGATAGCAACCTTACTGTTCATAAAATTATTAGTGCTCCCATTGTCAATAAGAATGGTGATCGATTGTTACTTCATAAGTCCTCCCGCTTTCATTGTTTGCGGGTTCGCGTAACCGGCAAGGGCATGCATCGTAATATCAACCGACTGCTATTCTGCTAGTCATATGTGCCCTGCAAGCTAATCACATGAGTGATGACACTTGTGACCTAATATGCACTCTTTCTCTTTGCTTATTATTAGGCATTTTATCACTTTATCTTGCATGTTGTATATATTATGATGTCCTTAGATCTGTGTAATGGGAATCAGATCATGATGAGATCATGATAATAAGACCGATTCACCTTTAAACATATACCCTAAATAATCTTTGTCATAGGTTATTCAAGAGAGACATCGAGATAATTTGATAGACTGGTGTGCTATATACCAGTCCATATGATAGAGGTGGCTGGTCTCATAGCTACTCATGTGGGGACACTAAGGGTACAGTCCAGGTGCTCATTGGAGAATGAGTTCACTGATTGATCTGCCTACGGAATGCTAGATGGTTATTGATACCTTACATCAGACAACGATTTCGTAGTCCCAATTGTGTATCTGGTCCTTAGACTTGAGACACCAAGGATGTCCTGTATGAGTACTCCACTCTTTGTTACCGGACTTATAGGTTTGGAAGGTTCTAGATCTAGTACAGCCGGTTATTGGAAGTGGTAGCCAACCATACGAGGGTTATTGAGTGTCAATAGAGGATCATCCACTTTTGGTATCATGAGAGAAATATCCCATGTATTCTTGCTTAAACAAATCCTTGGCCAAGGTTATTCGGATTGAGAGAGAAAGAGTTCTCTAGGATAATCTGACAAGAGCAAGACTCGAGGAGAGACCGTATGAGCCTGACAGCACCATGCCCGATATAGGGTCTCTGAGATATTAGATGGATAAGGGACTATAGATATATAGTAACTGAGGACAGATAGGCCCAAAGGATTGGATTCCCTAGTATCGTCTGGGGGCTACAGCATAGTGGCCTAGTACATCCGCAGTCCATGAGTCAGGTGAATTATTATAGAGATAATAATTCACTAAGTTAGAAGGAGTTCTAACAAGTATGACTTACAGCCAACTCGATATTGGAATTAGAGGGTCACACACATATGGTAGGTAGTGCGACGAGTAGAGGTTCGGATATAAGATATCCGTTGGAGCCTCTATTGTTGAATCTCGGATTTTGATGATGAAACTAATTGAGTGTGATTTATGGTCTAACTACGTGTTGAGTTACGCAGGTCTACTTTCGATCGATTAGACAATTGACATCGAGGAATTGACGTTGTGCCAAGGATCTGACGGCGCCAACCAATGATGTGTCGCAACCGAATGTCAATTCATGTTGTAATAACGCCTAGATCAAGTAGAGTGTTTGGTGTTTGTTTGTGCAGGAGTAACTACGAAGGGATGAAGACGTAAAGCCAAATCAAGGGCCAAGCCGCGCGATGGATCGCTGGGAGTTCGAGAGTTCGACTAAGCCTCAAGATTCATTGGGAGTGCCGTCGAATCGCCGAGAACGAGTAGGGAGCTTGCCGGCGGGTTTTCGAAGCTCACGGAGGTTCGCCGGAAGTTCGCGGAGCTTGCCAAGAAAGATCGAAGCTTGCCAAAGAAGCTCGGAGAACTTCGCCAAAATCATCGTGGAGTCGAGAGCTTGCGGTAGTCAGGATGGTTTCAGGATCGTCGGAAGGCCGGAAGTTCGCGGAAGCTTCGACGGAAGAAGACTTGACTTGCGGACTTTGTAATAGCAGAAAGCGTCTTTAAAATTAAATCGTAGTTAGCACGTATTTTGGGTTAGGATTAGATAACCCAAAGTGGGGCCCATTGGGCCTTGATTAGGATGAGTTTGGGCCAAAATTTTGGCCCAAACCGAACCCTACGTGCATGCTCTGCATGCGTAGCATACTCTGCTCGTAGCCATGTAGCTAGCTAGCTGCAGAGCTCTTGTGTGCGGTGGAACACTTTGCACAGCGATATGCTGGCGCCCGGCTGTCTGAACGGTGCGGTGGAACACTGAAACCTTGGAACTCTAAATTGAATTCAAATTTGGAGCCCAAATTTGAATCCTCTTGAGCTCTATAAATTCCCCTCTCTTGCAGGTTCAAAGTGCAGCAAGAAGAGTGAAAAACTTGAGGGAAAACTCTGCTCAAATAGTGTCAAAATCTTCCCTCTTACTCTTAAGTGTGTTCTTGTTCAAGAGAGGGTGAGAGCCTTGTAAGGGTTATCTCCTAAGCCCATCAAAAGGAGAGGTGCTGTAAGGAATTCTTCCTCGCCCATTGGAAGGAGGAAAGCTAGTGGAAAGCCGGTGACCTCAAGCGAAGAGGAATCGGAAGTGGATGTAGGTCGGATGACCGAACCACTATAAAAATCTGGTTTGCATTTACATTCTTGCTATTTACTTTGCTGCAAACCATTTTTATTTGCTGCCTTATTTACTCAACTTCATCTTCATCTTATCACATTTGCTTTAAAGTTAAAACGTAATCTTTTCGGGTTCAAACGAAACGTTGCATTCATTCGTACGAAGTTTCTCAACTTGTTTTAATCGCTGAAAATTTATCGTTCCTTACCGCTGCACTAATTCACCCCCCCTCTTAGTGCCGCTCGATCCCTAACATCTATCTTATTGGATATCCATTAAGCCCATGAATTATTTGATCCTAAGATGAGATCCAATAATTGCTAATAAGAGATTATTGGATAGAGACCCACTAATCCAAGAGGCTAGGGTAATTGGATGGAGATCCAATACCCAACAAGGCAAGATCCATTAAGGTTTACAAAGGGCCTCTATAAATAGGTGGGAACCAAAGCTCTATAGGCTAGGAGTTCTCTTTGGTGGC
The DNA here is from genome assembly GCA_023547065.1 of Musa troglodytarum. Classification (NCBI taxonomy): domain Eukaryota; kingdom Viridiplantae; phylum Streptophyta; class Magnoliopsida; order Zingiberales; family Musaceae; genus Musa; species Musa troglodytarum. The sequence goes on from CP097508.1 coordinate 32,978,875, forward strand.
CACCTCTTGTTCTCCTCTCCCCAGAGAGGTGCATCATCGCAGTCCCTACCGTGTGGATACCGCTAGAGAGGAGGACACTTGACCTCCTTCATTCTTCCTACAGATCTATAGGGATTCAGGGATATACGATCTCCCTAGGTACTTTCTTTTACACATGCAGTTTTCATAGATTTGTTTTTGATGTACCAATCTTCGCATGGCGATGGAACCTTTCATGGAAATCTAAATTTTTTTAATTTTTTTTTATTCTTCCGCTACGCATGAGATGTTGCCCCCTGTGGATTTCCCAACATGTTCTTCATCCATGACCTCTTCCTCATGTTCTTGGGCCTCCTTCTCATCCATGTCTTCAAGAGGTTCAATCAGTACAAGGCAGCCCTTTTTACAGCGATGATCTCGGTTCCATGGCTTATGGCAATGCCAACAAAGACCCTTTGCTGATCGATCATATAGTTCTTCTCTTGTCAATTTTTTTGGCAGCGAAGGATGGCTAGGAGTAGAAGGGGGTTTATATGCTATAGGCCTAAGAGAGGTTCTCATCCTTCGAGCATCTTGTTTGAGCCATTCTTCTTGTATTCGAGAGAAAGAAATTACATCCATCACGGTACGGGGCTGCCGTGCCTTAACCTCCCCTTTTATCTCTTTTATTTCTGGCTTGAGTCCCTCGATGAATGTTCCTAATAGTTGATGGTTAGTCCAACTACAAGCAAGGTAGGATAGCTTCTCAAACCTAGTTTGGTACTCTTGAATCATAGAGGTTTATCGAATCTTTACGAGTTGGCCGTCGATATTTTCATACTCCATAGGTCCGAAATGGCTAAGCAATGCATTCTTAAATTGATTCCACATCAGAGTCCCATGATTGTATTTCAGCCAATTATACCATTGAATAGCATCTTCTTCAAGGTGGATGACAGCAATTTCCACCATAGCATCATCCGATGTTCGTTAGTAGTGAAAGTAACATTCAGCGTGCGAAATCTACCCCGCCGGGTCTCCTTCTTCCTATCGCGAGAAGTCCACCCTCATGCATGGCTAAAGCCTATCTGAGGGTTATCCCTCCTTCTCTAGAGGCCTCTATGAACTCTCTCCTCACTAAGATTTGATTGGACTCAGTGGTTGTCCAATTCTGAATTCTACAAACAAAGCGGGTAATTTGTCCTCCAAGCGTGATTCAAGCCATGATTCAATTCAAGATTCCCATGCTTCAAATTTAGCATCAATTGGATCTTGAGAAGTCATAGCATGTGCTTGGAGATCAGAGATGTCCTTGTCTTTTTTCTATTTATCGGTTAATGGCATGGGGTGGTGGAAGGTTCGAATAATAGATTGGTGATAGAAGGGTTCGACTATAATGGTTTACTGTCTTAGGCTATAGTTTTTGACGCTATTAGGATCATGAAAATAGGTTATGATTGCTGCATATGAAGGCTAGAGAAATGCCCTAAAGATGTCTTGGTTGGTGGCAGCAAGGTGGCTATGGTTTGGTAGGTTACGGAGAAGAAAAAGGGACAATGGTGCATCACCAGATTTTTTGCTGAAAAAATTCCAGCAGTAAAGTTGTAATTTTTTCTAGAAATTTTTAATAGAGATTCAAGTAAAACTCAAAGGGAATCTACTGGTAAGAGAGAGGTAATACTTTTAAAAATTTCATAGAAAGAAACGACAGCAAGAGGTTTGGCAAAATTGAGGATCACGGAGAGGTACTGCAACAGATTTTTACGTCTAAAGTGCAGCAAGTTGGACATAAAAGATAAGTGGTTTATATTGAGAATTTTTTAACAAAACTAAAGGAAAAAACTGCTATTAGTAAGTGTTAAAGCCATTGTAAATATTTTGTAGTGATTTGGATAGAAAAAATGCAGTAGCAAGATCAAATAGACAGTGCTATGCGGTTGGAATTTTGTAGTGCACCTTTCATTGTAGAGATGAAAACTTTGTAACGAAAAGTTTATACGGCAATATAGGAACGAATTTTTTAGATTTTTTTAATAAGGATAACTAAATTGCAGCACCAATAAGAAAGAAAACTAGAACTTGTTATAATTCACAGGGAGATCAAAGGATGATCTATGGTGCTATAGATGATGGCAGAATTCGACGATGATCTTCTAAGCAATTGTGGGAATTGCTTTGGGTAGTTACAGAGGGCTGGTGGATGGTTGTGGAAGGGCAGCGAGATGCCAAGAATGTTGCTCTAATACCAAGTGTTAGAACCCTTGCAGATTCTAAACTTGGGGTTGATCTCTTTAGGGGATCGACCTCCTTGGAACTCTATAGGGGTTCCTCCTCCAAGTTGCTGCTCAAAGGTTACTAAAAAGATGATCTATTCATGATGAAAAGAGGGTGAATACATAGCTATTTATAGGACTTCTAAACCCCAACTCCTAATAGGACTCCTACTCAAGACTCCTACTTCTAACCAACTCCTATTTCTAATTAGGACTCCTTCTCTAGCAGGACTCCTAATTCTAATAGGACTCTTTCTCTAATAGGACTATTACTTCTAATAGGACTCCTTCTCTAAGAAGCAACCTAATCCAAACCTAGCCGGCCTCTTCACCTTTTTAATTGGGGTTGGCTAGATAGGATTTACATGAATGCTCTTATCAATGAAACTAAATTAGGACTCTCCTAACTAGAGTCCCAACAGATTAGGACTCTCCTAGCTAGAGTCCTATCAAGTGTGTGCGTGCCTGTAAGGGTTATCTCCTAAACCTGTCAAAAGAAGAAGGTGCTGAAAGGGACTTTGTCTTTGCCCATTGGAAGGAAGACAACTAATGGAAAGCCTGTTGGAAAATCCAAGGGGCGACATCTCATGCACAACAAAAGAACAAAAAATAAAAAATCCTAGATTTTTACATAAAAAAAGTTCCGTCATCATGCGAAGATCGGTGCGTTTCAAAAATAAATCTCGGAAAACTGCATGTGTAAAAGAAAGATACCTAGGGAGATCGTATATCCTTGAATCCTTACAGATCTATAGGAGAGGATGAAGAAGATCAAGCATCCTCCTCTCTAGCAGTATCCACATGGCAAGGACTACGACGATGCTCCTCTCTAGGGCAGAAGAGAATAGAAGGTGGCTACTAAGAGAACCCCAACCTATGGGCCTTCAATTCCCTCCTATTTATAAAGGCCCCCTATAAACCCTAATGGAACCTACCCTATTGGGTATTGGATCTCTATCCAATTACCCAAACCTCTTAGATTAATGGGTGTCTACCCAATAATCTCTTATTAGCTCTTATTGGATCTCATCTTAGAATCCAATAATTTAAGGGCTTATTGGATGTCCAATAAGATAGGGGCTCCGCCGGATATCTCATATCCGAACCTCTACTCATCGCAACACCTACCATATATGTGTAACCCTCTAGGCCCAATATCGAGCTGGCCATGAGTCATACTTGTCAGAACTTCTTTTGACTTAGTGAATTATTATATCCATAATAATTCACTAGATTCATCAACTACGGACGTACTAGGCCACTACGCCGCAGTCCTCAGACGATATAGGAGAATCCAATCCTTTGGACCTATCTATCCTTAGTTATCATATATCTATAGTCCCTTATCCATCTAATATCCTAGACACCCTATACCGGGCATAGTGCTGTCAGGCCCATACGGTCTCTCCTTGAGTCTCGCTCTAATCAAATTCTCCCAGAAAACTCTTTCTCTCTTAATCTGAATAACCTTGGCCAAGGATTTGTTCAAGAAAGAATACATGGGATATTTTTCTCATGATACCGAGTACGGATTATCCTCTATTGATACTCAATAGCCCTCGTAAAGCTGGCTACTACTCCCATAACCAGTTGTACTAGATTTGAAACTTCCAAACCTATAAGACCGGTATCAAAGAGTGGAGTACTCATACAAGACATCCTTGGTGTCTCAAGTCTAAGGACCAGATATACTATTGGGACTACGGAATCGCTGTCTGACATGAGGTATCAATAACCATCCAACATTCAGTAAGCGAATCAATCAGTGAACTTATTCTCCAATAAGCACTTGTACTGTATCCTTAGTGTCTCCACACGAGTAGCTTTGAGACTAGCCACCTCCATCATATGGACAGGTATACAGCACACTATTCTATCTTGTTATCTCGATGTCCCTTTCGGGTAACCTATGACTGTAATAATTCACTCAACTCATCGATTGCAGACGTACTAGGCCACTACACCGTAATCCCCAAACGATACAAGGGAATCCAATCTTTTGGACCTATCTGTCCTCAGTTACCATGTATCTATAGTCCCTCATCCATCTAATATTCCAGAGACCCTATACTGGGCATGGTGCTGTTAGGCCCATACGGTCTCTCCTCGAGTCTCGCTATTATCAGATTCTCCCGGAGAACTCTTTCTCTCTCAATCCGAATAACCTTGGTTAAGGATTTGTTCAAGAAAGAATACATAAGATATTTCTCTTATAATACTGAGAGTGGATGATCCTCTATTGGCACTCAATAGCCCTGGTAAAGTTGGCTATCACTCCCAACAACTAGTTATACTAGATCTGGAACTTCCAAACCTATAAGTCTGGTATCAAAGAGTGGAGTACTCATACAGGACATCCTTAGTGTCTCAAGTCTAAGGACTAGATACACTACGGGGACTACGGAATCGCTGTCTAACGTGAGGTATCAATATCCATCTAGCATTCCGTAAGCAGATCAATCAGTGAACTCATTCCCCAATGAGCACTCGTACTTTATCCTTAGTATCTCCACACGAGTAGCTATGAGACTAGCCACCTCTATTATATGGACATGTATACAGCACACCAGTCTATCTGATTATCCCGATGTCTCTTTCGAGTAACTTATGATCAAGATTATTTAGGGTTTGTGTTTAAAGGTGAATCGGTCTCATTATCGTGATCTCATCATGATCCGATTCCCATTGCACAGATCTAAGGATGTCACAATATATGCAACACGCAAGATAAAGTGATAAAATTCCTAATAATAATAAGCAAAAAGAAAGAGTACATATCAAGTCACAAGTGTCATCACTCATGTGATTGGCTTGTAGGGCACATATGACTAGCAATCTCTCATTTGACCTGAAGCCAATCACTTATGTATCTGACCCCCATCAGGCCTCTATGACGCTCAAAGATATCTTGAGACAATGGCTTGGTCAGTGGATCTGCAATGTTATCTTCGGATGGAACTCATTCCACTACTACATCTTTTCGGGCCACGATCTCTTTAATAAGTTGGAACCTCCTTAGAACACTTCTGATGAAACCCGGGTTCTCTTATTTGAGTAATCGCCCTATAGTTATTGTAATATAAGGGAATTAGCTCCTCCCTGTTCAACACAACCCCTAGATCTATGATGAACTTCTTCATCCAGACTCCCTCTTTTGTGTTAGGACTCTAGCTATGAGAGTCCTAATTTAGTTTCATTGATAAGGGCATTCATGTAAATCCTATCTAGCAGACCCCTATTAAAGAGGTGAAGAGGCCGACTAGGTTAGGGCTAGGTTCCTTCTTAGAAAAGGAGTCCTATTAGAGAAAGAGTTCTATTAGAAGTAGGAGTCATATTAGAGAGAGACTCCTATTAGAAGTAGGAGTCCTATTAAAGAAAGAGTCCTATTAGAAGTAGGAGTCCTATTAGGGAAAGAGTCCTATTAGAATTAGGAGTCCTACTAGAGGAGTCCTAATTAGAAGTAGGAGTTGGTTAGAAGTAGGAGTCTTGAGTAAAAGTTCGATTAGGAGTTGGGGCTTAGAAGCCCTATAAATAGTCATATATTCACCTACTTTTCATCATGAATAAATCAATCTTTTAGCAGCCTTTAAGTAGCAACTTGGAGGAAGGAACCCCTATAGAGTTCCGAGGCCAATCCCCTATAGAGATCAACCCCAAGCTTAGAATCCGCAAGGGTTCTAACACTTTGCTGCCTCTACTGCAACAATGTATTCCGCCTCTGTTGTCGAGTTAGTAGTAGTGTCTTGCTTGGAAATCTTCCAGCATACTACTCCTCCATTCAGGGTGAACACATACCCTGAATTAGACTTACTATCATTGACATCGGACTAGAAGCTCGAGTCCGTATAGCACTAAACCTTGAGGCTACTACCTCCATATACCAGTAAGAGATCCTTAGTCCTTCTCAAGTACTTAAGGATATATTTTACTGCTTTCTAATGCTCCAGGCCTAGATCTGCCTGATACCTGCTCGTGACACGCAAAGTATATGTCATATCAGGCCTGGTACATAGTATAGCATACATAATAGATCCTATTATTGAGGCATATGGTATCATATCCATGTGTGCCCTTTCTTCAGGAGTCTTTTGGGACATACTCCTAGAAAGTGATATTCCATGTCTCATTGGTATGAGACCTCTCTTGGAATTTTTCATGCCAAACCTTTTGACAATGGTGTCTATGTACTTGGACTAGGATAAGCTAAGCATCCTTTTGAATCTATCTCTATAGATCCGTATCCCCAATACATAGGATGCTTCTCCTAAGTCCTTCATGGAGAAGTGTCAAGATAGCCAAGCCTTTACTATAGAGAGTATTCCTACATCATTCCCAATGATTAGAATGTCATCCACATATAATACGAAATAAGTGATAGTGCTCCCACTTACCTTCTTGTACACACAAGATTTATTTTCGTCCTTAACGAAGTCATAATATCTGACTGCCTCATCAAATCTTATGTTCAAACTTTAAAAAGTTTGCTTCGATCCATAGATGGACCTAAGCAACCTTCACACATTGTCTGAGTTATCCATAGACACGAATCCCTCAAGTTGTATCATATACACCTCCTCCTCGAGGTTGCCATTGAGGAATACGGTTTTGACATCCATCTGCCAGATCTCATAATCATAGTGTGCTACAATAGCTAATAGAATTTGAATGGATTTTAGCATGGCTACGGGTGAGAAAGTTTCATCATAGTCAGTACCTTGCCTTTGACGATACCCCTTAGCCGCTAGCCTTGCTTTATAGGTCTCTACCTTTCCATCTACTATAATCTTTTTTTTGAAGATCCACTTGCAACCAATAGGTACAATACCCTCGGGTGAAACAACTTGGTTCCAAACCTTGTTGGAGTACATGGAATCTATTTCTGAATTCATGGCTTCTTGTTATTTCCTAGAGTCTATGCTCATAATAGCCTCCTCGTAGTCTGAGGATCAATTCAACATCCTCTCTTCTCATATGTCCCACATATCTCTCAAGAGGATGGGATACTCTACTAGACCTACGTAAAGTTGAAACTTATGTGCCAGGTACTTGAATAGATTTTGGCTATGGAATAGTACTTGAGCTAGGTTCTCCAACCTCATTCAACTCTATCATCCTCTCACTGTCTCCACCAAGAATGTGTTCCTTCTCAAGGAACACTACTCTCTTGGCTACAAAGAACTTTTGGTCCTCACGGTGTTAGAAATAATACCCACAAGTTTCCTTAGGGTATCCCATGAACTTGCACCGCTCCGTCCTGGATTCCAACTTGTTGAGGTTATGTCTCTTGACGTGGGCAATGCACCCCTAAATCTTAACAACCTTAAGATCGAACTTCTTCCCATTTTATATCTCATATAGAGTAGAGACTACTGACTTAGTTAAAATTTTATTCAGAAGGTAAGCTGTGGTCTCTAGGGCATATCCCCAGAATGAGATGGGTAGTTCGGTGAAACTCATCATGGAATGCACCATGTCTAACAGTGTGCGATTCCTCCTTTCTGATACACCATTAAGCTGTGGTGTACAAGGAGGTGTCCACTAGGATAAAATCCCATGGTCTTTAAGTAACTGGGTGAACTCTGTACTCAAGCACTCACCTCCTCAATCTGATCAAAGGGTTTTAATATTCTTTCTAGTTTGGTTCTCCACTTCATTCTTATATTCCCTAAATTTATCAAAAGCCTCAAACTTGTACTTCATAAAGTACACATGTCCATATCTTGAGAAATCATCAGTGAAAGTAATGAAGCAAGAATAACCACCTTTGGCATGAGTCGACATGGGACCACATACATCACATGTATGAGTTCTAGCAACTCAATGGCTCTCTCTCTCTAGTTCTACTAAATGGAGAGTTGGTCATTTTTCCCGAAGGCAAGGTTCGCAAGTCACATATGACTCATAGTCAAATGGATTTAGATATCTATTCTTTAATAACTTTTGAATCCTTCTCTCATGGATGTGACCTAGCCTACAATGCCATAAATATACAGTGTTCACCTATTCTCGTTTCCTCTTAGACTCACTTACACTCATGATGTGTGTAGAGCTATATCTAGAATAAATAAACCATTATGCAATGTTCCTCTCGTGATGATTTTATCATCTAATGCTATTGAACAACCATTGTTCTCAAAAACTAATTTATATCCACTAATTGTCAAACATGAAATGAAAATAATATTTTTGATAATAGAAGGAAAATAATAGTATGCATCTAATGTAATAAGAGCTCTACCAGGCAGATGTAAAGTGACCTTGCCAAGAGCCATTGGAGCAACCTTTGCTACATTGCCCATTTTAAGATCCATCTCGCCTCTCTTCAATCTCCTAGGTCCTACCAGAACCTGCAATGAATTGCAGCTATGATAAGCACTTCTGATATCCAATACCCATATGTTATCATAAGATTCTGACAATTGGAGACTGATCATGAATGTACTTGAAGCTTCTCCAAGCTTCTGTTTCGCCCTCTCTGCAAGGTACTCTTTGTAGTTCCTCTTCCAGTGCCCATCTTTGCTGTAGTGGAAACACTGGCCTTTGTCCTTTATTGGGTCTTTCTTGGCAACCTTTGCCTTATCCATTTTGCCCTTGCCCTTGCCCTTCTTAAGTGACTTCTTAGTCTTCCTTATCTTTTTGGTCTCACCAGCATAGAGAACTGGCTTCTCTTTTTTAATGGTGCTCTCTGCTTCTCTCAACATATTGAGAAGTTTTGGGAGGGTCACCTCAAGCTTGTTCACATTAAAATTCATTATAAACTGATAAAAGGAATCTGGTAGGGACTGAAGCATAAGATCCACACACAAGTTATTCTCTTTGACTATTACTAGGCCTGTGAGTTTCTCGATCCACTCCATTATCTTAAGGACATGGTTCTGAACTGGTGTCCCCTTAGTCATCCTAGCACGAAAAAGACTATTTGATATCTCATATCATTGAGTTCTTCCATGTTCCTCAAATAGTTTACGAAGATGAAGGAGTATGGAATTAGCATCCATATTTTCATGTTGTCTTTGTAACTCAGTAGTCATAGAGGCCAACATATAACATTGAGCAAGAGTGGAATCATCTATGTACTTTACATAACAAGCAATCTCATCCTCACTTGCCCCTTCGTTGGGTGTAGGGATCATTGTATCAAGGACGTACGTGATTTTCTGTCATGAGAATGATTCTCAGATTACGAAGCTAATCCATTCAATTTAGACCAGTGAGGCGGTTGGCATCAAGTATGCCACATAAAGGATTTGAAAGTGATGTTTTTCTGAAATTAAAGATGTAGCAGAAATAAATAACATGCAGACTTTACAAAAATTAAATAATTAAGATAAGGACTTCTATCTTAATGTTTACCCACTAATTTTTTGTGAGACACACAACACCCTCTGGTATGTGAATTGAAGACCCTAGAGAGGATCGGGATCTAATCGACATCTTAACATAACCTCGAGAGACTTGACCAATTACGTTAAGCCCATAAAGGTAGGCAACTCTTGTCAATCACAACTCCTTATGATTCCCATCCTATTCGACCTCCGAACCACCATGGCCTCGAGGGACTTGACCAACCATGATGTTTAGTTAAGTCATCACCATCATTACAAGATGAGTCTGATTTAATGATATACTCTCGAGTGACTCGACCAAGCATACCATATCCTTAGGTCACCGGTGGCATCTCTATGTCATAGATAAGATAGCGAAACATGATATAGGTGAGTCTCGAGGGACTCGACCAACTCAACCTACACCGGGAATCGGTTCCTACTTATAACGATGGAAGGCCACGTGGGTCAATCTAATTGCCTCACGTTTACCGACTTAATATTATTAATAGAGAAAATTTTTTATTTAGTCTCCTAACATAATGTGTCACACATATACATATTGAATATATATATCTACATCGCATGCAAATATATATACATATCTAGTAGGTGTATTATCAATCACACTACATGAGCAATCACACCAGATGATCATGGACCACATCCTAATATGATTAGGCCCAAGCTAGTGGGCCCAATCACTCACATCAAGATCTATTTATGCATCGACACCTCTCCATGCCTTGTGATTGTCCATCTCACTTTATCGGTTCCGTTGGCATCTCTATGCATCTCCATGTGTTGGATCGTCTGTTTCAGCCTCATGGGTCCCGTTATTGCTTCCACGCTCCCACTGTGCCTCCTTATATAATTACAATAAATTACAAGCACGTAGGCCCGACAATGAACAAGAAAAATAGAGGCTCACAAGCCCCAAAAATAATAATCACATGTACACACATCAAATCACAAGGTCCATTATCATCTGTCCCCATCATACATCACATGTATATGTTATTATATAGGACTACTAAATAAATAATAATAGTTAATTAAATATTTTAATTAATTAATATTTTCTAAAAATAGGGATATATAAGAAATTTTTTTTAATTTTGAAGGGTATTTTGGTCATTCGATCAAAGAGGACAAAATTAGAATTTCTAAAATTTCCAAGGGCAAAACTATCTTTTGCTTAAAAAGCCCTAATTCCTCCCTGCTTTTCTACGATATGCCCGCCGCCACCCTATCGGTGGCGACCACTACGTAGTGAGCACGTCGGCCACTCCCCGCGAGCACCGCCCTTGCGGGTGCGCACCGCTGCGGGCTGGTCACCTGTAGGTGGGCACCCCTGCGGGCTTTGTGCCCCAGGCAACGATTGCCCTTGGGGGCGAGGCTGCCACTGCGGGCACGCACCACCCCTATGGGCTCTTCTGCACACGGGGGCAGCGTCCGTAGGCCGCCGCATGCAGAGTTGCCCTGACGGGCGCCGCCCGCCCATTCGGACATGTTGCCCCACAAGGGTTGCTACTGCGGGTGGGCTGACGGCCACCTACCTACATGCCCTATGCCCGCAGCCGCCACCATCACCGGTGCAGCAAGTAGCCTCGCGACTGTTGTGTGAGTACAGTAAGGGTAGCAACAGTTGCTACCCTTCCTCGTCTTTTGCGCCAATGATTTTAACGATAAAAGTTATTGTAAATCACAGCACATGTAGTTTAAGGTCCAATTTTCACACGAACAACCTAGCTCTGATACCACTATTGAAAAATCCAATGGGGTGACATCTCATGCGTAGTGGAAGAAACAGAAAACAAAAACCCTAGATTTTTGTAAACAAAGTTCCGTCGTCGTGCAAAGATCGATGCACTTTAAAAATAAATCTGCAAAACTGCATGTGTAAAAGAAAGATACCTAGGGAGATCGTATATCCCTGAATCCCTACAGATCTGTAGGAGAGGATGAAGAAGGTCAAGCGTCCTCCTCTCTAACAGTATCCACATGGTAGGAACTACGACGATGCTCCTCTCTTGGGCAGAGGAGAATAGAAGGTGGCTACTGAGAGAACCCCAGCCTATGGGCCTTCAATTCCCTCCTATTTATAGAGGCCCCCTGTAAACCCTAATGGATCCTACGCTATTGTGTATTGGATCTCTATCCAATTATCCAAGCTTTTTAGATTAATGGGTCTCTACCCAATAATCTCTAATTAACTCTTATTGGATCTCATCTTAGGATCCAATAATTCAGGGGCTTAATGGATATCCAATAAGATAGGGGTTCCGACGGATATCTCATATCCGAACCTCAACTCATCGCAACACCTACCATATGTGTGTGACCCTCTAGGCCCAATATCGAGCTGGCCATGAGTCATACTTGTTAGAACTCCTTTTGACTTAGTGAATTATTATCTCCATAATAATTCACCCAGCTCATCGACTACGGACGTACTAGGCTACTACGCCGCACTCCTTAGATGATACAAGAGAATCTAATTCTTTGGACCTATCTGTCCTTAGTTACCATGTATCTATAGTCCCTCATCCATATAATATCCCAGAGACCCTATATCGGGCATGGTGCTGTCAGGCCAATACGGTCTTTTCTCGAGTCTTGCTCTTATCAGATTCTCCCAGAGAACTCTTTCTCTCAATCCGAATAACCTTGGCTAATGATTTGTTCAAGCAAGAATACATGGGATGTTCCTCACATGATACCGAGAGCGGATGATCCTTTGTTAATACTCAATAGCCCTCAAAAGGTTGGCTACCACTCCCAATAACCGATTGTACTAGATCTGGAACTTCTAAACCTAGAAGTTCAGTATCAAAGGGTGGAGTACTAATACAGGACATCCTTGGTGTCTCAAGTCTAAGCACCAGATACACTATTGGGATTACAGAATCGCTGTCTAACATGAGGTATCAATAACCATCTAGCATTCTGTAGGCAGATCAATTAGTGAACTTATTCTCCAATAAGCACCTGTACTATATCCTTAGTGTCTCCACATGAGTAGCTTTGAGACCAGTCACCTCCATCATATGGACAGGTATACAGCACACCAGTCTATCCGATTATCTCGAAGTCCCTTTCGAGTAACCTATGACCGGGATTATTTAGGGTTTGTGTTTAAAGGTGAATCAATCTCATTATCGTGATTTCATCACGATCCTATTCCCATTGTACAGATCCAATGACATCACAATATATGCAACACGTAAGATAAAGTGATAAAATTCATAATAATAATAATAAGCAAAAAGAAAGAGTGCATATTAAGTCACAAGTGCCATCACTTATGTGATTGGCTTACAGGGCACATATGACTAGTAAAGTCGGTGCCCTCAAGAGAAGAGGAATCGGGAGTAGTCATAAGTCGTATGACCGAACCACTATAAAATCAGGTTTGAACTTTTATTCTTGTTTATCTTTGCTGTAACCCTTTACCTTACTATAATTACTTGAATCTTTCTCATTCTTACGAATGGCTTCAACTTTACATCTTTCCAATATGCTTAATTGAATTCTATTTTCATCGAAATGTATTTTTATCGTACAAAGTTTCTAAAAGTGTTTTAAATCATTGAAATTTATTGTTTTTAACCACTGCACTAATTCATCCCCCCCCTAGTGTTGCTCTAGATCCCAACAACAATAAAAGGAGTTCAAACTCATTCTTCTTTGAAGAATTTTTGTGCCAACACTGCATTTTTTTTCAAATTAAACCTAAGTGCATTAATGAAGCCTTGAAAGATTTAACTAAGTGCATTAAAGAATCATCTGATTCTTGGGTTATCACAATGCAAGAGGAGTTAAACCAATTTGAGAGGAATGAGGTGTGGAAGCTTGTTCCTAGACCTAGTGACCATTTAGTTATTGGTACTAAATGGGTCTACAGAAATAAGCAAGATAAATTTGGTATCGTGGTTAGAAACAAGGCTAGATTAGTGGCCAAGGGTTTCAACTAAGAAGAAAGCCTCGACTACAAAGAAACCTTCGCTCCTGTGGCAAGATTAGAAGCCATAAGGATGCTCCTTGCCTATGCTAGTAGTAATAATTTTAAGTTGTTTCAAATGAATATTAAAAGTGCTTTCTTAAATGGCTTTATTTCCGAAGAAGTGTATGTTGAACAACCACCCAGATTTGAAATTTTTTTTCTAATCAGGTGTTTAAATTGACTAAGACTTTGTATACATTAAAACAAGCCCCAAGGGCTTGGTATGAGAGACTTAACTCTTTTCTTATTTCAAATAATTTCACTAAAGGCAAGATCGACACTACATTGTTTATTTAATATTTTTAAAATAATTTTCTTATTGTTCAAATTTATATTGATGATATTATCTTTGGTTCTATAAATAAATCACTATATGAATCATTTGCCAAGTGTATGAGTCATGAGTTTGATATGAGTCCAATGGGTGAACTAACCTTCTTTTTAGGATTGTAAATTAAACAACTTAGTGATGGTATATTTCTTAATCAAACTAAATATGCATTAGATTTGTTAAATCGATTTAACATGGATGGTTCAATGGTCATAAACACTTATATGAGCATCTTCACTAAGTTAGACATGGATAAAAGTGGAGAAAATTTTGATCAAAAAATATATAGAGGAATGATAGATAGTTTACTTTACCTCATCGTAACTAGACCGGATATCATGTTTAGTGTAGGACTTTGTGCTAGATTTCAAGCTAATCCTAAGTTATCTCATCTTAAAGTCATTAAAAGAATCCTTAAATATCTTAAAGGAACTCCTAATCTAGGATTATGGTATCCAAAATTTGATAACTTTGATTTAATAGCTTATGCAGATGCGGATTTTCCCGAATATAGAATAGATAAAAAAGTACATCCGGAACATGTCAATTTTTAGGACATGCACTTGTTTCTTGGACTTCCAAGAAACAAAACTTGATTGCACTATCTATGGCCGAAGCCAAATACATAGCCGCAAGTGTCTGTTGTGTACAAGTTGTTTAGATGAAAAATACATTAGAAGACTATAGAATTCATTTAAAGAATATTCTCATAAAATGTGATAACACAAGTGCTATTTGTTTAACCAAAAATCTCATTCAACACTCTAGAACTAAGCATATTGACATTAGACATCACTTTATACGAGATCATGTCAATAACAATGATGTTACTCTAGAATTTATTGATACAAAACAATAATTAGCGGACATCTTCACAAAACCTTTAAATGAAGAATAATTTGACTTCATTAGAAGAGAATTAAGCATGCTAAATTGTCCTAATGCATGAGGTTGTTGTATGTTTCTTTTCAAAAAATTTCAACTTCGTATCATCTTTTTCGGATTTCATGAACTTATCTTAATCCTTCACCCATCATGGAATTATCTTTTTGGATTTTGTATTATCTTATGACATCTTTCGATCTTATATTTTTAATGGAACTTTCATTTTATCTTGGATTGATTCTCTTGTTTTATCTATTGAAGAATTTAGCATCATATACATGACTCTCGATTGATGATTTTTAATTGATATCATGCCCTTTTAATGACTTGGTAAATTTGATTCTATCGTTTTTATCCTCCCTCTACTTCTATTGGCATGAATGAATGGATTTCATTATTTATTTTTCTTACACTTTTGTATCATTTGAAGTTTGATAATTATAACACTTGGAACTATTCTTCCATACATAATTTTATGTCATAAACTTTGCATGAAAAGAAGAAGCTCTCAAAATTCCTATAGCTTAAACACTCTCTTCGGATTTCATTCATGTGAATTTGATGAATTCTTAACTCTTGTGCAAATTTCTACGTCTTGAGCCTTTATGACTTGATTGGTTATTTTCCACTTAATGAATGAAAATGCCAAGTTAGCCCTTTATGAAATTTTTGATGATGATGTGTTTCACTTCATAAATTTTTTATGGAAATGCTAAGTTGGCTTTTATGAATTTTTAATGTTTGCAAACATCATCATGACTCCTATCATGAGTTTTGAGCTTGACTGATCTCTCTTTTCTTCCTCACGAATTTCTCTTAAATGAATGTCATGAGCTCTTGATGATATTTTTATGAATTTTGGCTTCAATGATCTATCTTTTCCACTTTATGATTTTATTTCTATAGCTTGAATTTTCAATCAAATTGCCTCTTGATCTTTTCATCTCAATCTTTCTTGAACGAACATTCATAATTCTTATCATGAGTTTTATGAATTTTATATTCAAATGATCTCTTTTCTAACTCACTAATTTCTTTTGGTAGAAACGATTCTTGTACGTCATTTTTAATGACTTGAATGATTCACTTTTATACTTCAAGAATTATTATGTAGAATTAACTCTTAATGCTGAATTTTTCATGTTTGAATATTTCATAAGCTCTTAGAAATTCTTATGAATATTTTGCTTCAATACTCTATCCCTTCTACTTTACGATTTTATGATATGAATTTTTCAATAGAATGCCCATTTCCTTGATGGATTTATGGCATCAAGGCCCATTTCTTTTTTGTTGATGACAAAGGGGGAGAAAAATGTGGCAAGTTGAATTAATGACTTGATGAAATGACAAATGCCTTGTATGTATCGTATTGCAATGTATCGCAATTGCCATGCTTTCTATCGAAAATTGATGGCTATCTTTAAAAGCATCTCAATGTATCATAGTTATATGTAGCATATCGCAATTGTATTGGAATGTATCGTAAATGGCTCATGCATGCTTAAAATGTTAATTTTTGTAAGATCGTTATCGTATCATGTTTAAATTTGGTATCTTCCATTGATATGATAAGTTATCATTTTGTTTGAATGATGTATCATAAAATGATATCATGCTTTGGATTTGTAAATTTTATTTTGATATCATTTGATTCTTACTATATTTCAAAATTATAGTTGGTTTCATTTGTCGAAATGATGACTGGCTATTATCATTCAACATTGAACTTGAAATTAGATGTCATACATTGACATCATTTTCAAAAAATATAAAGTTTCATATTTAGGGATAAAAAATCATGCTTGTTGAGCATGTCAATAAGTTCAAATGTATATAACTTATCGGTTTCGGCTTGAATTCAAGGAGATTGAATTCAAGTGTTTCCTTTCTCAAAATATGGCATATAGATAGAGGGAGTTAAGGTTAACTCCATCATCAATTGATTGTCATCATAAAAAAGGGGGAGATTATTGAATCTCGAATTTTGATGATGAAGTCAATTGATAGGTTATTTGATCTAATCCATATTATTAAGATAAATGTGCAGGATTAACTACAATAACAATGAAGACATAAAGTAAATTACTGGAGTCAAATACGTTGGGAGTTCGAGAGTCCATCGGAAGTTCGAAGGTTCGTCAGAAGTGCTGTCGGAACTAGCGAAGAATGATTCGAAGACTTGCCGAAGGAGTGTCGGAAGTTCGCAGGAAGATTTGTGAGAGGTTCACAGAGCTCACCGACATGGTAAAAAGCTTTCCAAATAGACTCGTCAGAACTCACCGTAAAGTACGAGAGCTTGCTAGGAGTCCACCGGAAGACTGTCCGAGGGTTTGTCGGAAATCCTTCGGAAGCTCACCAAAAGAAGACTCGACGTCGTCGAATTGTATTTTACTTAGAATATGTTTTCAATTTCGTAGTTAGCATGTAATTAGGGTTAGGATCAGGTAATAATCCTTTAACCCTGGCAGGGGCCAATTGGGCCCATAATTTAAGTGGATTAGGTCGGATTCAAGGCCCAACCAAGTTTGTTGGACCTGTCTAGCGGTGGCACCACCAGACCAGGGCAGTGGCATTATTGGAAAATCCAAGGGGTGACATATCATGTGTAGCAAAAGAATAAAAAATAAAAATCCTAGAATTCTATGAAAGGTTTCATCGTCGTGCGAAGATCAGTGCATGAAAAATAAATCTGCGAATCCGAAAACTACATGTGTAAAAAAAAGTACCTAGGGAGATCGTATATCCCTGAATTCCTACAGATCTATGGGGTGGACGAAGGAGGTCAAGCATCTTCCTCTCTAGCTATTTCCACATGGCAATGACTACGACGATGCTCCTCTCAAGAGAGAGGAGAATAAGAGGTGGCCACCAAGAAAAATCCCAACCTATGGGCCTTTGGTTCCCTCCTATTTATAAAAGTCCCCTGTCAACCTTAATGGATCTAGCCCTATTGGGTATTGGATCTCTATCCAATTAACCAAGCCTATTAGATTAATAGGTCTCTACCCAATAATCTAGCTCTTATTAAATCTCATCTATGGGATCCAATAATACAGGAGCTTATTGGATATCTAATAAGATAGGGGCTTCGGTGGATATCTTATATCTGAACCTCTACTCGTCGTAACACCAACCATATGCATATGACCCTCTAGTCCCAATATCAAGCTAACCGTGAGTCATACTTGTCAGAACTCCTTCTGACTCAATGAATTATTATCTCCATAATAATTCACTCGATTGTTAGAACCCTTGTGGATTCTAAGCTTGGGGTTGATCTCTTTAGGGGATCGACCTCCTTGAAACTCTTTAGAGCTTCCTTCCTCCAAGTTGCTGCTCAAAGGCTACTAAAAAGATGATCTATTCATGATAAAAAAAAGGGTGAACACATGGCTATTTATAAGGCTTCTAAACCCCAACTCCTAATAGGACTCCTACTCAAGACTCCTACTTCTAATCAACTCTTACTTCTAATTAGGACTCTTCTAGTAGGACTCCTAATTCTAATGGGACTCTTTCTCTAATAGGACTCTCACTTCTAATAAGACTTCTTCTATAAGAAGCAACTTAATCCTAACCTAGCCAGCCTCTTTACCTCTTTAATAGGGGTGGGCTAGATAGAATTTATATGAATGCCCTTATCAATGAAAGTAAATTAGGACTTTCCTAGTTAGAGTCCCAACAGATTAGGACTCTCCTAGCTAGAGTCCTAATAGATTAGGACTCTCTTAGCAAGAGTGCCAATAGATTAGGACTCTCCTAGCTAGAGTCCTAACAGACCCACCATTTTCAAATCAGCCTTGTCCTCGAGGCTGACATTCCCTGAATTTTGAGAATTTGATCTTCAAGTCATCATAGTTCTCCCAAGTGGCATCTTTTGCTAGTAGGTCCGCCCATTGTATTAGCACCTCAGTAGTGGGTCGTCGTCATCGAGTCACAATCCGTTGATCAATAATGGCACTCAGTTGGGCTTGGAGCACTCCTTGGGTAGTCATATTTGGTAAATGGCTTTGAGCTGTCTCATTTTATCCCAATTTAGGTTTCAAACATGACACATGGATGACTGGATGGATTCTAGAGCTGGTGGGTAAGTCCAATCTGTATGCTACTACTCTGATGCACTCTAAAATCTGGTGGGATCTATAAAACTGAGGTAAAAGGTTCATAGATGCTCTGGTCTTCGGATCATCTTGCCATTCCCCCCTATTATTCTCAAGGAAGTCGGTCGGAAGTGAAATGACCGAAAATT
Source organism: Musa troglodytarum (assembly GCA_023547065.1). NCBI lineage: Eukaryota > Viridiplantae > Streptophyta > Magnoliopsida > Zingiberales > Musaceae > Musa > Musa troglodytarum. The sequence goes on from CP097508.1 coordinate 32,997,905, forward strand.
CAGCTTGCTCAAGTAGCCGTAAAAGAGCATATGCAATAACATTCTCTCCCCCTTTTTCATAATCATATCCAAGAAGTATTGTTACATATTTTTGCTACTCGGGGGAAGATATCTTTTGCTCCAAGAAATATTTTAAGCTTTTATGGTCAATCTTGATTTGAAAGCATCGCCCAATCAAGTACGATCTCTATTTGGCCACCGCATGCACAATTACGAGCATCTCCTTGTCGTAAATAGTTATCTTGAGATGGGATGGAGATAACACGTTACTAGTATATGCGAGGTCATCTTGCATTAGTACAATACTAATTCCAATTCCAGAGGTATTGGCTTCAATAATAAAAGTCTTGCCAATGTCGGGTAATGCTAGTATGGCCGTTATCGTCATTACGGCTTTGAAGGTGGTGGTGGCTTTGTTTGACCATTGGAAAGTATCTTTTTTCAGCAAGGAAGTAAGGGGTGCATAGATCTTTCTATAGTTTTTCACAAACCTGCGGTAGTAGCCTGTTAAACCGAGAAGGCCGCGTAGCGATTTTATGTTCCTCGTGGTCGGCCAGTTCTGCATTATTTTAGTTTTGGAGGGGCTAACTAGCCTATCAACTTCATTTTGGCCTATCAACCACTAGCCAAAATGCTTAAGCTGAAGTTGTTAGTAGTACACTCATCAGGCCCATATAAGCCAATCTTAGTCCCACCCACTTCCGATGTGGGACTATTGGACTAACTAGGGGTGTTACACCACTACCACACCTTTCTCTGATATGATACGCCCAAGATATTATACTTGGATTTTTTAACAACAAGAATGTGTTCTCGCAGAATTTTCAAAACAAGTCGTAAGTACTGAAAATGACTTTCCAGAGAAGGGCTGTAAATAAGGATGTCATCGAAGAAAACCAACATAAACTTACGAAGATAACTCCGGAAAATATCATTCATAAGGCTCTAGAAGGTGGAGGGAGCATTGGTGAGACCAAAGGGCATTACCAAAAATTCGTAGTGACCGTTGTGCGTTCGAAAGGTGATTTTCGGTATGTCTTCTTCGCACACTCGTATTTGATGATACCCGGATTGAAGGTATAGCTTTATGAAGACTCGTGCCCCCTTTAATTCATTAAGTAATTCATCTACTACTAGAATAGGGTACTTGTCCTTGATGGTCATGCCATAGAGAGCTCGGTAATCAATGCCCATTCGCCATTTTCTATCCTTCTTTCGTACGAGGAGCACTAGTGAAGAGTAGGGGCTGCAACTTGGCCGAATAACTCCTGTTTCAAGCATCTTTTTTACAATCCTTTCTATTTCATTCTTTTGGAGATGTGGATGCCAATATGGCTAGAGGTTTGCCCGGAAGACTTGATATACGATGATCATGCCAACGGGTAGGAGGTATGATGCACTTGGATATCATACCTTGTGTGTTACATATATTGTGATGTCCTTGGATCTGTGCAATGGGAATTGAATCATGATGAGATCACGATAATAAGACCGATTCACCTTTAAACATAGACCCTAAATTATCCTGGTCATAGGTCACTCGAGAAGGACATCGAGATAACTGGATAGACTGGTGTGCTATATACCTGTCCATATGATGGAGGTAGTTGGTCTCATAGCTACTCGTGTAGGGACACTAAGGGTATAGTGCAGGTGTTCATTGGGGAATGAGTTCACTGATTGATCCGCCTACGGAATGCTGGATGGTTATTGATACCTCACGTTAGACAGCGATTCCGTAGTCACAGAGTGTATCTCGGTCCTTAGACTTGAGACACCAAGGATGTCCGATGAGTACTCCACTTTTTGATACGGACTTATAGGTTTGGAAAGTTCCAAATCTAGTACAGCCGGTTATTAGGAGTGGTAGCCAACCTTACGATGACTATTGAGTGTTAATAGAGGATCATCTGCTCTCGGTATCATGAGAGAAATATCCCATGTGTTCTTGCTCGAATAAATCTTTAGCCAAGATTATTCGGATTGAGAGAGAAAAAGTTCTCCGGGAGAATTCGACAAGAGCAAGACTCGATGAGAGACCGTATGGGCCTGACAACACCATGCCCGGTATAGGGTCTCTGGGATATTGGATGGATGAGGGACTATAGATACATGGTAATTGAGGATAGATATGTCCAAAAGATTGGATTCCCCTGTATCGCCTAGAGACCGCGACGTAGTGGCCTGGTACGTCCGCAATCGATAAGTTATGTGAATTATTATAGAGATAATAATTCACTAAGTTAGAAGGAGTTCTAACAAGTATGACTCATGGCCAGCTCGATATTGGGCCTACAGGGTCACACACATATGGTAGGTGTTGCGACGAGTAGAGGTTCGGATATGAGATATCCGTTGAACCTCATATCTTATTGGATATTCATTAAGCCCCTGAATTATTGGGTCCTAAGATGAGATCCAATAATTGCTAATAAGAGATTATTGGGTAGAGACCTACTAATCCAAGAGGCTTGGGTAATTAGATGGAGATCTAATACCTAATAGGGCAAAAGATCCATTAGGATTTTCAAGGGGCCTCTATAAATAAGAGAGAACCAAAGCTCTATAGGCTGAGGGTTTCTTTTGGTAGTCACCTCCTGTTCTTCTCTCCCTAGAGAGAGAGGTGCATCGTCGTAGTCTCTGTCATGTGGATACCACTAGAGAGGAGGACGCTTGACCTCCTTCATCCTTTCTTATAGATCTGCAGGGATTCAGGGATATACGATCTCCCTAAGTACTTTCTTTTGCACGTAAAGTTTTTCGCGGATTTGTTTTGAAGCACCGATCTTCACACGACAACAAAAACTTTATACAGGAAATCTGAGGTTTTTTGTTTTATGTTCTTCCGCTGTGCATGTGATGTCGCTCCCCTGACGGATTTTCCAACAGTCATCTTTTTTATTTCATAAATAAAGCTTTCATGAACTTCCTCCTATCTCAGTTTGATATTCTTGCTTTGTGAATTTTTGAATTGGTATCAAACTCGATTCTATTGTTTGATGAATGTTTGAATTGGTATTATACACGTTTGATGATGTTTGACACCTTTTTGAATTCTTGAATCCTCCCTTTATTCATGAATTTTCACTCATGAATCCTTGTATTTCACACTTGTGAAGTTTTAATAAGAAATGGATTTTAATGACTTAGAAATTTTTGCAAAGACTATGAATTTATTTAATAGAAAGACCATTCACGAACTTTACTTCATGAAAATATCACTTTCGGATCTTATTTGACTCTTGTGCAAATTCTTGCAAAATGATATATGTGACATTCACGGATTCTATGAAATGATATATATTAGCTCTTGATAAACTCAATTGCTTTCATGATTTACTTTTCATATTTTTATGAGATTTTTGACAAATTACTCTCGTGATTCACAGACTTCTTCTCTTTATACATATCTTTATATCATGAGTTCTTTATGAAAAGAAGAAGTTTCTATGAATTTTTAATAGCTTGAATGCTATCCTTTTTCTTGAATTCAATATAGATTTCATTCACTTCTCTAAATGTGAATTTAATGATTTTCTTGCTAAAAATGATGTATGAACTTTTAAGTATAGAAACATCATTTACATCATTCATGAATGGACATTCATGATTCTTGTATAAATTTTGTGCCATGAGTTTTTTTGAATTTTTCATGACTTAAATGATTCTTTTTTCCACTTCAAGAATTTTATGGAAATGTCAAGTTAGCTCTTATCGTGAATCTCTTTCTATGGCATGAATTTTCGATCATTCGAACAAATTATTTCTTGTACTTTTCATGACTTTAAATATCTCGATTCTTCTTGTTGGCTTCATGAACTTTTCCTTCTCCCTTTTCCCTTTCAAGAAGAATCCTATCATAATGATTGGTATCGCAACAATTGGTAGCAATATCAAATTTTGCTTGCTTAAAAATTTGGCCCATTTCCTTTTTGTTGATGACAAAGGGGGAGAAATATGGCAAATTGATGACATGCTTTGTATTATAAAACAATTGCCATGCTTTGTATCATAAAATGCTTGGTTTCATCAAAAGCATCACAAACACTTGAAGCATATTACAATGTATCGCAAATGCATGAAATGCATCGTATGCATTACAAATGATTATATGCTTAAAATGATAATTTTTCCTATGCTTGTTATCGTATCATGCTTAATTATCCTACTTGAAATTGGTATCATGCCTCGATATGATATGTTATCATTTGGTTTCATTTTTTGAACCTTGTATCATTGAATGATAAATTATCAATTGATATCATGCCTTCGATTGGTGAACTATTATTTGATATCATTTGAATCTTGCTATATTTCAAGATTGATGTTAGTATCATTTGTTGAAATGATGATTGTCTATCAACATTCAACATTGGATGTCATGCCTTGACATCATTTTCGTATTGTGAAAAACATGTAGTATCATATTTTGGGATGAAACATCATGCTTGTTGAGCATGTCGATAAGTTTGAATGTATGAAACTTATCGGTTTGGGCTTGAATTCAAAGGGTTTGAATTCAAGTGTTTCTTTTCTCAAGTATGGCATATAGATAAGGGAGTTAAGGTTAACTCCATCATCAATTGAATGTCATCATCAAAAAGGGGGAGATTGTTAAATCTTGGATTTTGATGATGAAGTCAATTGATAAGTTATTTGATCTAATTTATATGTTGAGAGAAGTGTGTAGGATTAACTATGATAGTGATGAAGACATAAAGCAAAATGAAGTGCTGAAGTCAAGTATGATTAAGTCATTGAGAGTTCTACCTCCAGTATCCGAAAATTGAGGATGGGACCTTTTTTTGCTCCATTTTTTAAGTCAATTAAGGCTATAAATACCCCTTACTTCTTAGCTAGTTAAGCATATTAAGAAGTGATATGAATTGAGTTGAAACTATAGTAAAATAGCTTTGAAAAAATCAAGTGTTCATCTCCCCGATTCTCTAAGTGTAAAAAGCCTACAAAAGGAGAGTGAGCCACTATAAAGTTTTGTAAAAGGGGTATTTGATCTTTCTCCTTTAAGAAAGATCGATAGTGGAAGCCAGTGACCTCATCGAAGGAGGTATCAGGAATAGACATAGATCAATTGACCGAACCACTATAAAATCACTGCATTCTTCTCTTGGTGTGTAATTTACATTTGCTGCATTTCAATTCTTACTTCATTACAATTGTTCGATCTCCTCTTCTCTACTATCTTTTGAACTCACTCGACTCAACATCTTTCCGAAACGATTTTCATCAAACGAATTTACTTCCATTGTATGAAGTTTTCCGAAAGTGTTTTAATTGTCAAGTTTTATCTACTGCACTAATTTACCTCCCTCACCATCTTAGTGTCGCTCTTGATCATAACAAAATGGACTTAAAAAGAAGAAGCTATCAAACAAGAAATCCGTATTCAAGGACGAATCAAGTGCATCGGAAGATGAAGAACAAATCGATGAAGGCAAGTGATGAACTATGCCTTGATGGCTCACAACAAGGTAAGTGACTCAATCGAATCTTTTTTACCTTACTATGAAATTATTTAGTACTTTTCATGATTTGATTAGTTTAAAAAAATTATCATGATAATTATATGTTTTATGATAAAAGAATAAAATGTTTAATGTAATGCTTGTATCTTAATGATTTTATGTATGTTTTAAGAAGCATTAATGTGTATATTGATGATTTTTGATTTTAAACGATGATGCATGGCTTTTGTATGGAAAACTAGAGCATGCTAGTATAAGAAAGAATTAGAACTAAAGAATTTGAGCTACTTTTAATTTTATCTGAATCTATCCACATTGCTTTCATTAAATTTTCCGAAAAGTGATTTTGATGATGACTTTGGATTTATTTTCATATGATTCTTTTTACTAATGAGATGATATATTCAACTAAATCATTTATCAGTATTTATGACTTATGATATATTAACATGAAACATCTTTCTTAATTCTCATATGATTCACTCTTTTAAGAGAATATTTATCAAATCTTGATACTTATAACTTGAGATTTTTTATGCATGAATCAAGTTCTCCTATGTTTCACAAATGAATCATGGCTTTTGCCATTGAGAAGTTTTTATCCTAATTATGATCTTGATTTCTTGAGACTTATAATATGAAATTTTCTTTATGAATCAAGATCTTTGATCTCCTAAAATTTCTTTTTGTTATTAGCCAAAAAGGAGATTTATCAAAATGGTTCATGGACTTTTAGATTCATGACTTGATCCTTTATTCGTTCATGTGATGGTTGAAATATTTACACCATTGAATTCTTCTCTTCTCCTTTTCTTTTTTGTTTTAATAACAAAGTGGAAAAAGAAAATTACTAGCATCTCAAAGAGAACCTTAAGTGCTAGCTTGAATGTTAAACTTAGGTATGTTAAATAAATTATTCTTAAGTGCTAGCATCTCCTAAATGCATAAATTCTTCTTATACATTTTTTGAATCATTATCACTTAGTTTTATGACTTGAGTTCTCTATTTAGGTTAAGATAATTTTCTATCATTCCTTCTAATTACAAAAAAAGAGATTTGTTTAAAATGACTCGTGATCTTTTGGTATTCATGACTTAATTTTGATGATTAAAATATTGATGTAAATTTTTATTAATGTGAAAAATTATTGTAAAAAGAAAAAATTATATCTCTAAATTGCTAAGCTTGCATGTCTCTAAAAATTACTAGTTGCATTTCTCCTTTTTGTTAATGATAAAGGGGGAGAAGATATGATGATATATAAGTTATAATAATCATGCATAGAATAATATATTGAATATTTTGATTATGCATGATTTTATGATAACATGTTACTTGGATTCATAAATTATTTTTGAATTTAAAGTTTTTATTAATATGACATATTGATAGGGGGAGTTTAGTTTAAACTTCGTCATCAATTAGTTGTTATCATCAAAAAGGAGGAGATTGTTGAATCTCGGATTTTGATGATAAAATCAAATAATAAATTTTGTGATCTAATTTGTATTTTGAGTGATGCAGGACTAACTTCAATTATGGAAGGACACTTAAAGTAGGAGGAATCAAACGTTGAGCTGGAGTGGAACATGTCAAAGAATTGGACATCAAGCCGGAGGATCGATCGATGTATCGGTAGAAGGCTTTGTGCCATGAGTTCGAGCATCGGGCCAAGAAGAGTGGACATTGCACTAAGGAGATCGGAGTTACAGAGGTCCACATGCTGATTGGGCAATAGACCGCAAGAGAGGACGATGCGCCGAAGGATCGGATGAAGCGACGATGAACCAATGACATGCTGGATGACATATGATTCATGCTTTGTAATATTGTCTAGATCGAAGTAGTTTTAGTTATAATTATATTATAATTAAGCCAAGAGAAAGACCCAAACAATGACCCAAAAAGTGGGTCAGACAGTGGCACCGCTAGAACAAGCGATGGAACCGTCGATGGCTTAGTCTCCAAGATATAGTCTCCAAGACTATATCAAGCGATAGTACTACCAGATTGGATGGTGGTACCACCCAATGTCACAGTAGACTAGGCAGTGGTACCACTAGTATTTTGAAGACTCGGGATGAGACTGGTTTTGGTTCTAAGTTTGAATCCATTTAGGGCCTATAAATACCTCTCTCATCCCTGCTCATAACACACAAGAACTAAGAGTAAAAAAAGAGAAAAAAATGCTATTATAATTGTATGAAAATTCCTCTCATCTAGCTCTAAGTTTTGGTTAAGTTTAAGAGAGGGGTGAGTAGGGATTGTAGGTTGTCTCCTAAACTTGTGAAAAGTAAAAAGGGCTATAAGAGGATAGTTGGTCTTCACCCATAGAAGAAGATTGTTAGTGGGCATCGGTACCCTCGAGTGAAGAGGAATCGGGAGTGGATGTAGGTCGAGATAACCAAACCATTATAAAAATCAGTTTGCACATCTTTCTTTGCTATTTGCTTTCATAGCAAACTGCTCTACTCAAACATTACTCTCTTACGAACGCTTTCAAGTTAAACATCTTTCCGATACGGCTTTTATCAAAATGAAAGTTTTCATATCATCGATGATTTTATCATAAGCACTAATTCACACACCCACATCTCCCCCCAAGTGCCCACTCGGTCTTAATAGACCTATGGGCATTTTATGTACATAAATTTTAGACATGTTAATGTTTGGGTTTTCTTTTGGTTAGATGTTATAATTATATATAGATGTCAAAAATATTATGTATAGAGGGAAACTCTATTAATTTTATTTAGTAAATTAACATGTTTTAATTTTTAGATTAGATATTTTTCACTGCATTCCTATCGATAGTAATAATGAAAAATTGAAATGTGACATTTAACTTTAACTATGCATATAGGTTATGTGTGGAACTAGGAGTAGGGTGTTACACCACCAGTAATGATACTCGAGGTACTTAAGAGGGCCAATCAATATATCGCCACTGAGGCAATGGTCTTGGATAAGCATGAGAAGACACTCAAATGACTAAGACAAAAGTAGCCAAAATCCGTCCCGACCCCGAAGTCACCATGGCAAATAAGAAATGAATGACCCATGTTACCTTACTTAGATCCAAGTTGAGCCCCTACATATAACTAGAATTATCAAAGTATATATTATCGACTATTTATCCTACACATCAACTTAATGTGGTGCCCAAAAAGAGCAGAAAAGATGAAACTTTTTGCCATTTATAATAAAAAAGATAATCATAAATTTTCTTCTTGACATTTATAACCAAAAAGACAATCGTAGGCTTCCTTCTTGCCCTTTGCAATCATGTATAAAATCTCACATTTAACACAGAGAAAGAAGACTATTGTGACTTTATTTCTTTAGACCACTTGTATTTATACTCATACACCTTGGATTACTAGCTTGGGTGTCGGAGAGATTGGATCAGGAAATATCTTTCAATCTTAATCTTCATGCAAATGGCACCTCGGGAGTTTGGTATTTTCATCTTGGAGATACCTCAGACAACACTACACATATGGGTCTGAATTACGTTAGACTAACTAAAATAATAATAATTTTTCCTTTAATAATGAGTAAATCTGCTTGCTCACCATGACGACGATTCTGCTAGACGAGGGAAGAAGTATGGAGGTAGGCAGTTTTTGATCCCATGACTTTGTAATATAAATAATATAGAGGGATCAAATATAAAATTATCATGGATAAGAGATTCTCTCTGCTTGGATCCAATTATAACGGGCATATAGAAACTGACCATAATTGAACCTGACACAAAGTTAGTGGGTTTGGATTAGCATGTTCAGGTTGATAACGTAGATGGATCCACCAGGTTGATCGATGGGTAAACCCACTCACTCATCATGATGATAATTCTGAGGGGAAGAAGTATGAAGGCAAGTGATTTCTATCCTATAACTTTGTAATATAAACAATATAGAGGGATCAAATGTAAAATTATTGGTTAATCTAATTGGTTAAGACTTTAACTAATCATCATAAAGTCTTACTTTGCATGGGTCATCATTACGATAGATGGAATAAGAAGCAACCATCAAGGGTAAGACGAGATATCAAATGTGATGATATGTGATAATTACATCTTTATGAGGTTCTATCCTTATATAAGAGATTCTAAAGATAATTAGGAGAATCTTTAGTCATGGTTATCTCTCAATGGATTTTCTATTGACTAATAACTTTAATCAGTTGACTAATAATTTTAATCAAAATTAATTAGATATTTAATATTCTTATCCTTATTTGATTGAATCACATAATTTAATAATGATTCTTTAAGATCTTGTTGATAACCAACAGACTAAATATATTTTTTATATTCATTACAACGTATAAAACATTGTCATTTGTAATTCAACATGAAACCTATAAGTCGTATAATGATATATTAACGGATGTCTTTGGAAAAGACACAAACTGAATATTTTGAAGATCATAAGGAATTATTATTGTTGTATAATTTAGATCTCAACGAGTGACACGGTAGGCTGAGCTCACTAACACATCTCAAGATAGTTGTGTTTACTATGAACTCAATTATTTTATTGAAAATGATAATACCGTGAACACAATATCACCAGAGTAAGAATATCTTATATAAATTAGGTAACATATTATTTTATGTACTTGTAAAAAATTCAACGAAAATTCACAATTCTTCCAATTACCTCTTTTCCCACGTACTTCCGGAAGAATTGAACTTATCTTCCGAAATACCATGTTTTTTGTGTTGTCAAATGGTGTCAATTTAAGTTTGCTCGTTACCATAACTTTGACTCTTATGGCGAAAAGATTATCCCTCGGATTTTTCTTCTAACTCGAAGCTCTATTTAAATTCTGAGTTTGTTTGAATGGAAGCTTCCGCTCGGTGGAAAAAGAAATCAACATAAGAATCAAACTGGTGCTCCGAGGACAAACTAAACCGCACGTGGAATGGCGGCAGAAGCAGCAGCGCCGCTTTGTGGTCAACCCGGTGTAGTTGACAGAGGTCATCCGTGCATTTCCTCTGGAGTCACTCACTGGACTACCTGGTTTGTTATTGGCGAGACTCGTCGGTGTGAGGTGTCCACCTATTTGACACGTCGGCGCTCGTCTCTGGCCGTCGCCCAACTTGCCGTTACCCACGCGCTGAACATGGAAACCCACTAGCCACAGGTCCACGTGTATCCATCACCCCCAACCCCGCTTCTTTTTCCTCGCACAAACAACGATACATTTCCTGTTCCCGCGAAGCGAAAGGTTGGCCCAAATTCTCGTCACCATCGATGTATGAAGTTCCCGCCAAATCAATTCCGCTCCCCTCCCGCTAACTTCTCGAAAATATTTTCTCCCACCTGTTCGTGTGTTACCCGTCACCTTTAACTTCCTTACTGCCGCGGATCCTCCGAGAGGGTCCCATGATCATCTCCAGTCACACAGGTGCGATCCATAAGTCGAGTATCATTTATTTAACACGACTCCAAAATATTCCTCCACGAACTGCCCGCGCCCCTGCGTCTTCCGCTGCCAGCATTAGCGGTAACCGCACCTAGCGGTGCCTCCATTCACCTCTCCTCCTTCCCCTGGAAGCCAAAAATCCCTTCAAATTTGAATCCCCCGCCACCCCCACCGCCCTCTCTCCCTATATATTCGACGGTCCTCTCTCACAAATCCAAACAAATCCCAGACTTTCTTCTACACCGCGTGCTTCTATCTTGGCCCTTTCGATCAACTAACCATGCCAGCGATGATGCCCCCGGCCGCTGCCGCTCAAGAAGTAATAGCGGTAGGAGGAGACGAGGATGAGATGGAGCCGCTGTTGGCGGAGAATCCCGACCGGTTCTCCATGTTTCCCATCACCTACCCCTCAATCTGGGAGTTCTACAAAAAGGCCGTGGCCTCCTTCTGGACGGCAGAGGAGGTGGACTTGTCCCAGGATCTCTCCCACTGGCAGGATCGTCTGTCCGCCGACGAGCACCACTTCGTCTCCCATGTCCTTGCCTTTTTCGCCGCCTCCGACGGCATCGTCCTCGAGAACCTGGCGGGCCGGTTCATGCGCGACGTCCAGCTCCCCGAGGCCCGCGCCTTCTACGGCTTCCAGATCGCCATCGAGAACATCCACTCTGAGATGTATTCTCTCCTCCTCGACACCTACATCAAGGATCCCGACGAGAAGTCCCGCCTCTTCCATGCCATTGACACCGTTCCTCCTGTCGCCCGCAAGGCCGAGTGGGCGCTACGCTGGATCGAATCCTCTGGCTCATTCGCCGAGCGCCTCGTTGCCTTCGCCTGCGTCGAGGGCATCTTCTTCTCCGGCTCCTTCTGCGCCATCTTCTGGCTCAAGAAGCGCGGCCTCATGCCCGGTCTCACCTTCTCAAATGAGCTCATCTCCCGTGACGAGGGCCTCCACTGCGACTTCGCTTGCCTCCTCTACAGTCTTCTTCGCAAAAAGCTCTCTGAGTACCGTGTCCGTGAAATCGTTGCCGATGCCGTCGACATCGAACGGAAATTCGTCTGCGATGCCCTGCCGGTCGCCCTTGTCGGGATGAATGGCGACCTCATGAGTCAGTATATTGAGTTCGTGGCCGACCGCCTACTTGGGGCGCTAGGTTACGACAAGTTGTACGGGGCGGCCAACCCCTTCGACTGGATGGAGCTCATCTCGCTGCAGGGGAAGACAAACTTCTTCGAGAAGAGGGTCGGTGACTACCAGAAGGCCTCCGTGATGTCGAGCTTGAACAGTAATGGAGCCATCCATGTGTTTAAGCTGGATGAGGATTTTTGAAGGGATTTCTCCGTTCTCCTATGATCTCCTTACCTTTGAATTTTGGTTTTTGATTTAATGCTATTGGTCGCTTGTCTTTTCTTTATATGTATAAAGAATGGATATCTCAACAAGGCAACGAGAGTGACTTGTTCTACTGCCAACGGGATGCTCGAGGAAATGCCTATGAGATGTTTTTCAGTTGGTTCCTTCTGTCTGTAATGTGCTTGAGGAAATGTCCCAGCCGTGTATATAGCTAAGCTGCCTTGGCCGTGTAAATTGTGTGCGTTTGGTGCATATAGATAATTTTGGTCATTAATTCGATATGATGAAATTGATATAATCTTTTTTATCTTTGAGTTTGAAAAAGGATGGAGAACCTAGATGGATGTATTTTAGGAGTCACAAGTCAGTGGAAGAACAAGTTTTCTAAGGGAAAAAAAAGGTTTATATTCCATCTTGATTCATTCTTCATTAAAAAAAAAAGCATCGGTTGTGTTCAATAAAATCCTTCCAATTGTCATTAGGAAGAAGATGGTATACTTATCTTCTTGATGAATTTATTATGTGTAGAGATATGTTTTATTTAGTTAGGGTGTATCAAAGATTTTGATACTTATATTTAGTGCACATGCATAAATGTTTTGCTTCATTAAGGTGTATTTAATTATTTGATATTTATGTCATAAATAAATTTATCATATGTAAGGAGATATATTGTTTGGTTAGGGTACATAAAAAATTTTGATATATCTCATACGAATGTATTTTATACAAGGGGATAATTTAGCTATGTGAAATGCTTTCATCTTGGATGGATGTATCAAGTATAAGAAAAGGCTAATCATATATTTTTTGGATGCTTTTATTTATCCTAGACAACTATATCACATGTTTTGGTCGCAATGACCATGTTGGACTTCGGATATTTTTTATTTGTTATTACAAATATGATGTAAGATGATATGTTTGTTACAATAATTATGTTACGTTCTATGCACAAGTATCCTTTTTGTAAACTTATGTTATTAATTTTATTACTAGTTAATGTGTGATAAAATAAAAATGAGTCTTGTCCTTAGTGAGAGTTGGATTTAATTTCCAGGGGGATGTATAATTTTTTTTTCTTTTTATGCTCAACAAAAGGTAATCATTTTATCTGATTTGGGTGACATCAGACATGTTTGCCTAATTTGGGGTAAAGTGCAACACGGTGAGCACTCCCATGTGAGAAACGCTTAGTTGTAGATCACCGCGAGTTGGAGTCAAATGAGTTCAACCTAATTGTGTTTTATTACTTTGTTATTGACATTAGCATCAAAGTATAGATAACTTGGTGGTAACGTGTTGTTGTGCTATCATTGGGCCTATTAATTCAATTCTAAGGGAGTCATTTGATAAGACCCCTTAGGATTTTATCGTGAAAGAAGCGGAAGAAAAGCGGAAGAAGCGGAGGAAAATTGGATAAATGATCACTTTGAGGGGATCGATCTCCTTTGATCGCTTCGAGGGAATCGACATCCTTAATTTAGTCAAAAGACTAAATAATTCTTCATTCCTTTCTCTTAAAGAAATAGTTATATTTCTATTTATAGAGTCCCACATAGAATCCCCCAAGACTTGGACTCTTATTAATTGACTCCGTAACTGACTTCTAATCGAATCAGTAACCGACTCTTTACTATATAACTCCATAACATTATCCAAAGCATTATTCTGCCCTCGTCAAATCTGCCTTGTCCTCAAGGCTGAGTAGCATCAAATTCGGCACAAGTTATCTGTGACACATTACTACTCGCTGATCAAGTAAGTACGACCTCCATCTTTTGATAGTGTGAGCAACAGGTCAGCCTTTTAGTGTAGGAGTTATTATAATCTTCTGGAGAACCCTCTTCATCTGATGGCTAGTAGCAGCTGTGGCTTTACTTCTTCTTCTTCCTTTTAGGATCAGCACTTCGAAGTCTTCTAGGGGTAGTAAAAAGAAATCCTTTAGTAGTTTTTGGCCCTGTATAATTAGCTTTATCTTTGAACATTTGCTATCACAAGTTAAAGTTTATCTATCAGCGACCTTTACTTCTAATTTGTCACAGTATTCAATATGGTAGGCCAATCGGTCAGCACCCTTACTGTCCATGAAATCGTTAGTGCTATCGGTATCAATCAGAACTGTAACAGGTTGATGTTCCCAAATTCTTTCAACTTCATGATCGGAGTCAACTTTGTCAGCTTCCGGATCCTCCCTAATTGGTTCAATCACCTGAAGTTGCCCTTGTTTATATCTATATTCCTTAATCCACTTTTCATCACAATGCTAACATAAACTATTTGTTGATCTTTCCTTGAGCTCTTCTCGAGTGTTAAAGTTTTGGTTGGGAATAGATAGGGTTGGTGGCTCACTGATCATTTGTTTGTTGTTGCTTCTGTTTCGACGATTTTTCCGATTGATTTTTTTCTTATGTAGATGTGCAAATAAAATTACAGCTATCATAGTGCGGGGCTGTCGAGCAGATTTCTGGATTTCTAGATTAAGCCCTTCAATAATGGTGTCCACTAATTATCGTTTAGACCAATCTGTGGCTTGATTTGACCATCGTTTGATTCTACCCTAATATTCTAACACTGTAGAAGTCTGAAATATTTTAACGAATTATTCATCTTATTGAAACTTGCTAAAGTTTTCCAGTAGGCTTCTTTTGAATTCATTTCGGGTCTCCTATAGCCGAATGTCAATTCTGGTTTTAAATGCTTCCATTTGGTTCTGAATTCGAATTTCCAATGCTTCCATTTGATCCCCAATTCAAGTTTCTAATGCTTTCATCTGGGCCTTCACTGGTTTGTCGTAGCCATTGTGTAAAATTATAGATCTGTAATTCAGTATTATCGACGTGAAGCTGTCGAGAAGTGGATGCCGAGGGCAACGTAAAGGCTTGCTGCGATCGCAGCAATGAGAAAAAGTTACTGCCCTGTTTTTGTCGCTGCGTGGGGTGAGAGCACCGGGGGATGGAAGGCAGTGGCATCGGTGTAATCTGATGGCAACCGGTGGCTACGACAAGATGCAAAGAAAGGTGGAGACAATGATTGGATGCGACTGCAACAATTGTTGCGGACAAGGCTACGGTGGTTGCTGTCGATGCCGCAAGCAAAGAGGGGGATGAAATGGCGGTGGCTGTGGCGACTGTGGTTGCAATCGTAGGGAGGCAACGAGGGGGAAGGGCGCCGGGGCTGGATGGCAGCGACACTGTGGGGAGTCACCATGAGGAGGGGAAGCGACGG
The DNA here is from genome assembly GCA_023547065.1 of Musa troglodytarum. Classification (NCBI taxonomy): domain Eukaryota; kingdom Viridiplantae; phylum Streptophyta; class Magnoliopsida; order Zingiberales; family Musaceae; genus Musa; species Musa troglodytarum. The sequence continues at coordinate 33,013,407 of CP097508.1, forward strand.
TGCTATGTGGTCGAAGATGCAAAGCAGGGGTGGTTGGAAGGTAGCGGCGTTGGGGTGCAACTGCGACGGTTGCTACGGACGTCGATTGCGGCTACGACAAGTTGCGAAGTTACAGTGAAAATGATGCGTGCGTGGGCGAGTGACTCCGAACAGAAAATTTGGATCGCATTTGCGATTTGGGAAAAGGCGTAACTTCCTTGATGCATCGATTGTCCCGATTTCAAAAGCCACCGATCAAGGAAAAAAAAGGACTGAGATAATTGCAGTTCACCACTAAGGCTTAAAGGAAATTCCACCGGCCAAGGATAAAGAACTGTTTGATTCACCACCAACGATGTTGGATAAAGAATCGAGATAAATTCAACTCACAAGAGGAATTTTCATTCATTCAACTTGTGCCCTTACAAATGAGAATATGTCTCATTATATAGATATTAGACTCAAAAAACAACATGGGAACTACCCAAACAATAAAGACTAACAAGACTAACAAGACTAGAAGATAAAATTCGTTCACTAACAATAACCAGCAAATATCTACTTCTAAAGAGCATTAAATCACTTTGGAACTTATCCTGAATAACTCCCCTTTGATATAGCATCAATCATCAATGAATTTTGATATTGGTATCATCATTCCTTATCCCATCGAAGTAAGTTGTAACCGAAGTTAGTTTTGGCATGAATAAGTACCGATAGTGTTTGTTTTGCCAAAGGAATCGACTTCGGGACTTAAGGATTGATTAGTAGTCTCGGATGCTCGCATCATTCTCCCGGGTTGTTTGAGATTTGTCCTCAAATCGACAAGTCATCATCGTCAAGTAAGGAGAAAGATCACCTACATTAAAAGTTGCAAACTCCATATTCTCCAGGAAGATCAATCTTGTAAGCATTTTCGCCAATTCTCTCGAGAACTTCAAATGGACCATCACTCCGGGCATAAGTTTATTCTTCCGCTGAGAAGGAAATCTTTCCTTCCTTAAATGTAACCACACAAGATCACTTGGTTGTAAATGGGTCTTCCTCCGATGTTTATTAGCTTTCTTCCTATAAGACTCGTTAGCCTTCTCGATCTTACTTCGAATCTGCTCATGGAGTTTTTTTATTGATTCAGCTCGCTCTTTGCCATCAAAGTTCACTTGTGAATTGGATGGAATAGGAATTAAATCAATCGGTGTGAGCAGATTGATTGCATACATAATTTCGAAGGGTGATCGACCAGTAGTATAACTCGGCGATCGATTATAAGCGAACTCAGCATATGCAAGCTTCAAATCCCAATCTTTTAGGGATTTACTAACCATTCCTCAAGTAACGAGTGAGAGTGCGATTGGTTACCTGCTTGGCCATCGGTTTGAGGATGACAAGTGGTGCTGAATAGAAGTCTAGTTCCAAGCATTCTCCATAAGGTCTTCCAGAAATAACTTAAAAATTTAGAATCACGATCGGATACAATGGTCTTTGGTACTCCATGAAGGCGAATGATCTCCTTGAAATAAAGATCAGCCACATGAGATGCATCATCCGCCTTGTGGCATGGAATAAAATGGGCCATTTTAGAAAACCGATCAACAACCACCATAATGGCATCTTTTTCCCTCTGAGTTCTTGGAAGAGCCACAATAAAATCCATGCTCACATCTTCCCAAGGTTGTAATGGTACTGGAAGGGGAGTATACAGCCCTTGGTGGAAATGACTCTTTGCTCTTTGACAAGTTGCACACCTCAAGATGATAGCATGTACGTCTCCACTCATCTTTGGCCAATAAAAGTGCTCTTGAAGGATTTCAAGAGTTTTGTTCATGCCGAAGTGACCAGGACCTCCACCATGTGCTTCTCGGATCAACAATTCTCTAAATGAACTCTTCGGCACACATAATCGATTTCCCTTGAAAAGAAAACCATTTTGGACAGAATATGTACCTTGAATTCCATGTTTGCAACTATCGATAATAGTAGAGAACTCCGGGTCTTCAGAATATAGTTCTTTCATGGATTGAAAACCAAGAATTCTAGAATCAAGAACAGCAAGCATAGAGTATCTTCTTGATAAAGCATCCGCAACAACATTAGTATGGCCAGGTTTATATTTCGAAACGAAAGAAAAGGATTGAAGAAATTCTACCCATTTGGCATGCCTTGAGTTGAGCCTAATAAACTTCAAAGCCTCATGGTCGTAATGAAGTACAAATTGTTTAGGCCTTAAATAGTGACTCCAATGATCAAGAGCTCTCACAATGGCGTAGAACTCCTTATCATAAGTTGAGTAGTTCTTCTTGAATCGATTAACTTTTCACTTTGAAATATGCCAATGGCCTTTGTTCTTGAACAAGAACAGCTCCAATGCCAACTCCACTTGCATCACATTCAACTTCAAATACTCTATCAAAATTAGGAAGGGCAAGAACGGGGACTCACATAGCTTCAGCTTTGATGAGTTCAAAAGCGGCATGAGCAGCTCTTGTCCATTCAAAAGAACCCTTCTTCATGCATTCGTGATAGGGGCCATGATTGTACTGAAGTTCTTCACAAAACGACGATAGAAAGAAGCAAGGCCATGAAAACTCCTTACATCGGTGATGGATTTCGAACCGCCAAGTTTTCATTGCATCCACTTTCAATTGATCAACGGAAATTCCATCTTTCAAACCACATATCCAAGGAATATAATGCGGAAGAGAAGAACTCACACTTCTATTTTGGCATAAAGCTTCTGTTCTCAAGGCTTTAAAGACCTATTTCAAATGAGAAATATGCTCCTCCTCGCTTTGACTATAAACAAGGATATCACAAAGTATACAACAACAAATCAACCAATGAAGGAATGAAGAATCTCGTTCATAAGCCTCATGAACGTACTTAAAGCATTAGAAAGTCCGAATGGCATAACCAACCATTCATATAAACCTCCCTTAGTCTTGAAAGCTGTTTTCCACTCATCTCCTTTCTGCATTCGGATCCGTGATAGCCACTTCGCAAATCTATCTTCGAAAACACAAGAGAACCATATAATTCATCAAGCATATCATCAAGTCTAGGTATAGGATACCGTACTTAATAGTGATGTTGTTGATGGCTCGACTATCGACACACATTCTGAATGTTCCATCCTTCGGTACGAGTAGAGCCGGAACAGAACATGGGCTCATACTTTCTCGAACATATCCCTTGTCAATAAGTTCATTGACTTGTCTTTGCAACTCCTTTGTTTCCTCCGGGTTGCATCTATATGCTGCTTTGTTTGGTAGAGGGGCAATGGGCAGCAAGTCAATTTGGTGCTCAATACCTCTTATTGGAGGTAATCCAGATGGTAATTCTTCGGGGAACACATCTGCAAAGTCTCTTAACAAGGAATGCATTTTCGGATGTATAGGTCTCTCTTTCTCACTCTTTTCTCAACCATAAGCAAAGCAAATACATTTTTCTGTTTGGTAATGGCTCTCTTAACCTGTGTATCACTCAAAAAGAGATTTTCCTTACTAGTGTTTCCCTTCCTGTTGATTTCGATGTATCATGCTAGGTTTCAAAGATTCAAGAGTAATGCACTTTCGTTCCTTGTGAAAAGAGTATGTGTTTTTATGCCCATCATGTACAGCCTTTCTATCATATTGCCAAGGTCTACCTAACAACAAGTGACAAGCATCCATGGGAATAACATCGCATAGAACTTCATCTTGATAATTCTTCCCAATGGAAAATGATATAAGGGCTTGTTTGGTTACCTTCACATCACTTCCTTTGCTAAGCCACTGCTTGTAAGGTTGAGGATGTTTTGATGTTGGTAGCTTCAGTTTTTCAATCATGGTTGTCGAGGCGACATTGGTGTAGCTTCCTCCATCGATAATCATCATACACACCTTCCCGTTAATAGTGCAACGGGTGTGGAAGATGTTCTCCCTTTGCTCATTCTCTTCGGGAGATATCTCAGCATGTAATGCTCTCCGTATCACCAACAACTCACCATCATCAGCTTTTTCAACGATATTCTTGGATTCTTCACCGTAATCATTCTGGTCATGTTCATCGTTGGCCTCTTGAAGTTCCAAATCGATCTTCTCAATTTCTTGAAGAGTCATAACTCTCCGATTTGGACAATTAGCTTGCAAATGCCCATAGCCATGACACTTAAAACACTTCCTTGTGTCACCATCAACTTTCTTGCTGGTTTTGTTTGATGGGTTCCACCAACTTCTCTTTACCCTTAGCGTTTGTGAAACACATTCATATTTACTTGAGGAAGCACCCTAAAGTAGGATGTCCCCTTCGAGGAGGTTCTGAAGAAAACCTCTTGCTACTCTTTAGTTGTTTCTCAACCTTCATTGCTAGCTTGCAAACATCTTCAAGGACCAATAAGGTCAAGTTCAACCAAATCAGCAATTTCCGATTCATGCCACCAAGGAATCGAGCGATGGTTTGCTGGAACTTCGAACTTCGTGATCTTATCATGAGTTGTTCGAACTCACGAATATATTTTTCAATACTCATCCCTTGTTGTCTTAGGGAATTCAACTTGAGAAACAGATCTTGCTTATAGGTATCGGGCAAGAACCTTTTCTTCATAAGTTTCTTGAGTTTATCCTAAGACTTGATTCGGCTTTTTTTTTCTCTAGCTCATTGACGCTTTAAATTCTCCCACCATAGAGAAGCATATTTAGTGAGTTTCAGAATAGCGACCTTGTACATCTTCTCATCCGAGTATGACTTGAAGTCAAAAACTCGCTCAATGGCAAGGAGCCAATCAACAAAGTTGTCGATTGAGACTACCCTCGAACTCAGTGTGCATCCGCTTTAATCTCACGGTCATTCTCATGGTATCTTCTTCTTCTTCTCCGAACTCGGTGCTCGGAGCACTAGAGTTGCCTCAGTGGAATCAGAATCATCATTAGAATTGTGATGCAAATCTGATTCGTCATGGTGTCGCTGATGATCATCGGGACGCCTTGCTGGTTGCTCTTGTCTCTCCGGGTTCTTTAGGAGATTGAGAACTCGCTCCATTTGCCTTTGAGATTCTCTATAGCACGATCTCGCCTTAAGTCGTGCGCTTGCTCCAAAGTCAAGCCTCGTGGAACTTGTTCACACCCATGGTAAGTAGAAGATAACAACACAAAGGAATCACTCAAGATAAGTTCAACCTTGAGCTCTGATACCAACTTGATGCGTGCGTGGGCGAGTGACTCCGAACAGAAAATTTCAGGACTGCGCGATTTCGGGAAAAGGGGCGTAACTTCCTTGATGCAGATCGGATTGACCCGATTCCAAAAGCCACCGATCAAGGAAAAAAAAGGACCGAGATAATTGCAGTTCACCACCAAGGCTTAAAGGAAATTCCACCGGCCAAGGATAAAGAACTGGTTGAATGAATGAAAATTCCTCTTGTGAGTTGAATTTTATCTCGATTCTTTATCCAACATCATTGGTGGTGAATCAAACAGTTCTTTATCCTTGGCCGGTGGAATTTCCTTTAAGCCTTGGTGGTGAACTGTAATTATCTCGGTCCTTTTTTTTCCTTGATCGGTGGCTTTTGGAATCGGGTCAATCCGATCTGGATCAAGGAAGTTATGCCCCTTTTCCCGAAATCGCACAGTCCTGAAATTTTCTGTTCGGAGTCACTCGCCCACGCACGCATCAGAAAATGCCCAGGATTGTTGCTCTGATACCAAATTATAAGACCCCTTAGGGTTTTATTGTGGAAGAAGCAGAGGAGAAGCAGAAGTGGGGAAAATGGGATAAATGATCGCTTCGAGGGGATCGACCTCCTTGATCGCTTCGAGGAGATCGACTTCCTTTGATCGCTTCGAGGGGATCGACCTCCTTAGTTTAGCCAAAAGACTAAATAATTCTTCATTCCTTTCTCTTAAAGAAACAGTTACATCCCTATTTATAGAGTTCCACATAGAGTCCCCTAAGACTTGGACTCTTATTAACCGACTCCGTAACCGACTCCTAACCGAATCAATAACCGACTCCCTACTAGACAACTCCATAACATTATCCAAAGCATTATCCAAAGCTTAGAAAGTAAAAAATTCATAACAACATTCCTCATATCTTTTTCTTTTAGTACCAATCGAGCAATAATCGACTTAGTTGAGTCGGATAAAACTAACTTGAATATGTAGTTCATCTGAAGACTAATCGAAGGCACAATCTATTTTAGGATGCATCATTGTTTAAGCATATCTTCATATGCTTAATTTTGATCGTGATGAAGGACATGATCTTTTTTTTTTTATGATGTAAGGATAAGTCAATTGTATACTTAAAAAAAGGATATGACTTTAAAAAAAGGATAGGATCATTTTGAGGATACAATCGACTTAAGGTTTAATGATTATTGATTTGAATGATAAAATTTAAATTTAAAATTAAAATATTATTTTGAATGATTCATCAGTTTTCTAGTCAGCCAATTTAAAATTTGCAATCCCCAATTTCTGTGAACTTATCCTTCTGTTTCGATTTTGATTTTATTAAATTTGCAATCCTACAATCACCTGATTGTTGATCTCCTTTTCTTGTTCTAAATTTGGGTCTGCTAGTCAATTCTCACTAATCAAAAATGTTCTTTTAATTCATATTAGATGAGATGTGAAATGCCAAATTATATTTGGATTTAAGATAAATTTTGTATATTTTCAGATGAAGAAAGCTGATGTTTTCTGTTCATGATGCTACTTCCCATCACTTTAAATTTTTAGGGGATTGGGAATGGTTGCTCTACTAACTCGTGGAATGAGCCTTTGTAGGAGATTTTATTTTCAAAATAAAAATCTTATTTTTTTATCATTTATTTCTTGATTTATTTGATTTTTTAATAATATTTAATCACTATGATTACATTATGATCATTATTAACCCTAGTGATTATATATTTTCACTAGAAAAATCTTTTAAGATTTTCACAAGATCCTCCTTCAAGTCATTTTGTGCTCGTGATACTGCATGGCTATGCTAAGGAATATTGATAGAACCTTGGAAGAATTCTATGGAGATTGATCTTTGAGGGGGATCAACACTTGGAACGCTATAGGGGGGCGACGGCTAAGAGGCCCAATAGCCCAAATATAAACCCTAGCCTCTCTTCTTTATAAGATAGAGGTAGCTAGGTGGGATTTATTACACTCACAAGGTTTTTATTAACTGCTACTTGGTTGAGTAGGACTCAACCCTGCTAGGGTCCTATCAATCCCACCCTCTTCCAATCAGCTTTGTCCTCAAGGCTGAGGTTCCATGAATTCAGGGAACCAGGTCTTCAGCTCCTTATATGATTTTCATGTGGCGTCTTCGGGTGGTAAATTATTCCAATGCACTAGTACTTCAGTAGAGGGACGTCGGCAATGCATGATGATTTTGCGGTCGAGAATGGCTAGCGGCTGAGCTTAGATATATCCATCATTAGTGGTATTGGGCAGTTGAATCTGGGGTGACTCGTGTTCTCCCAACTTGGGCTTCAAACATGACACGTGGAAGACAGGGTGAATTTTGGCATCCTCAGGCAATTTAAGTCTGTATGCCACAGCTCCAATACGCTCTGCGATCTGATAGGGCCCATAAAAATGTGGAGATAGCTTCATGGAGGCTCGTGTGTTGATGGATAGTTGCTTGTATGGCTATAGGCGAAGATAAACCCAATCTCCTACTAAAAATTCTCTTTCACTTCTTTGTGTATCAGCTTGCTGCTTCATTCTAGCTTGAGCGGTTGAGAGATTATCCTTTAGCAGCTGTAGGAGTTTGTCCCTGTCAATTAAATCTTGATCGACCTGATCTACCTTAGCTGAGCCAATTACATACTTTGGAATCACAGGAGCCGGTCGACCATATAATGCTTCATATGGGATACATTTTGTAGATGAATGATATATAGTATTGTACCACCATTCAGCCCAGGGGAGCCATTTCGTCCACTCCTTTGGTTGATCACTGGCAAAACACCGAAGGTATGTCTCTAAACACTTGTTCACCACTTCTATTTGGCCGTCAGTTTGTGGATGATATGCTGTGCTCATCTTGAGTTTGGTGTACTACAACTGAAATAACTCGATCCAAATTTACTAGTGAAGACCCTGTCACGATCACTTACAATGGACCTTGGCATCCCATACAGTTTAACAATATTTTCTATGAAAATCTGAGCAATACTAACAGGAGTGTAGGGATTTCGCACAACACAAAAATGAGCATATTTCGTAAGTCGATCAACCACCACAAGGATTGTGCTCTTACCTTTGGAAGGTAGTGTTAGGGATCGAGCGGCACTAAGAGGGGGGGGGGTGAATTAGTGCAGCGGTAAGGAATGATAAATTTTCAGTGATTTGAACAAGTTTTAGAAACTTCGTACGGTAAAAACTTTATTTCGTATTATGAAAGCCGTATCGGTGGAATCATATAAGAAAAGCTCTAATTTAAAGATGTTTGCAGAGATGAGAAGTAGAGCATCAAATTAAGTGGAAAGGGTTTACAGCAAAGTAAATAGCAAGAACGTAAATGCAAACCAGATTTTTATAGTGGTTCGGTCATCCGACCTACGTCCACTCCCGATTCCTCTTGCTTGAAGCCATCGACTTTCCACTAGTCATCCTCCTTCCAACGGGCGAGGATGAACTCCCTCACAACACCTCTCTTTTTGACGGGCTTAGGAGATAACCCTTACAAGCACTCTTACCCCTCTCTTGGACTAGAATACTCTTAAGACTTAGAGGGAAGATTTGACACACTTTCAAGAGAGTTTCCCCCCCTTTTTTTTCAGTTCTAGACACCCCCTAAACTTTGAATGAGTGGGGTATTTATAGGCCTCAAAGTGATTCAAATTTGGAGCCCAAACTTGGAGCCAAAATTTGAACTATTTTGAATTTTGCGATCTTGGCGGTGCCTACGCCTCCAGCGGCGTACCACCTAATGGTGCCACGCTGGTGAGTGTTCGGTGGTGCTACTGCCCCAGCCAGGTGGTGCCACCGCCTGGCTCTCGGTCACTAGGCGGTGCCACCGCCCAGGTCATTTTAGCATAATGGTTTCGGCCGAAAACTCGATCGAAACCGGTCCAAATGAAGTCCGAATTGGCCCAAATTTGGTTTATAGGATTAACACATAATCCTAAACCAAATTATGTGCTAATCTTACGATCTGTTGCCCAATCGGCGGTTGACCTCCGTAATCATGATATCCTTGGCGCATCACGTTTTTCTTGGCTCGATGCCCGACGTACGAAGCCTTTTGCCGATTGTTGACCGAACCTCCGGCTCGACATCCAATATCCTGACGTGATCACCTCCGGCACAACGTCAATTCCTCCAGCGTCAACTATCTAATCCTGATCGATAGTAAACTTGCATAACTCAAAACGTAATTAAACAATAAACCACAATCAATTAGTTTCATCATCAAAATCCGAGATTCAACAATCTCTCCCTTTTTGATGATGACAACTAATTGATGACTAACAGAGTTAACCTTAACTCCCCGGAGTTTAACCAAACTCCCCCTATCATTATGTCATTGATAGAATACTTGGATTATCCCAAATCCAAGCAACATTCATCACTCATATTAAGAGAATACATCAAACCATCATGCAAATATATAAAATATTCAATCAATGCATGAAGTCATCAATCTACTTCTCTCCCTATGTCAACAACAAAAAGGAGAAGTAATCATAGCTAGTTTAAAAGATATGCAAGTTTTACAATCATACTAGCTAAATTTTCATCAACATTCAACATTCAACATTCAATCATGGCAAGTTTTTCAAGGATGTCCAAGCATAGCAATCCATCACTTGCTTCTTACAATTCATCATAGCAAGTTTGCACTTTGCTTTTGTAGCATGCTAGCAACATTTAAAATGTTCATGATAGGATGTTCCTTCATTTTAATGATCGAGTTAGGAAATTTTTCATTAAAGTTGCAAGCTAGCAATAAATCTTCTCCCCCTTTGTTTTTGTCAAAAAGAATAGGAGGATCAAATACAAAGATTTTCTTTTACATCCTCTTTTCATATCATTTATCAACTTCCATCAATAAAAAATCTTCATCAATATTCAAAGCATGACATATAGGAGAAGAAGTCATATAGGAAAAAAAAATTTTGATTCATCACAATTCAAAAGTTCAAGGCAATAGATTCAAAGAATTCATGAAAGATACCAATAAGGATTAATTTGTGAATATCAAAGATATGATTCATGGTTCATTAAAATTTTTCTTAACAAGATCAAGATGAAGATTCATGAGATGAAAAGAGCAATTTCAAACATTCTCATCAAGAACACATTTTAAAATATTCCAAGTATCAAATATTGAAATATCAAAATTTAAATTGTTTACTTCCTTTAGCAACTTTTCACATCATTTAAATTTGTATCAATCAATCATTCAATCATATCATGTAATGAAAGATATCAATATGAAAAATCAACAAGGATCAAAAGATATCATTCATGATTCATAACCATTCATTTTAGCAAGATCAAGAACATGATTTTAAAACAAATTCTAAACATATAGTTCTGAGAAATCAAAATCATGATTCACAAATACTTTCTTTATTGTCAATTTTCAATTCATGATAAAGGGTATACAATCAAGAATCATGATATATAAAAAAAATAGCATTCTCATAGATCAAGTTATGATTCAATGATTCATCATAAAGAAAATTAATTTTCAATCATCACACAAGGAAGTCATGTCATTAAAGATCAATTCATGAATAAACAAAATTTATATATATTTGTCATGAAGAAAATCTTGATTTACATGTAGGAGTTTTCAAATCATCACGATCATGATTTCATAAATAGAATCTCAAATATATAGTTCCAAGAAATCAAAATCAAGTCATGATTAATGATGTTAACATGCTTTATTTCCCTTTTTGTCTTTAAAGATGAAAATAAAGGGAAAGGGAAGAATATAAATTTTGTTTTACATCAATGTTCAAATCATCACAAAAGGCATACAAGGTAAGGAAATCATATCATTTTTATATCATGAAAGATGTGATGTCAAGGCTCATGATTCATTTGATAGTAAAAGCAACAACTTGATTTATACATGATAGATCTAAATTCATCATGAATCATAAAAATAATTTCAAGTATCACTTATCGATATATCAAGACTTGAATTGTTTTCCTCTTTAGTAAATGAAAAAAAAGAAGCAATCATTTTCGAGATTCAAAATGCTAGCAATTTACATTAATCATGATAAGTGATACATCAAAAGTCTACATCAATATTTCAATCAACAAGTCATGAAGCATACAAAGTAGTATTGAAACATGAGAGAAAAGTTTAAATTATCAAATCATAATCAATTCATCGAAATCACTTCTATAATTTAAAAGATTCTTAATATATCATGAAATCATTAATCTCAATAAGATAGTAAATATAATTTCTTTATGTTTCATCATATAAGTATGTTTTTTACCTTTATATGCCAAATCAAAATATTCAAAACCGAAAGACAAACTTCATTATAAAAATTGTCAAGACAACAATATAACACATTATGAGTTTCAATTTATCATGCTAATGTGTTTCATTTTGTTTCAAACAAGTGTGCTCATGTTTCAAAAGATGAGTATCAAATTTAAGACCAAAACATGAGTTTGTCATCAAGATATGATATCACAAGGTCATTAAGCATGATAACAAACTTTTAATATTTTCATTTCAATGATGATTTCATAATGTATGTTCAAACATTTATATGGAACCCATCATTGTATAAATTCAAAATACAAGTTTGTCATTAAACCCATCAAGATCAAATGCATCAAACTTCATGATAGTGCATTTTCTCAACTTTATGAGTTTCAATTTAAGTGATTTGATCTTTCATAAGAATGTTCAAATTTTCATATGAAAATGTCATGCATCATATTCAAAAATAAAAATATCATCAAAATCATTTTAATTCTTTCTTACATTAGTTATAACAAGATGATCGATGCTCAAACTTTTGCTAAAATCATACATCATTTTAAAAATCTGAAAAATAATTTTTGTCATGAAAACTATTAAGTCCAAATATAACACAAGGCAATATCAAAATCACATTTCTTTTATTTTGAAAATTTGTGGGTAAGGACTTTTAGTTTTGCAATTAATTTCATAAAGACATGCATCAACTAAAAATTTCATCATAAAAGGATTAAGACCCATTAATCCAAGATAGAAGTTTTCAAATCAACATCACTTCAAAAACTCATGCATGATATAAAATCATCAAGCATCAAGTTTAGAGACAATCTAAATCATCAAGATACACATGCATGGGTTGATCCTCTTAGGTGTACAAACATTATCACAAATCATACAATCATCATTCATAATGTTGCATACACCATTCAAAAATTTTACTTTTCAAAAGTACTAGAAAGAAAAGCATGATATAATTCCTACTAACTAAGTTAAGCATTCATGGAAAACATCATGTAATTTCAAAATAATTTAAGAGAGTTAAGTTACTTACCTTGTAGTCGAAGCCCGTTAAAGCCCAATTCGTCGTTTCGTCATTTGATTTTTTTTATGCTTCTTCTTCATCTTTGGCCTCTTCCTCCATTCAAGTTCATTGTTCATTTTAAATTTTAAATAGGATAGTTATTTAGATCTTTTGTTTCTTGTATTGCGGTTATTATCGGATCTCATCCTTTTGGAAGAGATCTTAAAATCTTATTTACGAGATCAAAATTCAAAAAAGATTTACCAAGAACTCTTAGACTATTGATAACATCTGAGAAATGAAAGAACATGTCATCGATAGTCTCACTTGGTGCCATTCGGAAAACCTCAAAATCATACATCAAAATATTAACTTTCAAGTCTTTGACTCTACTCGTTTCTTTGTGTGTGATTTTGAGAGTTCGCTAAATGTCAAAAGCCTTTTCACACGTAGAAATCTGGTTGAACTCATTTTTATCTAAAGTACAAAATAAGGCATTCATAGCCTTTGCATTTAAAGAAAATGATCTTTTCTCCAAATCTGACCATTCGTTCGTCGGTTTAGAGGGAAGTTGAAATCCATTTTCAATGATGTTCCATAAGTTTAAATCGAGAGAAATCAAGAAAACTCTCATTCGAGTTTTCCAATATGTGTAGTCCGAACCGTTAAAGAACGGTGGACGAAAAACTGAAAAGCCCTCTTGAAAGCCATGAAGAGCCATTTCTTACGGGTGTAAATCCGAAAAAGAAAGAACGTTGCTCTAATACCAATTGTTAGGGATCGAGCGGCACTAAGAGGGGGGGTGAATTAGTGCAGCAGTAAGGAACGATAAATTTTCAACGATTTGAACAAGTTTCGGAAACTTCGTACGGTAAAAACTTCGTTTCGTATTATGAAAGCCGTATCGATGGAATCATATAAGAAAAGCTCTAATTTAAAGATGTTTGCAGAGATGAGAAGTAGAGCATCAAATTAAGTGGAAAGGGTTTGCAGCAAAGTAAATAGCAAGAACGTAAATGCAAACCAGATTTTTATAATGGTTCGGTCATCCGATCTACGTCCACTCCCGATTCCTCTTGCTTGAGGCTACCGACTTTCCACTAGCTATCCTCCTTCCAACGAGCGAGGATGAACTCTCTCACAACACCTCTCCTTTTGATGGGCTTAGGAGATAACCCTTACAAGCACTCTTACCCCTCTCTTGGACTAGAATACTCTTAAGACTTAGAGGAAAGATTTGACACACTTTCAAGAGAGTTTCCCCCTTTTTTTTCAGTTCTAGACACCCTCTAAACTTTGAATGAGTGGGGTATTTATAGGCCTCAAAGTGATTCAAATTTGGAGCCCAAATTTGGAGCCAAAATTTGAACCATTTTGAATTTTTAGGTGCTGGCAGTACTGGGCGGTGCCATCGCCCATCCAACGGTGCCTGTGGGTGCTGGGCGGTGCTATCGCCCCAGCCAGGCGGTGCTATCGCCCCAGCCAGGCGGTGCTACTGCCTGGCTTCGACTTACTGCCCAACCTGGGCGGTACCACCACCCAGGTCATTTCAGCACAATGGTTTCGGCTGAAAACTCAACCGAAACCGGTCCAAATGAAGTCCAAATTGGCCCAAATTTGGTTTATAGGATTAACACCTAATCCTAAACTAAATTATATGCTAACTATAAATTTTAAAGATATTTTTTAAGCTATTATAAAGTCCATAAGATAAGACTTCTTTAGGCGAGCTTTCGATGAACTTCTGACGATCTTCCGATGAACCCTCGGAAACCATTCTACGGACTCCCGGCAAGCTCCCGGACTTCACGATGATCTTGGCGAGTTCCAACGAGCTTCATTGGCAAACTTCGATCTTTCTTGGCAAGCTCCGTGAACTTCCGATGAACCTTTCGGCGAACTTCCGAAAACCCTTCGGCAAGCTGCCTACTCATTATCAGCCGGTTCTGACAATACTCCCAACGAATCTTCGGACTTCCATCGAACTCTCGAACTCCCAACCATCCATCACACTTATCTTCTAGCACTTTGTTTCACTTTACGTCTTCATCGCTATCGTAGTTAATCCTGCACACACACAAACAAACATTCTACTTCGATCTAGATAGTTATTACAATGCGAATTGACATTCAGTTGCCCAACAAGTCATTGGTCAGTGCTTCGTCCGATTCTTCGGCACATCATCTTCTCTTGCGATCTGTTGTCCAATCGATGGTTGACCTCCGTAACCCCGATATCCTTGGCACAACATGCTTTTCTTGGCCCTATGCCCGACGTACGAAGCCTTCTGCCAATTATCGACCGAACCTCCGGCTCGACATCCAATATCTTGACGTGATCACCTCCGGCACAACGTCAATTCCTCCAGCGTCAACTGTCTAATCCTGATCGATAGTAGACCTACGTAACTCAAAATGTAGTTAAACAATAAACCACAATCAATTAATTTCATCATCAAAATCCGAGATTCAACATGTGACAGCCCTTCGATGAAGTCCATGGAGATGTCCACACCGAAGTCCGTATGGGTAGTGGCTGTAGTTTCCCTGGACTCGCCACTGTTTCACCTTTTTGCTGTTGACATACATCACATTGTGCTACATATTCAAAATAATTTTTTTTCATCCCTTTTCAATAAAAGTTTTGCTTCACTCTTTTGTAAGTTCTTAGAAATCTAGAGTGCCCTGCTGAAGGTGTGGAGTGCATTTCGTGTAGAATAACTTTGATGTAAGGGGAGTTTGGTATAAGCACAATACGACCTTTATAGCGTAGATCCCTCGAATTCCAAGTATAGTGAGCTATTGCGCTTGGATCCTCCTCTAATTTTTTTTATGATGTTGCTGGTTTCTGGATCCTTCTTCCATTCCTCCCTAATGCCCTCGAAGAAGCCAGTGGTAGGAAGAGAGATGGCTAAAAATTCAGCTTGCTGAGGGAGCCGTGAGAGTGCATCTGCAACAATATTTTCTTTTCCCTTTTTGTAAATAATTTCATAATCAAATCCTAAAAGTTTGGTTACCCATTTTTGCAACTCTGGTGATGATATCTTATGCTCCAAAAAGTACTTAAGGATTCTATGGTCGGTTTTAATCTAAAATCGTCAGCCAATCAGGTAGGGTCTCCACTTTGTGACTGTGTGCACAATGGCGAGCATCTCCTTCTCATAGATAGACATTTTTTGATGGGAGGGAGACAACGCTTTACTGGTGTATGCGAGTGGTTGACCATCTTGCATGAGAACGGCTCAAATTCTAACTCTAGATGCATCGGCCTCAATGATGAAGGGTCGGTTGAAATCTGGTAGTGCTAGCACCAGTGTCGTCGTCATGGCTGCCTTAAGTCTGTCGAAGGCAGCAAAGGCTTTGTTTGACTATTGGAAGACATCTTTTTTCAGTAGAGAAATGTGGGGGTACTAATCTTCCCATAGTCCTTCACGAATTTTCGGTAGTAGCCCGTTAGTCCAAGGAACCCACGCAGCAATTTCACATTTGTAGGTTTCAGCCAGCCTTGCATTGTTTCGATTTTTGTTGGGTCTACGACCACTCCTTCTTCTAATATTATATGCCCAAGGTACTCTACTTTTTGCTGGAGAAAGCTGCACTTTAATAGCTTAACAAAAAGAGTATTCTCCCAAAGGATCGTCAGAACAATTCACAAGTGCTGAAAGTGAGTCTTAAGAGAAGGGTTGTAAATGAGAATATCATCGAAAAATACCAACACAAATTTGCGAAGAAAGCTCCGAAAAATATCGTTCATGAGACTTTGGAAGGTTGAAGGAGCATTAGTGAGTCCAAAGGGTATTATCAAAATTCATAATGGCCGTTATGAGTGCGGAAAGCAGTTTTTAGGATGTCGCCTTCACATACCCGAATTGTTGGGAAATCCGTCATGGGGGAGCGACATCACATGCGCAGCGGAAGAACAGAAAACAAAACCCCAGATTTTTCGTAGAAAGTTTTCATCATCGTGTGAAGATCGGTGTGTGAAAATAAATCCGCGAAAACTACATGTGTAAAAGAAGATACCTAGGGAGATCGTATATCCCTGAATTCCTACAGATCTGTGGGAGAGGATGAAGGAGGTCAAGCGTCCTCCTCTCTAGCGGTATCCACACAGCAGGGATTGCGATGATGCACCTCTCTCTCTGGGGAGAGGCGAATAGGAGGTGGCTACCAAAAACCCTCAGCCTATAGAACTTTGGTTCCCTCCTATTTATAGAGGCCCCCCTGAAAACCCTAATGGATCTTTTTGCCCTATTGGGTATTAGATCTCCATTTAATTACCCAAGCCTCTTGGATTAGTGGGTTTCTACCTAATAATCTCTTATTAGCAATTATTGGATCTCATCTCAGGATCCAATAATTCAGGAGCTTAATGGATATCCAATAAGATAGGGGGTTTAACGGATATCTCATATCCGAACCTCTACTCGTCGCAACACCTACCATATATGTGTGACCCTCTAGGCCCAATATCGAGCTAGCCGTGAGTTATACTTGTCAGAACTCCTTTTGACATAGTGAATTATTATCTCTATAATAATTCACCCAACTCATCGATTGCGGACGTACCAGGCCACTACGCCGCGGCCCCCAGACGATACAGGGGAATCCAATCCTTTTGACCTATCTATCCTCAGTTATCATGTATCTATAATCTCTCATCCATCTAATATCTCAGAGACCCTATACAGGCATGGTGCTATCAGGCCCATACGGTCTCTCCTCGAGTCTTGCTCTTGTCGGATTCTCCCGAGAACTCTTTCTCTCTCAATCCGAATAACCTTGGCCAAGGATTTATTCAAGCAAGAACACATGAGATATTCCTCTCATGATACCGAGCGGATGATCCTCTATTGATACTCAATAGCCCTCGTAAGGTTGGCTACCACTCCCAATGACCGACTGTACTAGATATGAAACTTTCCAAACTTATAAGTCTGGTATCAAAGAATAGAGTACTCATATAGGACATCCTTGGTGTCTCAAGTCTAAGGACCAGATATACTACTGGGACTACGGAATTACTGTCTGATGTGATGTATCAATAACCATCCAAAGATTCCGTAGGCGGATCAATCGATGAACTCATTCTCCAATGAGCACACTGCTGTACCCTTAGTGTCCCCACATGAGTAGCTATGAGACCAGTTACCTCCATCATATGAACGGGTATACAACACACCAGTCTATCCGGTTATCTTAATGTCCTTCTCGAGTAACCTATGACCAGGATAATTTAGGATCTATGTTTAAAGGTGAATCGGTCTCATTATCATGATCTCATCACGATCCGATTCTCATTGCACAGATCCAAGGACATCACAATATACATCTAAATAATGTGAGATAATGTCAATAATCATAAGCAAAGAGATTGATGCAGCATGTTATAGGTGCAATCACTCATGTGATTGGCTTATAGGGCACCTATAACTAGCACGAATTTGGTGGTAACCGGATCGCAGGTCCAACTTCGTGAAGACTCGAGCTCCTTTTAATTCATCAAGAAGTTCATCCACCACTGGTATTGGGTACTTATCCTTGACGGTGATGTCATTTTGGAGCTCGGTAGTCGATGCACATTCGCCAAGTTCCATCTTTCTTGTGCACAAGTAGCACCGGTGAGGAGTAGGGGCTACATCTTGGCCGAATCACCCCTGTTTCAAGTATTTCCTTAACGATCTTCTCAATTTAATCCTTTTGGAGGTGAGGATAGTGGTAAGGTCGAGTGTTTGCTGGTGGTTTGCCCGGAAGGATTGGAATTCGGTGGTCATGTTGCCGAGTAGGAGGAAGACCGCGCGGTTCAGCAAAAACATAGTCAAATTCAACAAGCAGTTGGGTGAGATTTTGATCTTTAATTTTTATTTTTTTTGCCTCTAGTTGCTACTGGAGATGCATAAGAAAGCCACCATTTATCTTGTGTAAAACTTTCTCCATTTGTTGGATTGAAATGGTGGTTACGTTGCTTCCGCGCTTCCCACGTAGGGTGACCTGTTTGCCTTTGCAATAGAATTTCATAATCAATTTGGAAAAGTTCCAAGAGATGTCACCTAGCATCGTCAGTCATTCTATGCCCAGCATAGCCTCATAATCATCAATTGGTAGGAGGAAGAAGTCGGGAACAATTTCTTGGTTCTATAGTAATAGTTTCACTTGCGGGCATCTTTGGTCGCATTTTAGGATTCGATCTATTGGTCGAACTTGCTACAACCTTCGATATGGAGTGCCATCCGAGCAATAACCTTACTATTTAGAAAGTTATTAGTGCTGCCCGTATCGATGAGAATGGTGATCGGTTGTTGTTTGAGCAGGCCTCCAACTTTCATCGTTTGTGGATTTGAGTTGCCGGCTAGCGCATGTACCATAAAGTTGATCGATTGTGGATCTTCTTCCACATCTTCTTTCTCATGTTCAAGACTCTCTTCTGGCTATTCACTGATCTCTTCTTCCACTAGTTCAATCACAAGAAGTCTCCCTTTTTTATAGCGATGCTCGCGGCTCCATGGCTCGTCACAATGCCAACATAACCCCTTGGCAGATCGGTCTCGAAGCTCTTCTCTTGTCAACCTTTTTGGTGCAGGAGCTCGGCTGATAGTAGGGGGGGCTGAGGGTTTTGATATTGCTAGTCGGGGAGTGACCCTAGTCCTCCGGGCTTCGTGGTTCAATCGCTCCTCCTGAAGTCGTGCGAAAGAGATGGCTGCCATAAGCGTGTACGGTTATGCTTTAACTTCTCCCTGGATCTCGGCTTCAAGCCCTCAATAAATGTTCCCAATAACTATTTTTCAGACCAATCATGAGTTTGATTAGATAACCTTTCAAACCTAGTTTGATACTCCTGAATGGTAGAGGTTTGTCAGATCCTCGCTAGTTGTCCGTTGATGTTCTCGTAATCAGTTGGTCCGAAGTAGATCAGTAGTCTTTCTTTGAATTATCACCATGAGAGGACTCCATGAGTGTGTTCAAACCAATCAAACCATTGTATGACATCTCCTTCAAGATGTATAGCCGTAATTTCTACCATAGATGCATATGTGGTTTTGTGGTATCGAAAATATCGCTTCGTGCACGAGATCCAACCAATCGGGTCTCTTTCTTCCCATCTAGGGAAGTCCACCCTCATGCATGGATAGTAAGGATCGGTCATAGAGCCTCCCCTCTCCTGGAGGTCATCTCTTCAATCAGAGCTCTCTCCTTGATGTGATTTCTTTGGGCTCGATGGTCGACCCAAACTGAGTTCGACAAAAAGAGTCTGAATCTTCTCCTCCATTCGTGTCTCGAAGGCTTCGAATTTAGCATCAATTGCCTCATTGGATGCCATAGCATATGTCTCCAAATCTGTAATATTAAGATCTCTTTTTTGCTATCGAGTTAAAGGCATGTATTGGTTGAGAGAAGCGGTGGCTGAAAGGGTTGGTGGATTGGTGGATGTAGGCTACGGTTTAGGCTTGTTTTGTGGCTGTTTTGGGTGTAGTTTGGGGCTGTGATTTGATGGAGTTTTGGGCTGTGATGGTAGTGGATGAAGGTTAGGGAAGAAGATTTTAGATCTGTGGTAGATCGTAGCAAAGATTTGACAAAAATCAATGGAAATTGCTGTCGATATGCTCTGTCTCGTAAGAGCAGAATTGTCGTCGAAGAAATAGCGATTTCTCAATAAAATTTCTAGCGAAAACTCAGAGATTTGAGGAGAGGGTTTGATGGTAGAATCTTAGTTTAAATAACAGT